>CAVLJG010000009.1:61893546-62342672 GCA_963669975.1 Acanthoscelides obtectus | reverse complement strand
TGCAAGAACATGTGCCGTGCATCTTGTGCGTGCAGCTTGTTTAAACAGAACGCCCCTAGCCCGCGCATGTAAAAAATATGTAAGACACAATAACATTGCTAAACTCTAATTATTTAAATTGCTAATTTTGTGTCAGCTACTTGTTTATTCGGATACTTCAGCAACTAAAAGTGCCTCAAATTTTGAAAATCGTACTTAAAGGACATTTAGACAATTTGCTTTTACTGATTATCACCACACTTATTTTTAGCACGATGTAGCTTCCCACATGACACCTCACCCATATAGGTCAATATTATTCAAATTCAAGATGTTTGCATCGGTTTAGGTATGATGGATACAAAATGTGATTAGCTGCCTGCAACATCATAGAAGCTTTTACTTATTCTAAAATACTTCTATCAGTTTGTGCTTAGGGTCCGACTATGTTTTTCATGTACTTCTTCACACTGAAGGCAAATCTGAGGCAATTGAGGGCCGGAGGACAGATTTAAAGAAAACGGACAGAAACAAGTCCACAGGTCCAGAAAAAATAAAAAGTGGTTTGCTAGGGTCCTCACTCTGTACACGAATCCTGAAGAAAGTGATGGAGACGGATAAGTATAAAGAATTATTTAGACGGGAATTGCTGTTTTCAGTATTTCCGGTGGGTGTGCATCTTTCAGAGCCTACTGAAGAATGGGCATTCGACCTAAAAGTGTTCAAAATTGTTGATCTTAATGCCTGAGTTTCGTTCTTTGTCTTCCACCGATCCCCAATTTTTCGTTGTCAGCGCGAAAAAACTACAATGGGAAAAACATAAGAGGGGCGACAAGCACACACCACTATGTGGAGGGTTTGCATTCCATTCAATTATTGAATACCAACTGTAGGAAGATTATTTTTACACATTTTTCGAAGGTTAGTACATAATACTTTTTCGATAAATGCAGACTCGTAGAGGCGTACAAGTAGAGACTCATGTGTGTGGCTAAATTAGGGGTCATGATACAGAGTAGTTTTCTGTACTTTGCAACAGCATGTTACGAGTAGATAAAGGGTTAATACAAAACATCGTCTATCCTTCAAAATGAACCATTTCCACACCTTTAGAAATTTAAATTTCCTAGAAAGCTTCAAAAAGAGGTATCCCAGTTAAGATTCTCTGAAGACCCCCAAGCGATTTGTACAGAGAAAGGTATCTTCTACCTTCCTGTTTGGAATCTTCTACAATAGAAAGTTTTACTTTTAATAGTAAAACAATCTTATCACCTTCCGGATGATACACTCAAAGAGTTTGTGTCTCTCTATGGCAGCAATGAAAACAAAGACGCATAACATCAGACCGGAATGTAAACATCAAAGTTTTCTCTAGCTGATAGTGTAAGAGATAATACATTGACTGTATCAAGAGGCGAGAGGTGTCAGCAATTAAACTCATCTGAAGACGCTTCGGCTGCTGGCGGGCAAAAGGAACGTTAAAGTATGCAAATGAGTTTTAAAATGAAGGCTGCTGGCAACGTATTTAACTTTTAATTGGGTGTACTTTTTACGATTGCGTAGCCAGTAGGTAAATACAGGTGGACATAATTTATGGAAATTACTCCGCATGTTGGGATGACGGGATTAATTAATAGCTAGTGATTTTAGCAAGTACTAATAGAGTACCATTTGCATAAACTAAAATGAGAATGGACAATATTAGCCTGTGTGTTCCTATTGGACTTTGGAATGCCTTAAAATATATTAAGTGACATATAAAAGCAAGACCCAGAATTATTTAATAAATTTTGATAAAGACTTGTAAACATATTTGCTACCATGGTACCAAGTATACTCTGATAAAATCTTGAAGGTATTCCGAGCCGTACTTTCTTTGTAAAGGCTTCTTTTGTCATATCAGGATCCGAACAATATGAACATGTTTGCATTATATTAAGTGATTTTTCTGTGTTGGTTCCATTTGTTTCATTGTTGTTTCATTGCATTATCACGCCTAGAGTTTCGCAGATGCACTAATTTTACTCAACTTTCCGAGTTTGAGTAGGGTCGGTGTGTCCGGATTTTCTTTTACAGAAATCGCAAATCGGGTGCATCGAAAAAAGCTACTGTAATGAGTGGTTTGATGCTGTCGGACGGGCAATAACAATCGACGAATAAGATCTTTTGGACTGTTTTCATACCGTCCCCATCTTGTACTACCTCTAACCCAGCAGCATCGTCGGCAACGATTGGTATGTAGTAGGGAGACACTTGAACATAATATGGAATGGAACTCAGTCGTGTTCGGCGATGAGTCCAGATTCTGTTTGGGCAGACATGATGGCCGTACAAGAATAATAAGGAGACGTGTTCCAATATTACGTCGAATTCATTATGGTACCGGGTGCCATTGCTTACGGCAGCAGGTCACGATTAGTCTTCATTCGAGGTAGCATGACTGCCCAGCGCTATATCTACGACGTTTTACAACCACATCTGCTTCCCATCGAACATGTACGGGATATAATGAGAAGAAGGTTGCAAATTCACCGCACCTTCCACAAACATACTGAGATACAATACACCAACAACACATCAATCACCTAAACCAATCAATGCCGCGACGACTTGACGAATGTGTAGCGAACAGAGGAGCTCCAATACATTATTAGCATTCAGATATTTTACTAAATTTTGAGTTAAAATTTTAATCACTTTCTGTTTATTAGTAGACCCAAAAGTGTGATCAAAATTACGGCACTTCTAGTCGGTGTAGCATTTTCTATGTCATTTAGTATATAAAAGATGTCTCAGTATAAGTGGTCAATACACAAAAAAAGACGCCGTTAGATGGTACAACAACTTTTAAACAACAACGAAATTGAGACAGAGCAGTAGATATGCATGGTCTCATGTGACACTGGTCATAGTAAATACTTGTTTAGATTGTGAGGGATAGTCTAGGCCAAAAGAAGTATCACTAATATTGTATGCTTAGTATAAAAATAATGACACTTTTGAAAACTTTGCTTATTTACCTTGACATTGATAAAATGAGCTATGTTTTGTTTTAAACACAACAATTCTTAATCAGCGTCCAAACAACCCCATAAATGAACTTGAAGGTCGATGAACTTTTTTACTTTTGGTTGACTTTTTGAAATCAACTGCAATGATTCAAAGTGAGTGTTGAAAAAAAACTATTTTTCTTATTTACTGACATCAAACATTAGAACATTTGTTATTGTTAACATAACCTCGTACTTGGAAGTTATTGTCGGTTTAATGTGTCCATTTAGTTCAGTTTTTCTTGTGTTCATGTGCTTTTTTTTGACTATTTTCTACTATTTTTGTTAAAATTTAAAACTCTCATAATACTATCTGCATTTGTCTCGCGCAGTCAATGTTATGAACTGTATTTTTTGTATGTTATTATTTTGTTTTTTGTGTTTAAGTATTTTTCTGTTGTGGGGTTGAGTGTAAACTTCGCCTCACTGCAGCTAATAAAGGCATTATTATTATTATTATTATTACTATTATTATTATTATCATTATTATACGATAGTGTAATATGTAATTCTGCAGAAAAAATCTTAGATAGAGCACTTTTGTATGGAAACTTGTTTTTCCAAAATACCATTTTCCAGCAATACCTTGACGTCAAAAAGTAACACAAAACAAGTGATGTTGGAAAATAGACCACAGGAGATCGATCATCGATCAAAGGACAGAAGCAGTGCCGGATGCTCCGCTGTTCGATTTTCGTCCACCGGCGCGCATGACGTCACGCGGAGAGTGATTATCATTTGGGTTGATATGGAAAACGTGCATATTTTCACCTACAGGCCAAACGGCTAGACGGATTTTCACATATGAAGTGTCGTCGGATTCGTCTTAGCGGTGCGAGTGACGCCATCTACATTAAAATTTCATACAAAACAAAATGGAGGATTTAAATATAAGATTTCAACCTTGTAAATCCTATCTCACAGGCTTTAGATTAAACGGCTTTCTAGCTCCACAATAGAGCGTGTATCGTCACTTTACTGTAAAAACTGCACTACATTTATTCATCCTTATTTCACAGAACATCCTAAGTACGTAATAACTACAAGTGTGGCAAATTTACACAACTCGAAAAGTAGAAAAATGGCGCTATCATCTTTTTGCAGTAAGCTGGCAGTATAACAATAAATGGCAATGACTTAGTCTAAGCCACAACTTTTTCCATTTCCTTTTACGATTTTTCTGGTTCTTCAAACTTTTACTCAGTTCTTTAATCCGGAAGAACATCCTTGACCTGAACAATAGTTTCTTAGCTTTTTCAGGGCACTCAATGTTGCTGCTCTTCAACAGAAGTTCGCCAATAAAATTTTGCTTGTCTCTCGCTATTCCGTCCCCATTGAATGTAGTAAGCACCTTATTAAGCTTCTCAATTTGATTCATGAAAGCTGTGGAAGGTTTTCATAATCCACTCTCACTAAGATGGTCTATCCAGGAGTAAGTTTCACTTGACGAACCTTTCACCCTCTCATCCTGCAATTTATGGCAAACAAAGCCGGCCAAATTTTTCAGCCAATCATACTCGAGCTCATCCATTTCTTCCACTAAAACTTCTTCGTTATAGTCAGCTGACACTTCCGGTGCATTCAGTTTATTCGTTAATGATGCCTTTAGTGGAATGTAGTATCCTCTTCCTCTACGCTGCAATACTCTGATTATGGGCCTTCGTTTCGCCCCAAAATGTATGTGACCTTAGTCTATACTTAAACTCTAGGGGACAAGTGAGCCCTTTGACTTTTTCGTAAGCACTTTTCCGCTTTTCCCCATCAACAGACGTATATGGTCCAGGTGATGATAGAGACTTGGGTAAATTTTCCATAGGAATGGCATCATCTTTTAGAGCACGATATCTTTTAGGGGTGTAACCCAAAAGGGTATGTTTAAAATTGACCTTATAGGCACTTTCACAAAAGTGCTTCGAGCAAGCCCTAGCACTGATTACATTGACTTTGATTTTTCGTTTTGTATGATGTAGCCATTTTTTGCTAAGGGTTGGTCTTGAGGAAAACTGTGGAACTTCACACCACATTTCTATCAATTTACTAACATGACACGGTATAAAAGTATGTATAACTAATTTAAGAAGTCACGAAACCACCAAAAAAAACCAACAGATCGCACTATATAGTATTAACCACGATACACGAACTGTAGTAACGTTACGACAATCCTGCCGCTGGTAACAACGAGCCGACAACTCTCCGGGTGACGTCACAAAGCTCCGCCCACATGCGCAGTATCCTGTCTTTAGTATATGTGTGTCGTGGGACAGAGTGGATGCGAATCTTGACAGGGCTGCGTTGCCATATTTCGCCATTTGAGAAGTATATAGTCACATCCTGTTTAACATGTTAATCATACACGCTAGAGCTAAAAGAGCTTTATGATAATGAAAATAAAAGAATTGAAAATGTGTATTTCTAAAGCAGTATCTTGTATTAGTATCTAAATAAATAACACTAAAACAGTATTCTCTGGAACACCATAATGAACAATAAGCAAACCAAAAATAAATCTATAAATATTTAAAATAGACAGTTTAGGGAGAGTTTGTCCCTACATCCATAAGACCGTAAGCCATACTAACCATATTTTGAATTAGAGATGACAATCGACTATTATCGAAAAATATTGTTCGTTCGGACAAAAAAGAAACACAGCGCTTCAATGACTGAGCAATCTCTTTTAACAAAACTGTTACGGTTGTTTGGATGGATGATTTTTACCTTTACCTTGGATGCCGGTATTGGTGGTAAATCGATTCAGAAAGTAACTGAGGTATTACGAATGTTGGTTTTCAATTATTTATGGTTCCTTTTATGGGTGGACAAAAGCAAACAGTCGGAGATACGTGGGAGTTGAACCGCAACGTAAGATCGATTTTAACCAGTAACTTTGTGACGATCTTCTATTGTTTATCGATACATTAGTCGATTCAAGGATTTGTTAATGCTTTTTGGATAGATTGCGCACAGGTCGGTTAGATCAAACAGAGCATCAATTAAAAATTTGTTAATTTGTATTTGTTCATGCGAAACCATTTGCCTCCAGAATGCTTTCTAAATTGCTTTACTGGTAACGTCGATTTGGATACAGGGTGTTCCGTACTTAAATGGACATAGTGAAATGGCACGTAGCATGGATCAAGATGATGTCATATCAGAAAATAAAAAAGTTTTGCATTCAGTTTTTACGGATATACAGGGTTATCTGAACATGCCACCTCCTTAATACCACATATCTCAAGCACTATTAAAAAAATGTTTCACAAAAAAGTTACCTAGAACTAACGTAAAACCTAGACGGACGATCCAGGGCTTCAGGATCTTGTTTTCTTTTATCAAAATCAACACCATTAAGCCTGAATATTGAAATGTTTGACTATGTACAAAAAAAACTAAAAACTTTTTGGGTTTTCAATAATAAAAATTTATTTATTCAAATATCTTGTTTTAGTCGTTTATGTGACACAAAACTCGGAATTTCAAGGGTAATCAACATTTTACAAAACAATGCTTAAAATTGAACCAAAGATGTTTTGGAAACGCAAAATTCCAGGGTCAGATTCAGTTTTTCATTTCCTTGCATCTTATCAAAACCGTATATCCGCAAAAGCTGAATTTAAAACTTATTTATTTCCGATGTGGAAAGGTCTTGGTCCATACTATCTACCATTTCACCATCTCCATTCCTTGAAGAGCCAAAACTAAGAAAAGTCTGCAAAACTACGATTGAATACGATTTCTTATTTTCTCTTTTTGCTTTTAGACTGTTTCTTTTCCTTCTAATGCCTCTTGTGGGCCAGATCCCAGAAATGCAATTTTAATTTGGAATTAGGGTTATTCGGCATAATTTTGATTGGCATCTCAACCAACAAAAAACGGTAAAGTGCGTAAAGTGTATTATTGCTAATATTAAAGCTATGCTGTCACGAAGATGCGTGCGGCTAATTTTACAGGTAGATTCTTCCTACGTTGTAGACGATTGATGTCTCTTAGTCAACTAAGTTTTCCCTAAACTTCCAACACATGTTAAGTTGTTATGAATACCAAAACAGAGATAGACTTAAGCTTCACGCAGTAACTAAAAATGCAAAACCTTTCATCGCAGCATCAGCAAAGTGTCATTTAATTTTCCGACCACATCATATGCAGCGTTAGTCTGTTCGAATTCGGGAGGTCCATTGAATATTTTGATTAATTCACCAGAGAAAACTTTTACCATATCTAATTGACACCTCTGGCCAGTTTAGAATTGTTAATGTTCCTTGAAAAGGTACAATGCCTAATTGTCTGAATTAGGATTTGAATTATTCATGGCTGTGGCTCGTATGAAATCTTGTGCCAGCACAGCGTATCATTACTGCGGCAAGCGTTAGTAACATCTACTCTCTTGCTACCATATGAACTCGATAATATAGCTTGCTTAAAACATGAGGTAAGACTAAAGTCTCTGCTGGTCAAACTCAAAATATGGTAGAATGTTATTATTTCTCAATAGTAATAACATTTTGACTGAGAAGCAACACGACTTCAGATGTGGAAAGTCTACGTCAACGGCAGTACACGACTTTTAAGGAACTCTTGTTGGCGAGTGCCTAGTCAGGATCTTCTACGACCTCAGCAGGGCATTTGACTGTGTCAATCATGAAGTGCTGTTGGGAAAGCTATCAAAATATGGCATAATCGGATCATCGTATAACTAACTGGATGAAACAGTTTCTAGAGAACAGGCCTCTCTATGAGTGTAAAGTTGACACGCCCATGAAATCTGAAAATACTGCTATTACAATAGGCGTACCTCAGGGATCTGTTTTGGGTACGGTGTTATTTTCCCTAAACATTAATGACTTAGAGCGTTGTTCTCCTGAAGCAGAAAGTTCACTCCTTATGCGGATAATACTTCTGTTGTTGTGTCACACCAGTGCGATACTTCCTTAAGAAGGGAATTTGAAGTATTGCTTAAAGATATCCATCTGTGGTTCAGCATTAACGAAGTGTTTTGAATCCAAAAAAACCATCACTTGTAAGATGCCATAATGTGCAGAAAAAAATCAGAAGCATTAATGTAAATGGTTCAATAGTTCCAGTTGAAATCTTACGGACCATTGTGACCATCTAATCTCAAAATTACACTCTCAAACATATGCAATCCGAAATTTAAAAACAGTTATTTCGGAGAGACATTCAGACTAAACAAAACGACAAATTTCACTTTCTAGATTTTAGATAGGTATATAGTTGCTCAAGCCAAATGACTTCTTGTGACTCCTTTTTTAAAAAGAATGAGCCGACATACGTGTTTCTGTATAGTAAAGCAATACTTACTTTGCTTTTAGAGCATTCTTTCGACGTAGACTTCTCTTTCCCGACATGTTACGTCTTTTTGATAGTGGAGGACGGGCATCTTAATCACAAAACAGAGCAACAACAATAAACTTATAACAATAATCACAGATACAACACTTCGGCACTCGAGGAATAAATCGAACGGGTGGCAACTCGGTGAATAATTAGCATGCCGAACAAGGCACCTGTCTTATACCTAGCCACTTATAATTCGCTGGAGGCGTGGTTTTGCTACGATTAATATCCAATTGCCTCGATGACTCTGAGACCGTTTGAAATAGAAAGCTGATTTTTTTGTTGTGGCTTGTTCTATAACTTCTCTAAGTTCAGTATGAACAATATCTGGAAAATTGTTTTTCTCCGATAAGAAAAACATATTTTTGCGAAAGAAAAAACGTAATCTATCAAATGAACCATATGCGACCTTCCTTTATCCATTTTTAATGCAATCACGAAATTTCATGTCTGTGCGACTATTTGTTCTGAAGCTATCGCAGCAGAAATATTGACAAAAAAGTTGGTTCTTGACAAAAAAATAAGAGATTATCACAAATCAGTCATTTTTCAACACACTATAAAATATGTATTAATAATGCTGCCCCAATCGCACAGTTGAAAAAAGGGATGAGCGACCTTAACGGTCATTTGTGATCGAGAATCTGTCCTTTTAGTCAAAAATATTATTATTTGAGTGTATTTTGTAATAATACTATATAATCATTTTTCTTTTATTAAATGTATTTGAATTTGAATTTCGATATTAGGTTACTAACTCGCAGTTCAACGCTAAATGAGAATTAACATCTGTTGTACCGCTACTGAGCTTCTGTTCTTTTGTATGTGATATCACCGTGGGAGGCTAGGGTATATACCCTATATCCCGGGAGCCAAGATTTAATATCGCGGGGCCATTGTTGGCACCTCTATGTAAGAGATTAATTAAAAATATCAGATAGGGATGAGCCACCCAAACTCTGTCGGGGATTTAGAAGCTACTATTAAGCATCTCACTCATTAAGAAAATGGTGAATCATCGTCATCGCTACACCAGTAGCGTAGGTAGTGAAAGAATGTCTACTCTACAGGACGGTTAAACCGGTCATGGAGAAAAAGTCTCAAGAGCTATTTGGTATTGGTGAAAAGGGTTTCTTCCTCCCATACTTGATGTTGGTTGTCTAAGGGTATTCGGAGACTCCGAATCAAAACAATCATTTTTGAGATTAAGAAGACAACGAAGTGGACCACGGAATAAGGAGGACCAAAATTTTCAGATATTGTCATCATCGGGATGATAGGGGCGCCAATAAGTCGCTATAAGTAGTATTTTGGGTGTCGGGTTTTTGATTCACTGCATAGGGGTCTGCTCCAGCTCAGGTGAATTCATTCTAGCATTTTCCTAATTTTCCACCACATTTTTTCCCTTTAATTCCGCCTGAGCGTAATACCTCGCAAGACGAGCGGCAACCAAAAAACTTAGCTATATTGAGCTATATTGAGTTGTTGGCGGAGACAAATGTTGTGGTATAATCTGCCACAAGAGGACAATATAAAAAACACCACGACCAAGATGATTCAATTAGGAGCAGAAGTTAAGGCAGTAGGTACCAGAAATCGCCATACTTGCTCTTCATGTTTCAGCTAGGTCGGGGAATTCGGATGTTGTAAAGGCTCTCATAGATAGTGGGCCCAACATTCACGAGGTAGACAGGGCAATGAGGAATGTGTGAAATACGAGGTCTGACAATACTGGAGGCGCCAGGGTTGGAGAGGAGGCAGGGGACATGTGATCGGCGTTCAGTACAAGTTTGAACTCGCTGCAGGTCCGTAGCGATTTTTTTAGCAAAATTTTTTTCTGTGTTATAGAAATGAGTGACATCAATTTCGAGCAACCGTGAGTTATCAGGTTTTGCTCCAGGCTTGGGCACAATGCAACAGAAATTCTAGCTAAACTTTAGCAGGCCTACGAAGATAGGGTTTTATTAAGAACCTAGGTTATCAAACATCTCAAAATATATCTGTATACCTAGGTACAAAAACAGTTTTATAGAAAATCGATGGCTATCAGACACTTAACGCATTACACAATCAACAGACCTCGTACTTGTTAGACTTAAGGGCTAGATTGAACCATGGAGCTATTAGGCTGGCAGTTTTCGGCGGCGATACTCCTGTAGTCAGACCGCTGTTGGGCAAGGGCACCAGAATAGTTCATTCTCACCATCTGATGCAATATTGCCGCTATCAACGATTTGATTGAATTGTTGAAAAGCTGCTTGAATCAGGTGATCTAATATAATAAATACCAGAGCTGATGAAGAAGGTCGCCTAATGGTAGCCCGCTCGAGAAAAAATATTCCGTTAGCGAGGTATCTGATAGGTCGAGGTTCTGACGGAAATCATTTCAGCCATATGGATGGCCAAACGGCCCTCCATGTCTGTGCTATGGAAGTAGGAGAGCCAAAGACTGTATCGCAGCCTGTTCAGCTGCTGAAGTTGATATTGACCATCAAAACGAAGCCCCAAGTACTACTTAACACTAATTTAATAAAGATCTATTACGGAATAGTGATGTATTTTACAAAGGGACAATGTTTTCCGCTTTGCGTCACGGATCCTAACCAAAAAGTGTCTGGTCCTATGCCGAATCACCCAAGTATTCCAATGTCAAAAATCTCAAAATGTATATTTGTATAGATCTACAGTATCACAAACATTAATAAAGGAAATCGATGGCTTCAAACACTTGACTCATTACACAATCTACATATCTCGTACTTGTTAGACTTAGGGGCTAGAGTAAACCATGAAGCCCTTAGGCTGACAGTTTTTGACGGCAATACTCCTGTAGTCAGACTGGTGTTGGACAAGGGCGCCAGGATAGTTCATTCTCACCATCTGATGCAATAGTTATCAACGATTTGATAGGATTGTTCAAAGGCTGCTTGAATCAGGTGGTCTAATAAATACCAGACATGATCAAGAGGGCACTACCTTAATGGTATATTGAATAATTCGGCGTGTAGCAGACCAAGTCACGTAAAGCTTTGGCAAAGAAAACTGAAAACAAAAATCAGTAGCATCCAAGGTAGGCAGAGAAGAGGCGATAAGTTAGGCGATTTGGTTCGGCATCTCATCAAAATCCAGAACCAAGTCAAATTTCTGTTCGAACTGGACTTGCAGTCATTGGCGGCTCATTAACATGGACGTTCAAACAATCATCGACACCGCGAGCCCAGCAGGCGCGGCGACCTTAGGGTGCGCCGAAGCAGCGAATTGCTACCGAAAGGCAGCAAGGTAGACGTTAATCTCACACCTGGACAATGCGGACACCTTCAGAAACTAGTTGGTTATCCCGTAGTCTTTGTCGGAGGAAAATCCGTCACAAACGATCATCCATTACTCGTGGCGGTGCGAGGCATTGTGAGGGATAACTATGAAAGAGAATTCGGACTATCCAAAACCGCCGACCGAATTCTAGTGGTCGGTGCATCTGCCCGAGAAATCAGAATGTACAACATAAACCCTTTTAGTCATTATTGGATATAAGGAAAAGAGAACAAAGACTACGACAGGATCGTCCGGCCCGCGCTATAGGACATTTCTAGAGAGTTAAAGAAGAAAGCCTCGAAATCCAACACAACAGTTTTCCTGGACGTGGCAGCCAATCCCAATCAAGAATGAATGCGCCCTGCAGTTAAGCGATACTGGCAGTTTAGCGAAATCTTTTCCGGCTAGATGAATTTGAACAAGATGCCCCAGACAATTCACTTGGGCCCGGTGCCATGGGCAACTCTTCTTTTCGAAGACTCATTTTACAATTACACAGCAGAAGACTAAACCGGTGCAGAAATAGCGTATGGTTACGGGTTGCTGCCTTTAGACCTTCTTTTTCCTGAATTACCAGACAATCCTGTATATGTGATAACAGATCATGGCGAGGATCTAGCGCTTGCTTTAATAAACTACATATTCACAAAAAACAATGAAAAAGCTTTCTATTACTAGCAGTCCCTTTGAATTTGTGCAGAAGCCGGTCCTGGCGCAAATCTTTTACTAAAGACCAAGAATGAAATCCACGTTGCACCTGCTACTAACCACATCTCATGTCAGTGTCGCGTTGGCAAATCCCCGAAGGCTTCTACCTAGTGCGTGACGCTTCCAAGTTCACCACTCTTCGGAGATTCCAACCTCTGCGCGGCATATTTAATAATTCGGCGTGTAGCAGACCAAGTCACGTAAAGCTTTGGCAAGCAGCCAGCGCGTTTTATATGTAAATAATCGTTTATGCGGCGATTTAAACCATGTTAGTTTGGAAAACAACCACTTTAAAATACCACGATAACGTATACAAGCTGCCTGCTATAAATAAGTAAAGGCAGTGTGTGCGTTCTGAATTATGATGTATTTACAAGTGTTCGTCGTACATGTTGATAGAATCGATAGTGAGTTATAGGATGGCAAAGGCTTCTAAATGTGGAAAGCTTCCTGCTTATACCAACTGCTACCACCACCGAATTTGAAAGGTGGAATACAACCGATATTCAGAACGACCACGAAAAACTAAACCAAACGTTAACTACTATAAGCTTTTTGCACCAGAAGACGCATATATATTTTTTGTAGAGTACTTTAAAACTTTTTGAAACCTTCTCACTACTGTAGTTGTCAATGGTAAACTGCTTGCAATGGCTGAAAGTAATTAAATTCATATTTTTCATCTCTGTGAAGCTTTAGACTCATGGTACATACCAGACGGTCTCCTGGTTCAAGGCCTGAAAAGAAAGAAGTAAATTGTTAATACTTGACACGAAAACAATTTTCTGCATAATTATAATTGATATTTAGAAATTATTTCCAGAGAGAGCATTTTTTCATCTTAGCACCTTAGATACAGACTAGTATATGTGGTGAAAAAAATAAGATATATAATATCTAGTGGGAAAGTTCACATTTCAAATTTGAATTAATGATCAACCCTATACGCGAGCAAGTGGGGAGAGACCTTAATCGACGCGTATGGCGTGCGGGTTAAATAGTCACAATGGAACGTTGGACCGGAGCGCAATGTGCTTTTGCTATCGAGACAATTTTCAGAAATTTTGTACACTATACAACATTCGCCGACCAAGAGATGCCCCAAGTAGGAACCTATTGGAAAAGTGTATTAGGAGGTTCCGTGAAACAGGCTCCACGCTTAGTCAACTCATTCCTGGTCCCACACCTACTGTATTAACCGAAGAAAATGTGTGTCGATTAAGTGGTTTGGTAATTGCAAATCCTCGGCGTTCTGTACGGAAGCATTCCGCTATTTTTGGAGTCCCTATATCAAGACTGTATGGCACAGTTACGATTACAACAACAGCTGCATAGTCCAAAGTTGACTGTTTGGTGCGCCTCTAGCGGAAATATTGGGCCGTATTTCTTTGAAGATCAAGACGGTCATGCATTGACAATCAATTCCGGACGATACCAGAACACGATTAGCACTTCTTTTGCTACGATTGCAAGAAAAGAATGTCGATTTAACAGAAACACGTAGTTTCAACAGGATGGGGCCACTGCCCATACTTTTGTGGGGTGATCTGAAGTCAAAAGTGTATTTCAACAATCCATGAACACTGGAGGAGCTTAAAGATAAGATTCGACGAGAATTAAACATCACTGGCAACATTTGGATGGAATGATATTTAAATAAAACCCGCCAAATTCACGAATATGTTGATAGTAATAAATGTTTACTTTTCATTAAGTTTGTATTTTTTTAATCAAAAAGTGAACTTGCCCAATGGACACCCTGTATAAATAAAATGTATAACAATATAAATAAAATTCAATATAAATATAAGAATTCATATCAATATTCAATTTCGTCTTTATTCTGTAACTTTACTGTACTCAAGCTTGTACATTCCACTTGTGTTATAAAATGCATTTGATGTTAATATTTTTGCTTGATTTTTAAATCCAAATAATTACTGATTTGCTGTATTTTAACTAGTTACTTATTGTATAATTTGATATTGTGATAATAGGATGATTTTTTAAATATGTTATATAATATCAGACTATCGTAGTTTGTCTAAACAGCTGATCTGTACTGGTGTACCCGAGCATGTAGCTCTACATACCTGAGAAAATTTGTAATATTAATTTAAACCTGTCGGTAGAGCACCAGAACCATTTGTTGGACTCGCCTGCCGGTTGTCATAGGCACCAGGTTTTTTGCTTCACAGCACAAAACGGCGATGGTGCCAACTGATACTTTGCACAGGTTCACCGTTACGTAAATTCTCTCTATTCAGCACTCAAGTGACTCTAAATATCGGGTATACTCTAACGTGCATGGCTCAATAAACTAAACATTGAGCAGCGTACTAAATTCAATCGACGACGACCAGTTCAAAGCATTGAATAAGCTGCGCATGTCTGCAAATCTCTGAAACCTGTACCTCAGTTGCATACAATGAAAGGAGCAGCAAAAAAAGCATTCATTCTCCGTTGCAGTGATTCCATGTTCTCGTCTGCTAATAAAAAAAGCTTGTCGGCGACGTAAAGACCGCTGACGTGCCGTACACCGTCCGGTCGTCAGTAATTCGAGCATCGAGCATAGCCTACCACCCTGATTTACAACGACCCCGCTGATATGGATCGCACTGCTGGACTCCAAGGACATAAATCCTTGTTAGGCTTGCCCCCGAGACCTGGATTATAGTACAGGTATGGTGCGGAAAAGTTATCGATGTGTTTCACAAACCTTAGCAAAACTATGTTTAAAAACCTTTCGTGATAGTTATTTATGTGTCAAGGACATTAAGTGGGCGTTTATGGCCTGCGGGAAGAAACTACAGTGGACGCACAGGGGCTAGAAAGCTTTTTACGCCACTATTAAAGCAATTTGAAGGACTTTTTAAGTAAAATTGACAATAAACAAATCGTCCCTACTCAGTTAAACAAGGGCAGTTTCCATGGTCGCCATATAGCTAGCCTAAATATAGCGTGCGCCAAAGCTACTTTACAGAACTAGGGCTTAAGGAGTTTATGAGTTGAAAAGTGGGTCTTAGTACCCAGAAAATATATAGTAATAATAATATATTATTATTAATGTCTTTATTGTCTCATCTACACCGCAAGGGCAAAGTTTAGCCAGCTGGCTACTTAACCACTTAACCTTACAGTGCAGGAAAATTCACACAAATAAATAACAACCCATCAACATATGCTGAAACTAAGTTCATATTAACAAGGTTGTAATGATAATATGCAGGATCAATACAATACTTTGTATGAGCACTAATAGAAGCTATCGTTTTTTAGATTAAGTAGACAATGAAGTGGATCACGAAACCAGGAGGAACAAGCTGTTCAGGTGTCGCTATAAGTAGCAGTATTTTGGATTTACTGCTAAAGGGTCTGCTCCAGATCAGGTGAATTCATACCAGAATCTTACCAATTTTCTACCACATTTTCTCCTGCCTGAACGTAATATCTAGCAAGATGAGCAGCTGTTGTATATAGTGGGACCAACATTCATGAGGTAGACAGGGCAAAGAGGAATGCGTGAAATACGAGGTCTGTAAATTGAGTAATGAGACTGACAACACTGGAGGCGCCATGGTTGGAGAGGAGACAGGGGAACATGTATCTGCCTTCAGTACAAGTTTGAACTCGCTCGAGTCATTTGGTAGAGCGATTTTTTTTTGAGAAATATTTTTTCTGTTGCGTTTGTGACATCAATTTCGAGCACTGGTGTGTTATCAGGTTTTGCTCCAGACTTGGGCACAATGCAACAGAAGTTCTAGCTAAACTTTCACGGAGATAGTTTTTTCTTTTTTTTATACCCCAACTACCACGAAGGCCTAAGGCCTAAGCACCCATTGGGTACCGTGGAGCTATAGGGCGATACATGGGAAAGGGGGAACGACACACGGACTCTGGCGAGGGAACAGGTGTGCATGCAACATGTATACATTCTGGCTCCGCCTACGAGATCCGCCTGGTGGTACCTCCGCGTTCGACAGTCAGAGACCGTCTACCACCTACGGACAATCACAGCATCCATAGCCAAGAGAAAATTTCTCCTGGGACGGGACTCGAATCCGCACAGCGCACGGCGACTGATCAGGAGACCGAAGAGTCGACTACTGCGGCCACCGCTGCCGCCTAGTGTTTTATTAAGAACCTAAGTTATCAAAAATCTCGATATATATATATATATATACATAAGAAATACAATTAATTACTAATTGGGAAATTGGCAAACTTTAGGCTTAGTAAACTGTTTTGACGGTAATCTCGAGCTTTCGGCACGCTATGGTGCCATCGTCAGGAGTCGTCGATGAGGTTGCAGCCTAATGGTGTTTCAAAACCCAAGCGTGTTGCAAATGTAAAACCAAAAAGACGGACACATAGGGTTAATTGGTAACGACGGAAATCATAGCTAGGTGTTACCACTGTATATACAAATACCCCCAAACAAATTAAAAATTATCGAACATTTTCAAATTATTAAACAGTAGTACTACAGTTTGGGAAGAAAAAGAGTCCCTTCTAACCTCCTACGTCTGTTTCACGTGGAGACAAAGAGCTTCAGAGATCGGCAAGCTAAAGGAAAAATATAAAATTCTGGAACCAGGATCAAAGCTTTCAGTAGATTCTGTGACTATGCAAAGGATAGCTGCTAGTTACCCAGAAGAAGTGATGGAAGATATTCAGTACTTAGATGTCAGTGGGAAATTTAACAAAATTACTAACGAGCTCCCAGAGGAATATCCAGTCATTCTCATGACACCCGTAGCAGCATCTGTTATTCCTAAGAAAGAGGGAAGAGCAACAGAAAAACACCATTTGGCTGCAACCTCAGCGACGACTCCTGATGATGGCACCATAGCGTGCCGAAAGCTCGAGATTACCGTCAAAAGAGTTTGCTAGGCCTAAAGTTTGCCAATTTCCCAATTAATAATTAATTATTGTATTTCTTACCCTACTGGTCGTTGGCAATGGCAATGTCTACTGCTCGCTCGTACATATATATATATATATATATATATATATATATATATATTATATAAAACTTCCGCCTTTTGTTGGGTACTTCGACAAAATTCAAGCAATGAGGACTCGAGTCCTCATGATTTGAATTTTGTCGAAGTACCCAACAAAAGGCGGAAGCTTTATTTTTCACCTAACTGGTCTAGACGACAATGACCTCATCTCAAGATAAATACATATATGTATATAGATACAATCTACAAAAATACTCTTATAGAAAATCGATTCCTACCAAACACCTGACTCATTACACAATTTACAGACCTCGTACTTGTTAGACTTAGGGGCTAGAGTAAACCATGAAGCTCTTAGGCTGACAGTTTTCGGCGGCAATATTCATGTAATCAGACTGCTGTTGGACAAGAGCGCCAGGATAGTTCATTCTCACCATTTTATGCAATATTGCCGTTATCAACGATTTGATTGAATTGTTCAAAGGCTGCTTGAATAAATACCAGAGACAATAAAGAAGGTGCTCCCTTAATGGTAGCCCGATCGAGAAAAAAATTTCCATTAGCGGGGTATCTGACGGAAATCATTCCAGCCATATGGATGGCCAAACGAATCTCCATGTCTGTGCTTTGGAAGTGAGAGCCGCAAGAATGCAACGTGACAAAGCAGTGGCCACCAAGATGATCCAATTAGGAGCAGATTTTAACGCGGTAGGTGGCAGAAATCGGCATACTCCTCACCATGTTTCAGATAGATCGGGAAGTAGATAGTTCTTGATGGCTCTCTTGACGTCAAGTAGACCTTTGCTTTTGTATCAGCATTGTAGGTAAAGCTACGATGGAAAATACTAGTTTCTTATACTATGTATGTTGAAGATCACCACGTGATTCAAGCTTTTTTAAAAGATTACTAGGTACCCTATTGTATATCAGTCTTTGGACTAAGTTGAGCAGATGATCAGTAAAAATCTGGTCAACCCTCAACCATCTCAACTCATTGATCTTTTGAGACACATGACAAAAAATTCGCAGACCACAAACAAACCTACAACAATTATTTTGAATTTCTTTACTCTAGATCTGGTCACCTTATCAAGTCAAGGTAAGTAAACAACAACTGAATATCCATATCGAATTTTCGTTTCGGAAATAGATAAGAAAACCTTAACTGAAGCTCAAAGTTACCATTTTCTCCATAGTCTTTGGTGTTATGGAATCTATTGTCCTACAAGCTTTGGCAGATTTAGAGGAACAGCGAACAGCAGGTTTTTTTCATTAACAAATCCAGCATTAAAGCCTTCATTGCTTTCTAAGGAACGTTTTTTATGGCCGGTAATTATCAACGTTAATTGAAGTCAAATTTTACCTCTTCCCAAATGATGTATGCCCGTAAAGTGTAGCGGATGATCAATCTCGCATTACATAAACATCCTTAAAAGTGTAGCACGTAAATTCAGGCAGTGACGGGTTTACGAGGGAGAAGGGTGCCGCAAATAGGAAATCGTATTTCAGCTGTGGTAGTGGCGCGGTTGCCACATAGAGCAATTTACATTTCGGCGGTAGTACACACCACTAACACATGTATTTCCCTAGGTCAAGGTGTTGTAAACATGCTCATCATTCAATTGGCTTCAATCAACCGACGGTATGCCACTGCGAGTGTTACACATCTGGAGGATGAGGTTACCTTGACATAATGTTTCGCTGATATCTCCTGGTGGTGATACTTGATCAGTAACATAACCTGCCATCCTCCGCTTTACCAAGGTAGACAAATCCCATACCATCATGTCAGCCTGACCTAATATTTAATCTGAAGAAAAACAGCAATCCATGTCAAAATTTAAGCTCCCGAACTTTTAAGCCTCCTCCTGACTTTCCCAGGTGCAAATGTGTTCCTTTGACCGGAGGTGGGCTAAGTAGTTTGTTTAAGATTTCAAGGCATTAAACGCCAAGTTGATGGATGTTGTATTCCAATAATTGCAGATATAGATGAAATGCTATTTGGTATAAAAGGTAGACCTGATCTTTCAGAACGTTCTAACAGATCCATATACTATATTCAACAACGATCACTGCCAGTATTCTAATTACTTAACTGAAACTTCAACTAGCTACCTACTTGTGGTAGCATGTCTGGTGCTCTTTTCAAAAGTTCGATGTTGCTCCAGAGACGGCGAATGGTTTTCTGACCATATCGAATACTTTCACAAAAATGATCAACGAGCACTTGAACCTCCACGCAGGCCTAAGGCCTAAATACCTGTGAATACTTTGGGGGTACAGGTATATAGGAACATGGAATCTGGTAGGCTATGGCCCTTGTTGAAAAGTATATTCCATTTAGTCCTACCAGCCTGCAACCCACAAACCATGTTAGCGAAATACGTTGCTGATGTTCAGGCAAATATTGGAAAAATGGTGATTGCTCGATTTCTTCATAAGTAATCTTGAATCCACGAGATGCGAATTTTTCGTAACACGCATGAGGGACTGATTTTCAACACTCTGCACTAAAACGACTGACTCACTTGTCTAAATATTCAGTCCTACTTTCATGCTTAGCTACAAGTGCGCTGTTTTGTCCTTTGGTGGTCTTAAATATCCTGGTGAGTTGTAGTTTAGGGCATCTTTGACTAAAAGGCATGTACCTTTTAGTGTCTTAAGAATCGCACCTGCATTAAGTAAAATAGTCGCTATATTAGCGATTTGCTCACCATAATTCGAACTAGGCAATCGCATAACCCACGCCACGCCTACTCGGGGTGAATGCCGCCTATGGAGGAAGTATGGATGTCCACTGCTAGTGCCATCTCTGAAGCGGATGTAACATGAAATCAAACATACTGACAGCATACGCTTGTCGTTTAGGCAACACACATAGGTACTACAAGCGAATGACAGCCAGTGCGGTGTACAAACGGAGGCGGCCACGATCGTGAGACTGCATCTAACAATCGCCATCGCTTCCATTTTGTAGTCTCGTAATAAGGGCAGTTCGGTTATAATGTAGTACTGTTAAAGTGATTATATCACATTTTCTGCTAGACAAGCCTCTAGCTCAATCCAAGCGCACCATGTGACAACATTGCCCTGTGGTCTGATTTGCAGTGCTGCGGTTGGTTGGTTATGGATCGGGCATGCATCGGATCGTTGAGGTTATACTGATGTATTCAAATTATACTGTGGTCTGTGGCAAAATTATCACGACGTAAAATGTAGCCAAATCGACGAATTGATGAATAAAACATGTGACGTGAGGCTTCGCAATGCACTGCAGACGGTCAATAGGATGATACGCGATCTCTTGCTACTGCAAAAGGAATAAGAGTGAAATAGGAAACCTTGAGAATCGTGACATCGTATGCTTTAGTCTTTGCACAAAGAATTTTTTTATATAGAAGTAGCCCCGCAGCCAGAAGCCTAAATGTCGGGATACCGCGGCTGTTATGAGGATCCCAAAGAAACTGTAGAATTTTGAAGAGATTTTTGTAGGTTGTTCCACAATTTCGACACCCTCGGGACAAAGGAGCGGTTATGTCGGCTAGTTCTGGATGTACGAAGTTGGACACGGTTAGGATTGGAGGCCAAAGTCAGATGGGTCTGTCTGGCAGGCAAATCGCGCAGCGGCATCATGGAAGAGAGCTTTGAGGAAAAAAGCACGTTGGTGTAGCGCTAGAAGTGAGCTAGATCGCCGACGGGACTGTCTGTTAGAGCAGAGTCATCGATCAGTCGCACAGCCATCCTCTGGACAGTATCGAGCATAAATAATGAAGTCGGGGCGGCAGCATCCCAAACGTGTGAGCAATACTCGAGGCTAGGTCTTATCTGGTCCTTGTATAGAGTGAGAAGATCAGACCTAACTGGCAGCTGCCGCTATTGACGAGATGTGTTCGTGCCAGATCAAGTCCTCGGTGATCTGGACTGTGACCGAGTTTGTTTTAACTAACTCTCTTTTAATACATATAACTTACATAAAAATATAATTATAGTATTATTTATATATCAGGTATAGCTTATCGTAAATAGACTTTTTATTTTCGGAACAATAACTAAAAACTAGAGGATGCGAAAATATAGCATTCGCGGCAAACATTTTCCAACTCGATTTTTTTCTTAATCACGTTTGCGGTACACCCCTTACCATGAATCAAGTGGATGCCGGACGATAACCCGATGCATTTTTTAAACAAAGCTAAACAAAGGATATATGTTCCGCATGTTGGGACGCACGAGGTCCATAGCCTGTTATTAACAAATAAAATGTTTATACGGACTTTAAAGCACTGAAAATGGTAAACTTCTGGGCTCCCCAGACTTCAAATCGCTTTTGACTAAGTAGCCTTTTTGTTCAGAGAAAAAGAAACTGAAAAACATCGTTTAAACGAAGGTTCAAACAAATTTGCACCTGGCTACCTCTTGATACATCATAAGAGGCAACCGTATTTCGATTTCAGTTGTATCTTTGTCTGCTTGTATCTGTATTTCACTTGTTCTTAGTTCAATATCCGATAGAGATAAAGACGAGGATAAAGCGTTTCATGTATCTTCATCCCGTTTAACAGTACCTTCTCAAGTTATATTTAAACGATTATTTAAAGCTCTACCTTGTGTTTATCTTCCACTTGAACAACAATATTCAAAGTATTTGCGGCATTATTACTCGGGAAAGGCCTCAGTTCGGTCCGTCGTATCTTGAGCACACTCGAAAAACCACTTATAGTGTAATATAAATTCCGTTGCCAATCATTCGAAGTATCTAATGTACCAGCATAAATACGAAACTCGGATAAACCACTCATCAAAAGCTTTCTTCCTTGAATTTCGCTTAACTAAATATAATATTTAGCATTTTGGAGAGTACTTAGCGGATTGAGTAATTATTCGTATTTTTTACATCATTGAGTTGTTTTCATCAGTATGCTTTCTGAAAATATATACAGTGAATGTTTTAAAATAACTGTAGAAAAAATTTCTTATAGGCTATAATTAGATTACATTATCATGAGAATCGTAAATTGCTGATGAATTCCCATACACCAATCATACCCTAAAAGAAGTTTTGAGTGTCAGAAGATGACAAAGAATTTCAAAAAGAACAAAATAAGGTATTTTTTGGATGAACATACAGAGTGTACTGAAATTGAAGGCCAATCCTGTAAATGAAAATAGGTCACATCATGACTTACCGAGTGGCAACAATTTTAGTCAAAAGTCGGGTTAAGTCTGCAAGTATGTATTTTGAGATTTCTAATCTTTACGTTTTAACACTTATGACTACATACTGGTACACGTGAAGCAAGTACCAAGGCTATACCAAACTATCAAACGGTAAGGTGGTATTACTGCCAGTAATATGTAGCATGTAAAATGGTTTCTTCATTGATGTACATATTTACTTTTGTTGTTGATGATGATGTCCTATTCGAGATCCTCCCCAAGATCGCCGGATCAGAATCCATTGGACCACTGCGTGGTAAAACCTCAGCGGCTGGCAAGGAAATTTCACACAGAGGATACTCGCGCAAACTAAAGGAGGATTAATAGACGTAGGTCACGCATAATGGGTAATGGAGGTCAATCGGCAAATAATAAAAAATTACTATCATAAAACCAATCTCGCCAATACCTCTTATTAACGTCATGAATACACACATGAACAAATTAAAATTACTGTAAGAAAGAAAATATCAAGCAAAATGTTGATAGAAACTCCAACTTTTCAAAGGGCTTTTCATTCTTTGTTATTACAGGGTATCAAAGCTGGACGTATAAATTATTTTTCATAAGAAAATATAGCATAAGAATAAAACCACAGTGATTTCGATGAAACAATCAATTGTGATTATTCTGAAACAGACCCGTCGTAAAAAATTAATATTTGTAAAATATGGCAACAACTCGACTAGACCACTGTTGTTTTTTGATGGAAAAATTGATTTCTGTATATCTCTAAAACCATGAGACTTTTGGAACAACATTTTGCCACACATAAGGTCTTGCTGTGACTTATTTCCGACTACAGGAATTATCCTTCAGTTTACGGACACCTAGTATATTTTTGAACCGAAAATAGCTTGGATAGAATTTGAATCCGCGACAGTGATATTAGTTGTTAATATCGCTAGCGAGGACTAGTTAAAAAACGGTGTCCAACCTGTTGCTTCTGCAAAAATTGTGTAAGTGAGATTGCAGTCTTTTTACTATTTCGATATGTACCCTCTGCCTCCAGTGACTGGCTTCCAAAGATAAGGTTGACACCACAGAAGATTTGTCCGTCCTTGAACAATTATCATTACAAAAGATGTTTCTCCTATGAAATACTTTTCTCATACATTGGGTATGTCTTTGTATGAACGCATTTCTCCGGCCAATAGCTTCTTGAACATCTGTACGCGCCTATTGAAGCTTTTTTTCTCACCATTCCATTCAAGGTGGCTGTACTACATCCATTAGTAGTGGAGCCTTCTCCAGTAGGCACAAAAAATACCTTCTACGGACATTTCTAGGCCAGAAGTGGTCTGTTTATACTTTTCCGCCGCTTTTAGAGTTCCCAGATGCTGCCATATGTTCAATGTAAAAAGCTGTCCGTTTCCGAAGAGCAAGGCATTCCGAGTATAGAAAACAAAACATTCCCTGTTAACGTACGGCTGCGATGTTTCACGAAAGGTATTTCTGGATCAATTATTGAGTTAGTGCCGATTTCGACGGAAGTATGTATTGACAGTTGCGAACATTTTCCACCTTTGGCTCGATCAAAAGCAATAAGAAATGGGAATGCATAACGGAAGTAATATCCATATCGTTATTTGAGCATAAGTTTAAAGCAATATTTTCCACCGCAGCAAGCTTATCTGGGGGCGTAC
Organism: Acanthoscelides obtectus; assembly: GCA_963669975.1. NCBI lineage: Eukaryota > Metazoa > Arthropoda > Insecta > Coleoptera > Chrysomelidae > Acanthoscelides > Acanthoscelides obtectus. The sequence continues at coordinate 62,318,435 of CAVLJG010000009.1, read as the reverse complement.
ACTAACTAATTAACTAATTTTCGCAAAGTTTTACCTGCAGGAACTTGAACAGGCTAATTCTAAGATAAACCTTTTGAGGGTCAGTCCTGGAGTTTTTTCTGCAGTTCTAAGTTTTGTAGTTGAAACTCACTAATGTGTGTTAGCAGAGAGGTATTAGTAGTAATAGCAATTACGGAGTTGTTCCGTTACTATATCCAGCTGTTTTATGGCGATTTAAATATAATGTATTTCGGGTCAATAGCCTCTGTGAAACTAATTCACTAAATTACACAAACACAGATAAATCTTGACAGGAAATAAACTCAGAGGGGGTGTAGTTAACACCGTCAAGCCACCGTATAGATTAATACCATTTTCATTTTTTGTTACACAAACAAATGATTATGTCTTCCGTATGGAAATGAAACAGAACACCTAGCAGCATATTTTATTAATCTGTGGCTGTGTTCCCGTTAGTCGATTCCGCCCTAATATTTCCCTTTCGGTAATTAAACCCACCCTGATACGGAAGATCGTTATAGCGCCCTTTAAAAATCCGCCTTGCCTGCCGCACGTGAGTGCTGGTAACGAACTTCGATATCAAGTTACATCCAATCATTTACTGATATTCCAGTCGATCGGGTGAATTAAAAAGCCCAGCGCTATCCTTACGGTTTCGTTTTGGTACTTGGAGAAAATGTAGTTACTTCTCTGTTGAATAAAATTAAATAAAACCTGACTCTTTTAGGCCGAGCTTCTTTACTCTTTAGCAACTGGCAACGTTTTGTCAGCATCGGCGAAGTAAATCCTGAGATATTTAGTATTTAGTAGTTAGGTTTTCCAAAAGAAGTTTAAAATTCGCTGATCTTCAGAAGATAATTCTATAATACTCGCAATAAGTTTGGCCTAGATCTACCAAAGAGCTGTTCATGTAGTCTGTTCGGAGTCCAGATCACCGAGGACGTGATCTGACAGGAACACAACTCGTCAATAGCCGCAGCTGTTGAGAAAAATCTAGGCTATTATTTAGGGCTTAGATGAAGTTTTCTCCACATGAGCTCATCACTCTCTACAAGGCCTAGATAAGACCTAGCCTCGATTACTGCTCACATGTTTGGGGTGCTGCCGCCCCAACTATATTATCGATGCTGGAATCTGTTTAGAGGAGGGTTGATAGATGACTCTTCTCTGAAGGACATTCTCGGGACCCTTTTGCACCGGCGGGCCGTCGGCAATCTAGCTACGTCATTGGGCTCTGCTTATCCATGATGCCGCCGCGTAATGTGCCTGCCGGGCAGACCCGCCTGACTTCGGCCTCCTATCCTAACCGTGTTGATCTTCGCACATCCAGAACTGGCCGATACGATCGCTCCTTTATCCCTAGGATGTTGAGACTGTGGAACAATCTACAAGAGTATTTTCCCAAAAATTAGCATAGTTTCTTCAAGCAGCCTCGGCGCTGGCATTTAGGCTTCTGCCTACGCGGCTACTTCGGTGTAAAAAAAGACTTTTTGTACGATTAAATGGCGATTAAAGACATTTTCGTTTTTGTTTACAGGTTAAATAAATTGTATGTAATATGGTTCTCAGACTAACTTAAAGCTAGAAAATACTATTTCAAACTAAAAGATAATTTTTTTTGCCATAGCAGATCATTATCATTTTTACTACATTTTATTGTATTTGTTTTGTTTTTGTCAGGTATGTGTTTCCAATATTGTGTTCCATCAATCTGACAAACAATACGCAAGTGTGGTTTAAGCTAATAAAGAAAATCCATTCGTCGCGACTGAAGTGCATGGTGCAAATATCTCGCTGTCATCATTTGTCAGATTAAATGGGAATTGTCGGTTTGAAATTAAAATTGTCCCTAACATTAAATCGGCTAAATGTCTGTCATTTCGTTTATTTTTATGTTGCACGCCTTGAGCACAAAGCTAGTCTTTATTGGACTATTTGCCGAAAGGTTGTAAGAGGAGATGATAACAATAGAATCTGGTTCTACATCTACATTCTGAATGCTACCGGCTTACCTTAAAAGAAAGCTGTAAGTACAGTGGTCGGTGATTTGTAGATGTCTGTGCCTAGGATCCGGCCGTGTGAATTCCGTCTAAATATCGTAGCAGAATGAACGGAATTTGTCTGGCGGGATCTTGGACACGATAACTGACAGGTTGGTGACACTGAGGGCAAGGGCACCTAGGCACGCGATAATATCACTCAACAATGCTTCTCTTTCTTACTTCATTGTCAAACATTGTTGAATGACATTTTCGCTCTACAAATCACTTCACTTTCCCTCAGTGGGCGTGCAAGTTGTTTGACATATATCACAGTTGACCTAGTAGTTGGCCATAACTTCAAATATTTTATCATAAGAAGGAGTAACTTGTAACCTCTCTTTATTGCCTAAAATCACCCTTCAATAAAATAACTGCAATGACCCTTCCACCATAATAGTCCTCTAACATTTCAGTTAAATATTTCCGATAAATGATATTTTGGCATCTTTCCCATTATAACTTTTAATTATTCTCACTGGATTAACCAGACTCTTGAAAAAACCCGCCTAGCTCCAAATGAATGGTAACGAACATCAATATAGAGTTACAGGCACTCATTATTCAAAAACCAGGAGGGGGACCGGTAAGCGGTTCTAGGTTGGTACAGACGATCTCATTTTACATAAACATCCTCAAAATTGTGCTGCGTAAATAAACTGTGACATTTTTACGATGGCGGAGGGGTGCCGCGATGAGGAAATCGTATTTCATCCCCCGGCAGTGGATCCGTGGTATTTAAGACATTGCAATGCACTACTTTGGGGTTGAGGTTGCTACCACAGCGAAAATCTATCTGGTAAAATCACAAAATGCTGGGTTGCAACGCTCGTAAGCTAGATGGACGCCTGGTCATTAGGCGCTTAACTATTTCTATTTATTTCCCTCTCTGCTTATCGCGAGAACGCTTTATTTGCCTGAACAGTGTTGACAAATCGAAACGACAGGAGAGTTGTCAAACATCTTTGTCAAGAAAAAAGGCAGTAATTTTCAAGGTCTCCTCATTTCCTCCAACTCTGGTGTCTACGAGGGTCTGTTCTGGGACCCTTATTATTTTTAACATACAGCTTATTTCAAATTCGATTATCACCATTGGGATCGTGGAAACGGTAAAGGCGGGTTTACACGCTACGTCTTATTGTACGTTGTGTAGACAGCAAAACACGTACGTCTTGGCGAATCGAAATGAAATTCAAGGTTCAATTGAAAAGCTTATGGGGAAGCATGATTTTGCGAGAACTGGACAAAACGAAACGTGGAGACTCATGTTCAGAGAAGACGTCGGATCTTGGCTCAGCTCACGAGTAGCTCCACTTCAGTTCGCTTCCTCCCCAGAAAATCTAATAATGTCAGAGCTTTGCGTGTTTGTGGCAAGTGAAAAATAAAGACTATAGTGATCGTAATAAAAAAACTTCGCGTGTGAGGATCTTATAAAAATACAAAGAAATAGACCCGATGGCAAATAAAGAGACTGTTACAAAAAAAATAGACTCGTTGAGGTCTGTTTACTAAAAAGGCTTGAAAAAAGTAAGGGCACCAGAAATATGTTACTAACTCTAGCAATTGACAATAGGTCATCAGGTTCGCCTCTCAGTTTTTCAATAACGAGACGTGAGAATACTGGTTACTTTTCAGAAGCCACTCCCTTGACTCTTGCCTTTTCCCTCTTGATCCCTTTTCCTCTCAGTCGCTGTATCCTTATAGTTGAAAAAATAGAAGAAAGTAGTTGTGTTTGCTCCATAATAAGAAAAATGTCTCTCAAAAAAATTCACTAAACAAACTTCACACAACTAAGAGTAGTAGAAAGCGAAAGGGAAACACGTAGTGTAAATACACTAGACAAAACGTACGTTTTGTTGTGCGTTTTGTATGCCCGACAATAAGACGTAGCATGTAAATCCGCCTTAAGACATACGAAGTGGCTTGAATGAGTAGTTAACTACTATTCAGAAAGTTTTGAAATCCGGAAATAGATGGAAATAACTGAATTTTCTCAAAATAGTTTCAATTGTTTCCTGACTTCATTTGTGGGATGTCAAAATAATTTGCACATTAACATTGATATTTTTATTTCTACAGGATGGTATAACTAGAATTTCAGTAAGTCGTGTTCCGTATCTTGTCCTGCATCGACTTCATTTTTTCTAATGGACGCTTTATTGGAACTTTGCAGAGATGAATAGAATTTTTAGTTCTGATTCCAAAAATATATGATAGGTCATACGTGGACATTGCTAAACCTTAGTTATTTCAAAAACAGGATTTCCTAGGTAGGCCTTGAAATTATCAGAAGTCATTTGTTTCGTATGCCGGATTTATTGAAAAATAGTTTTTTATTTCCTGGTTTTCTTTGAAATAGAATTTTAAAATCAATTACATATTAGCATTGCCATCTGCTCTAAAAAGGGCCGAAGTGATATTCCCAATTAGACGTATAAGCTTTGGATCTCCATCCTCGACTTTCTTATGGACTTCTTATTGAAATTTTGCGCAATCGAATACAATTTTTGATTCTTCATTTAGTTACGAATATAATATATTTATGTATGTCAGGATAAACTTCAAATCTTTAATTGAAGTAATATTTTTTTTTATCATTTTTTGTAGTATTTAAATGTACCAAATTCCAACTTAGTGTCCATATGAAAAACCAAAGTTGGTGATGGAAGTCGAAAGGAAAAACCTCAAATTGAAATTTTTAACGCGCGATCTTGTAGAGGAGAAAATGTGTCAATGACAGTTTATTTTTAGATTCCTTTACATATAAAGTCAGAAAAAGAAACAAGGTTTTGCGAAAATTCGGTTCTTTCCGCCTCTCTCTGGGAGTATTTTGAATTTTGAAACTTTCTAAGCAGCATTTTACCTAAATACGCAACTTTGGCCCCATTTAAGAGACTTAGGCCCGTATCTTCAGTCGACCCTACAATTGTACGGCGCGTTTATGGCCTCCTTGATTGTCACACTCCTTTCTCTGCTTCAAAAATTTCTAGATTACACTTATGTTTTCTTTTTAAATTGTAGGATATTTCAGGCTGATAAAACATGATATAACTCAAAAGCAAGCACAATTTGATGCAAATAGATGTTTGTGACATAACCTCAAAATAGAGCGCGGACACGGAGAAGTAGAAAACTATGACAATCAAGGAGGCCATAAAGGCGCCCTACAATTGTAGGGACGACTGACGATACGGGCCTTAGTATCCGTTTCCAAAATTCCAATGGTGACGGTCGAATTTGAAACACCCGGTATGTATAAGCAGCATTGTTTCAGGTGTCAAATTGCACTTGTCGCTCAATAATTTTCAATACAATTACAACACAAGAGCTTAGGCCGGCAGCTAATTATCGTTCCCTATCTCATAAAGCTAAATGTAAAACTATACCTTTCTAACAGCACGGCAAACATTAGCATACACGAGTATCTAGTTTCATCTGTAATGGCAACTTTTGTAATGAGCTTTATGAAGATAATGACTTTTTCCAAAGGGGAAACCTTCAAAGAGGCTAATGTAACGATGATCTGCATTAAAGATGGGTTTAATTACTGGAACGGAAGTACTAGGGTTAGAAAACCTGACAAAGGGTATTAGTGTAAATGATACAATGCATCGTGTCATAATTATTAGACCGTAAGGTTAAAGGGCCTGAATTTTCACACAAAAAGGTGTAAATGCGTAATATGGACATAAGATATAAAGAAAAAATTACTGGTGTTATGGTGCATATGCCATTGAAGGGGTATTGCTATGAACTATACAAATGATTGAAGTCGCTCTGATATGAACGAAAAATAATGTCTGGGGAACATGCAAAGGGGTTTTGGTTTCAAAAATTATTTCGTATAGGGCCAAAGTAAATGATCTGCACTATTGCAGTGAAACATGTCGGAAATCTTTGAAAGTACACTACTGCTTAGGCTAACTAAACTAAGCAATCCCAGTGTGTCTGAAATATTTCGAAAATTTGCCAGTATAAGTTTGGTAATCTTGCATTTTAGTTATGTGTGAATTCTTGTATATTTTTTTAAGTTTCAAGTAAGATTTTAAATATCTGCCATATGCGTAAGAAGCACTTTGTGGGATGGGAATATATCTGAAGGAATGAAAACGTTAACTAACTCGACAGAAAAAGATCAAAGCTGTTTATAATCGCAATCTAAATAAACGCCATTTGGATTCAATAAAAAAATAAACAATACGCAACATCCGACGTTGAAAGGAGATCAAACGATAATTGGGATTTGAGCGATGATTGGCAATATGATGGTTAGTATTGATTGGATTAAGTACGTCATGTGTTTATGCCTGTCTTATGAATAAACATAATAAAGGCCGAGCTTCAAAAAATTTTTTATTAGTGATCCACTTCGTACTTTATGGAAATCGCAACGACTATTAATCAGTCAATCTCCTACGGAGTGAAAATAGTAACACTGCAATGTATATTGCTTGTGACGTATGGATGCCCAGTCGTCGACATACATCATATATTATTTTCAAATACTTTTACTTATTAAACTATGCAAGAATTACTGCAGAATCAACGTGATGCCAAAAATATCACCGCGCCACTAGGTTGAACGTAAAACAAGCACCTTGTTGCATTTTAACCATCTAAGAAAACAGTAGTATTACTTTAATACTAAGACCGTGTAGTATATTCATACAAATTTCAAGGCTAGCGAAGAACATAAGGATTTAGAGGAAGACTTAGCTGGAAAACTGTTACCCAACCAGTCGACTGTCGATAATTTGACAGTCAACAACAATGGTTGGGTACAAAACTGACAATCAATCAAAATATCATCCTTTGTCCACGAATACATTCCTACTGACAAAAGCAGTGAATAAAATACCGTATCAGGTAGGCAGTCACAGATATCATATAATATGGAATAAAATAATTTTGTATCAAAAACTACACCAAGAATTTTTGTGCTAAAAATAAACAAATCTTCAGTAGACGAAGAATGGTTCCATGATGTTACCACGCGAAAAAGTTGTTAGACTGTTAAGTAAGAATGAATATTTCCACGTGAGAGAGACATTGAGGAACGGCGAACGTCAAACAGTCCTATCAGTTTGCTGGGGAGGGCATAAATAAGCATTTTATTGTGCAAACTACTGCTGAAAGACATTACAGGCCCTGTACTCAAATTTATCTACTGTTCATAATCATATTATCGTATTGGGTTAATGAGAACATGCTTAATGTAAATAATAAAATATCTCTTTGCTTTGACTCCATACCCTTTTAAACAAATAATTTTTGTAAGTTTTTCTGAGCAGTGTGACAATATTCGTGCCATGAAAGCAGACATTCTTACCGATCATAGGTTGGTTTAAGCATATTTTGATCAACGTTAGAACCCACAAAAATTTATCACATTTTTTGATTTCAAAAATGTTGATAATGTTAAACTTTATGGCGGACTTGTTGAGTATGAATTGGTGTGATATCATTTATATTTGAGACATTGATGAAAAAGTGGAATTTCTTAATGGTCATATAATTTCTTTGTTCGACATAAATGCGCCATTCCAGACAATCAGGGTAAGGAAGCACTTTGCTGCGTGGTTAACGTCAAACTTAAGATCTATTTTCAAACAAAGGTATGCCACTTTAAGAAAATACAAACAAAATCGAATTAGAACTTGAGAGAACTTATAAGCTTGAGGATTTACTGCCCTTGCATCCAACGTATAGGAAAGGCTACATACCTCCAGTATTTACAAGAAACTAACAATTCGTCTTTTTCACCACGTGGCGGCTAGATGGCCACGATTCTAGCTGTGCAATAGATATGGTTTACATGCGATTGAACAAAATAAATATGCCCTGCTTTTTGGCTTTAGTTGATTTTAATTAGTATTAGAAATAATTTCTTATTTGGTAAATTGAAATAACACAATTTTATAAAACATCACATCAAGAAAAGTGCTTCGAATCTTTTCGCCGGCTTCTTCGAGTTTCCTCTGGAAAAAATCCGATGCTTGTGTAAGAAATTCAAAGCGAATCCGCATAGAGACGTGAAGAAAATTCAATTCACCAGATTTGGTTTGGCGCGTTTCATTCGTCTCGGGCGTAACAATGGATTTTATAGATTTATAGTGTTGTTCGGATGGGTCACGTACACACCCGCCGATTGTAGTGATTGTGTCTGTTTCTGAAATTCAATACGGCTTAAAAATAAAATTACCAACGATCTATTGTGGGGACTTCCCTTTTTTTATTCTTCTTCTGTGTCGCACGCTTCTGAAGTCTGCCAGCAGCGGTCGTAGTAAGCTTAAAATAAAGATCAGGAAACTGCATAATTTTTATGAATGGCTGAGTATTCGTTAATGTCATAACTGTGTTGTTTTGTATTTTAAGAATGACGTTTTATGTTTTCTTTTTAATAATGTCTGGAATGGAGTGTGGCAGCTGAATCTTTACAATCGAGACTGTATGGTCTGCTTAAGTTAGACAAAAAGCGATAACATAATACAGATTGAAACATCTTCAAGCCAGTCGGTATAGTCGACGATAGAACTATGTTTCATTTTTTCTACCTCTTCACCGCACCGAATCATTTTATGGAGTCTGAATAATCGTGGAAACTGGGTTATCTGTATTTGAATGAAGCACTACAACGTTCAAATCAGTAACAGCTTTTGGGTGTAGCGTATAGAAAGTGAATTGATTGTTGTTATAACGGGTGATTATTTTGCTAGTATCTTTTTGGCAACACTGTTTTTGACAGCTGGCGCGTGAATCGTGTCTTGTGTCATTGTAAAACTTGTTCAGTTTTGTCTATAATTTAACCATGAATCGACTTACGAACGAAAAACTCTTGCAAATTATTGCATTTTACTATCAAAATTCATGCTCGGTTAAGAGAGTGCATCGAGCACTGCTTCCAATTTATAGGCAATTTGGTCGGCCTACTGAGGGAGCTATTCGGAAGCTTGTGACTAAATTTCGAACCCAGTTTACATTATTGGACATTAAACCACCAACACGCAGACGTAGAGTGAGGACTGAAGAAAATATTGCGGCTGTATCCGCCAGTGTTAGTGATGACCGTGAAATGTCGATTCGCCGCCGTTCGCAGCAATTGGGCCTCTGTTACTGCACTACGTGGAAAATTTTGCGACAGGATTTGGATGTAAAACCTTATAAGATACAGCTGGTGCAAAAATTGAAGCCACACGACCTCCCACAACGTTTCCCATTTGGTGAATGGGCGCTGGCAAAGTTGGAGGAAGATCCACATTTTTATCGAAAAATTGTGTTCATCGACGAAGTTCATTTCCTGTTGAATTGGTACGTTAACAAGCATAAATGCCTCATCTGGAGTGAATACCAGCCAGAAACATTGCAAGAGCTACCAATGCATCCCGAAAAAATCACTGTTTGGTATGGATTATGGGCCGGTGGCATCATCGGGCCGTACTTCTTCAAAGACGACAATGGCGGGACGTAACTGTGAATGGCGAGCGCTACCGTGCGATGATAACAAACTTTTTTTGCCCAAAATGGAAGAGCTGGACTTGGCTGACATGTGGTTTCAACAAAACGGTGCCACATGCCACACCGCACACGAAACAATGGCCCTATTGAGAGGCGAGTTCGGTGAACAGTTTATCTCACGTTTGGGGCCCGTCAATTGGCCGCCTAGATCGTGTGATTTAACGCCGTTGGACTATTTCTTGTGGGGCCATGTTAAGGCTAATGTCTACAGGGATAAACGGCCGATATGTTGGAGAGAGTGTGCCAAAATTGGACCTTGCACATGGGCCTTCTAAAGCGGAGCCGCGGCCAACATTTACATGAAATAATCTTTAAACATTAAATTATATCGATCATTCTATCGACTCAAATAAGGAATTAATCGTTTTTTCAAATTTTTTGTGTTTTTTTTAAATCAAATCCTATACCTCTTAAAAAATCACCCGTTATAAAAGGTCAATACTGGGTTCTAAATAATAAAAGAATCCATAGCCCTCAAAGCAACCTTAATCAGAAAATGAGAAATTTCATCAGATGTTGCTATCATAGGTCTCGTGAGCATATTACATGCTTCCATACCTTCCTTTGTTCAGTTTGCATGGTTCTTTTATACAGCATTTTGCAAAGCCGAACAGATACTATCACTTATTTCTATTTTTAAATCCATGTTTTCGGATTCCTGTAACCTTGCTCACAAAACCATAAATCTTTTATGAATTCGGCACATCCGCCTCATAAACCAAACATAAAATTGCTCCCCTGAGTCGTCACAGATAAATATTTCAGCTAGGAATAAAAACCCATTCGCGGTATCGTAATTTACTGAAAATTCCTATTTACATTTCCTTTACAACCCCTGCGGGTCGTTTACATAAAAATTATGTAAATGCTCATACGAACCGTTTTGCTTCTTATCTGTCAAAGAACTCTCCCTAAAAAGATAGAGGCAGTGCTCAGGAAGCGCTGCCTAAAGGAGGTAAACATTTTCGCTTTTGAAAATAAACCTCTTACCTTACGGATGGGCCTTTTGAAGGTATATTGCTACTTTTTAGGATCAGTAGGTGGGAATCGAGAGCTTAATATCCCCATCCCCAGAGATACAAATCGCGGAGAGTAAAATAAATGTATGCCGGAAGAAATGGTGAATGGAGGTTTGAATAACGTTGCAATATTTCGTCGCGCTTTGGTCTATCATGGTCCCGGTCCGTTCATACAGGTTTATTTTTACAAATTATTAGGCTTGTCAGAAAGTCGTTCGGTACATCTTGACCTACGTGTCAAAAATGTCTCATACCTCAAATAATAATATAAGAAATATATTATATTAACGAGAATCGAAGGTGCCTGCATTCCTACTAAAAAGATACCAAATTATTAGAGACCTTGAAAAATAGATTCAAGAGTTACGAAGCCATAGAGACTTAGAACAAAGGATATTTTGTAATCTCTGAATTTATGTCGCTTATAGAAGAATGGGAAAAGGGTTGGTGGGGATCAATTTCTATACCACTGCTGGATGAATTAATAATAAATGAAGACCTTGAGCCACTCTGCAACAGCTACTGACACACTTGAACAAATAACAGGAAAGGAAAGAAGATACCAGAAAGACTTGCTCGCTAACGGACACGGAAAAAGAAATAGTAAAGGAATTTGTAGAACAATTTTTTGTGGGGAGATAGCAGAAAAATCTTTTGTGGGAGGGTTAAGCCCTAAAGTCTTTAAAAGAAAATTTCTTCAATATATTGAGTGACAAAAAAAAGGTAAACACCTATGCATGCTTAGTAGAATTCAAGAATTTTTTACACATCGATGTATCTTGCCATGAACAACGAGTGATAAAATGGTCAGGTTTTTGTGGTGGTTGCGTGTATTGTTTGGTGATAAAGAAGCATTCAGTTTTCGGTTTACGGTGTCAGCTAAATGTTAATTTCGTGTAGCTTATTGTGAAGACTGTTTGTGATTGCTCAAAATGCCTAGAGTGCTTACAATTTGCCGGGTGTCCCAGCTAAGTGACTTTGAGAGGGGTCGAATTGTCGGGATGCGTGAAGCCGGTCTATAGATACGAGCAGTTTCTAGGAAGACCAACAGATCCTTATCCTGCAGTGTGAACGAGCGTGGATTCAAGAAGGCCACAAAGCGGCTTTGCCGAGTGTGCCCGGAACATTGTTTTTCAGCCCATAGGGCACTTAACGCGGTGTATATACGAAAAAAATCATAATTTACCAAAATCGAGTTAGGTCCAGGATTTTATTCGATAAATCGATAATCCGATAATTTTTTTTGTGCAAATGATGTTTATTTAACATATTCTAACATCCGCATTTCGATCAGACACTGCAAAATGACAACGCGACAAAGTTTGCGCGTCAATACTGGTTTTGTGTATTTGTAATACAGAATGTAACAAGATAACAACAATAAAATAAAAACGATTTTTTAGGTGTATCCGTGTAACTCGCATAATATACACTGTACTGTAAAATTAAATTGAATGTGGTATTTATTACCTATGTAGCCAAGACGCTAGTAATTATTTTTACTGATACTGATGGAAAGATTAGTGGATACTGATGGTTCAGTAAAAATACTGATCGTGTGATATTGTCCTATGTAAAATAATGACGGGTGTATGTAAATATAAACGCGGGCTATACTCTGTTTTGCATCGGAAGGCGATGTGATGTTGTAAAACAGCATTAGGCATTGAACAGGTATTGATTACCGTGAGATGAAATTATCAGTCTCTTCACATGGCCTTATCATTAGAGCTGAGTGACCCTCATTGATATGACAGTTTTGTTAAATCCGTGTATTCATTCTTATCGACAACCGGTACCACCTTTAACTATAAAGAGGTTCCCTGATTCAGAATCCATCATCAAAATCTGATACTAATGTAATAACTATGTTTCCCCAGCAAGGGTACTGGATGCAGGTAAATACGTGCCGTTGGGCTGTTTGCAAGAATGTCCGGCTAGAATGGACAATTGTAACCGAATTTTCTGTAATCTTTAGGTTGTAAACAAAAAGGATACGTACAGGTAAAGGTTGTAAAAAAATGATACGTTTAGGTAAATCTTCATTGTCATAATTTAGTTTTGTTTATGTCGTTGGGCATCTCGGGTTACAGTACTTCAACTTCAAAATACTACAATGTGTACAAACGAATTTCGCGAAAAAGTGAGTGTTGCACGTGTGACGTGTGATATCGTGAAGTCGGTGGATGAAGTGAACTAGTGCCTAGGCATATCAAAAATTTCATGTGCGTGAATGGTGGCTATTAATGGTTATATTTCATCGAAAACAACAAAAACTAAGCAGTACCCGACCGAAATCGACAATTCCACTATTCTATCAACTGAAATAAAAAATGACAGGTAGATCGTTGAAATATGCGTGTTTTTTGGCATTATATTCTTTTAGGCGCAATCGGAACAATCGTACTATATATGCCAAATGTACTCGACCGGGCCACTCTCAGTATTTCAAATTTTCTGCGTCCGATCTTGGCCGGGCTGGTAATGATGATGTACAGTTTCGACAAGCAAGGGGTTCAGAGAATAAACAACTGGCTTAAATATCGTAGTGCCCGCGATTACCAACTAGAGGTGATATCTAAAACCGACAAAGAACTGCTCAAAGATGGGCATCCGCAAGACATCCCCAATTGACCACCTACCACAAAATTGCATCCGAAACAAAAGCGGGAACAGACTGCTGCTCAGTTCGCGAGATTTGTTTCAATTGTGCATTGAGCAGCATAACCAGCTTGACCCTTATTTGCGATATGTCGCATTGCCGCTAGCAGTTCTCCTCTATACTGAGTGCCAATTAAACATGGTTCCACCTAGAGGAGCAATTGTACATTTTGATGCGACAGGCTCTGTTTGCCGCAAACCTCAAGACGTTTTTAACAAAAAAAAATTACTACAGTATCGACCTTAGATGTCACCAGTCGACAATTCCTATTGCCGAAATGATCACATCGCAACAAAACATCTGCTCTATATCTTTATTTTTAAAAATGTATTGAGTATCGTCTTGAATAAGAGGGCGCTGGTCATCCACTGGAGTATTGTAAACAAATTTATTTAGTGAGAACGCCATGTAAACTCACCCTTAACCTAAAAAAGTGTGTCCCGAACGCCGCTCGAGCAAACGACTATCATGGGATATTAGAACACATTAAGTTGACCAGATATCCGTGAAAAAAATTTGAGCGTAAAGCGATTTAAAAAAGTGCGGATGGGGCCTTCCTGACTTCATTGGGGCAAACCGCTTGGTGGGTGGTCAGAATATGATAATTAATCACGATTTATCGAAAAAAATCCTGGACCTAACTCGATTTTGGAAAATTATTATTTTTTTCGTATATATAAGTGCGCTAGGGGCTGAAAAAAAAAGGTCCGGTGCACACTCGGCAAATCCGCTTGGTAGGCTGCTAGAGTAGCATAATTTTTCAAGATACATGCAATAAAATCCTGGAGCTAGGTCGATTTTCGAAAATTATGAACATGTTTTCGAAGTGTTTAATATTAAAATTGAGGTACGGGGTATTTTGGGGGGCCTGTAGGCCATGTAGCGCGACATCGTTTACAAGAGACATAAAGTATAGCTGTCTCATACGATTAAGTTCAAATCCCTAGGTGTATACATATTACTATTTTTGCAACATTTAATTTTTTTCTCGTTATCCCCCAATTTTGCAGTTCCTCTTGGGGAGGAGGGGTATACTCGCACAATACATAAAAACACATAAAATAAACATTATTACGTGGAAATCGATTTACGCATATTTAAAGCCAAATTACGTGGTTGTATGTTGCAATGACAAATTTTGTGCACTGCTGCCTTTATACCGTTTTCGATCGCGCTTCAGCCACATAAAGTTATGTTTTCTTTATCAAGGTATTTTGCAGCAGCAGCCGAAATTTTAGCGAACTTCAGTTAAGCGAATGGAGCTTCGGTAGCTATTGGACGGCTGAAAAAAGGACCGCAAGCAAGTTTCGAATGTAGTCAGAAGTGTAACCACCTTCCTCATTTTTCATCTGATATACTAACATTGTATCGTCATCAGCATTAATCACTGTACGAACTGGGAAGGAAGCAATAATCCCATGCTAATCCGTCTTACCCAGTGTGAGACTCTCTAACAAAGCAATGACAACCTGCAATTCAGTTATTTGAAGAACGCCGTTCGGCCGGTAGCAGATCATAAATACAAAAGTGTCAGACCATGAGGTGCCTCGAAGGCGCTGCTCAAGTCCATTAAGCGAAGACAGAAACGACTGTCATCCAGGCATTGTTATTTATGAGATGGGATGGTAGGAAATCATAGTTGGCATTTCCACAGCATACACAACATCACACAGCAACGCAACTATATGAAGGTTTACGCATCCGTCTTATTATACAGAGCATCATGGTAAATCATTTTTATTTTGACTGTTGAAAATAAAAACGCAAAAAAGCCTATCGTCTTGATTGATAGAGATTAATGGAAGAAGTAAAATCTGTAACCTGCCCACTACCGTACATAGTAGCATTTGATAACTTTTTCTTATGATTTAGTGGCTTCATACGTTCTTAAACAGTTGAACATATGTATTTTGAGTGGAAGCAAAACTATGCACCGCGAATGTGATTAAAATGTAAACAGTTACGAACTGTGTGAGAGATAACGTGGAAAAAACAATTCGTGTAATATCTAGAATTTCAGAAAAAAAACTGTGTAGATAAATGTATATTTGAGGGTAAGTAAAAAAATTCTCCCTCCTGAGATACAAAACATTTTGCTGGCCAACCAACCGTTTTACGAATCGTCGAAGTCGAAACAAATGGAGTAGACTCATATATTCAAAAAACTATGTAGAATTGGCAGAACTGCTTCAGGGGAAAGTTGTAGGGCATGCAAATACCTTCAAAATGAGACCTTATGTGTTCAGTTTGATGTACAGCTTATTTTTTTATTAAAAAATCGATATATTTTGGGTCCAGAACAGTAGATATTTAATAATAGCCATTAAAAATATCATAATTCTTGAAAAGTATGACTGCTAATACATTTCTTGAGGTTAACGGTAATTTTTTACAAGTTGTCCAGCGACGCAGCCCTTGCAGCAAATTATACTTGTAAGGTCTCATTTTGAGGTTTTTTTCATCATATAGAAATCTTTTAGATCAATACTTCATAGTTTTTTAAATAGATGCAAAAAAGTGCTTATTCCAAATTTGACGCTTAATAAAAAAGGTTACCTAGCAAACATTTTTTATCTCTAGACGAAAAAAATCTTTGCGATTTTTCTTTTCTAAACAGGGTTCTTTTTTTTTGAGGAGTTTCTGGCAAGTTTGACGCAAGTAAGGAGATTAGCTTGGGGAGGAGTTTGACTAGTATTTCTGAGGCATTAATATAAATTTGTTTTCATATTCTTCACACTGACAAATTATCAACCCCTAAGAATGTGAATGTTGAAATACGATGTACATAAATTAAGGAAATATAAAGATGACCCATAAAAGTGATGGTTGTTCATTCATTCATCCCTTCCCTTTTCAGCTCGCAGGAGACTCAATGTTGCCATATTATAAATTATTTAAATTGATTGTCTTGTCCATTCAAGTGTCAATACAAATGTTGTAAAGCAATATTTTAAGATCAATAAATTTTGTAAGCAAGTGTATCTACCTGTTTTGGTTCAACCTTGACAATTTCAGGCGTATCGACTGAAAATGGCTTTAGTTTGATTTAATGAAAATGCACCTTTTTGCTATAAAAGCAGCTGTTTAAATAATAATAATACATTTTCTTTTTTATCGATTTTCCTACTTTTCCACTTTATAAACGACAGAAGCACCATCTGTGACACACTAGCCTTCTCAAAGTTGACTTTAAATTATTACAGAGAAGAGAAACACAGCTGTGGCAAATTTTAATAGACGACGCCAGTCTATCTCATTTCACCTCGAATATTTTTTACTGAACACGATTGTTGCGTCCCCAAGCAGTGATAACTTCCAGGTCTCTCGTCAGAGAGAAGGCTAGTCTTCTCTCCATATCACTGGCAGAGGTCGGCTTGTCACTCTGAATTCCTGCATGTAGAGTGCTGTCATCAGTAAAGCTGTGGATCGTATTTATCGTATCAGAAAGGAGATCGTTGATATGTAAAAAGAACAATGTTGGTGCCAAGACCGGTCCATGAGGAACACCCAAGATGAAGAGGAGAACTCGACAATTACAATGGATATTTTGCGACAAGAGGGGACGTCACCCACCCATCTGCAAAGTTCTCAATATTATAGAAATTCACCCGAAAATTTGGAGTAATTTTTAGGGAGTCGCGTTACTGTGTATGTATGTATACGCCGTGCTGTAGACAATGGACGTCTCACCAGCGTTCCTGTCCAGCACATGGAGAAAAATCGAACCTCGTAATAAACAAATAATGCGTCGACAAGACAAGTGCTCCTCACAGAGAACAAAGGTGTGCTTGCGCATGCTGAATTTAAAGGAGGTTATTTTTTATATGAATTTGTAAATCATTGAATGTACGCGCCTTGCAGACAGTTGAATTCAAGTTCAATGAAGAGGGTTTGGAACGCTTCCGCAACGTGGTCTGTAATTTGTAACTATGTAGATGTTAAAAAGCAGATAAGGTCAATGGAACTGGAAATAGAATGTTGGATCATTTCATATTATCTAAACCCAGAAGCCTGGTAAATCCATGTAACAAGCAGAACGCAAGACTTGAAACATAAACTGGTATACCGGTAGAGAAAAAGGGCAGACAACTGACAGACTATGCATGTGATAAAAGCTCAAGATCACTATTGACTAATTAGACGAATCCTCAGACATCGGAGGAGTACTTCGACCAGGCTTCATCTGAGCTTTACCAGTCATATTGAAAATAAGGCTGGACGTTCAACCGACATAGCCAACAAACGTAGAAATTTCAGCAGGAAAATGAGGTTTAAAAGCCTCGTAAGTGACCATATGATTGAGAATCCAATTTCAAACATGCCCCAGTGAAATATGAACACTGAAAGTGTGCCAACTGTACTGGTAACGAGGCACATTCACATGTCATAAGCCTCACAAACGTAATTACCGCATGAACATATAACACACTTCTTAAAAGACCACGTCCGACTATGTTCAATAAATAAAAGCTCTTCAAAGCAAGCTAAATAAGAACTGTTGCTTGGTAGATCATCAATCATTCCGTTGAAGCGTAAACTGCCGTATATTAGTAATTTCCTTATTGGGAGGCATCTCATCTCCAAAAACGCTGACGTCTCCATTATGAAAGCTGTTTACGAAGAAATATTAAACTTCTCGGTTATCTTACAAACAAGCTTGAACTGCTGTACATTACAGCATTAGTGTCTAGTAAACGGTGAAATGGAACATAAAGGATTTTTATTAGACTTGGATGTTTGTTCTTTGTTGGTTTATTGGTGTACCGGTAGAGGATGCCACAATAAATATCGAAAGTTTGGCATTTACGAAATAAATTGGTTTACATGTCAAACTACAACAGAAATGGAATATTCGTTTATGGTAATGTAGGCGTATGGGAAACTTGAATACACTAACTACTACTAAAAAAGGTATATGTCACACTTCTGAGAAACTGACACACCTTTGAGAGATGCTATACGAGGCAATTAGAAGGATTGAGTATCTACCTTCTAAAAGCGGTTTTTTTTTGTCAGAAGCAGAAATATTTGGATCAAACCAACAGATTCTTGGAGCCCGATATTGTACTACACTTAGAGGTATTTCGTCGATGATGCTTCGAGTTATGGCCACTGCATAGTATAACTGCCTTTTTTAATTGTAAATACCAACTAAGAGTTTTCACACAATAATTTTCAATAGTGAAAGCCACACTTACGTAAAATCAATCAAGAGTATAATTATTTAGTGCCTAGTGTGTGATAAGTTATCTTTATATTCCAGAAAATATGTCAATGTACAATAAATTGTGTTCAATATAAAAATAATAATAATAATAATAATAATTAACGTCTTTTATTTGTAATATTCTTCTAATATGTGTCAGAGATATTCGCGTGCCAAGAAATATTTGTAAATGCATTAGCGGACAGTTTCGTATATGCATCTGAAGATCGCCATAGTTCGTTAAGAACTTGAGAGAATCAGTGCAGTCGATAGAACAGACGAGGCCGTCACAGTGAAAACCGACAACTGATTCCTTGAAATGGAAATGATGACTTAAATGCGATTTCAGGTTCTGGAAAGCACAACTGTTTAAAAGCTAACGCTGAAAAAACTAGATTTATTCTTTTCAGCCCAAAAACGAAGAATAATTTTCTAAAGAATAATAAGCGTCTCTTTATTGAGAAAAACCAAAGCTTAGTGATTGTATTACGAACCATGGAGGAATTTTTGATGAAAAATTAAGATTCTGTGAGCACGTTAATCAAATTTCTAGAAACTAACATTTATCATAATAGCTACATGAGCTAAACTTCGTCCTTTTACAACTAAATATGACTAGTTTATCTTCTATGGCATTTTGTATCCGACGATTTTAATTCCCATCTTATAAATCATACGACAGATCAATATAGGAGAAGTTCTTTTAACTCAGACATTCCGCCCTTTCACTTTAACTTGGTTGCTACATATATCTTTAATATCATTATTTCAATTTAATCTCAAGCAACTGGGTTTAATGGAATGATTAAGCTGTGTATTCCTGAAGTGTTAACCAATGTTTGTTAGGAAAGATTAATCTTCCCCAGTTTGTGGAAAGAGGCTTTTATAGCTCCTCTAGCAAAGATCAACCCAACAGAACAGACATATTTGTGGCCAATTAACATATTGTGTACCTAATCGAAAATTTGCAATTATTTCAATATTTTTAAAACGTAAAATATATTTCCAAATTATCAGTCTGGTTTCCGTAGTGGTCACAGCACTGCATCGAGATTAATATTTTGGTCAATCATATTTATACTGTACTAGTGTTGTTCGATTTTTCTAAGGCATTTGATACAGTTGACCATGACATTCTTCTATCTAAATTAAAATACTACCGACATTTTGATGCTTTGTTTTTTTTTAAACCATATTTAGACAATCGTAAGCAGCGGGTAAGAATAAGCCAAGGAGTTTCTGCTAGAGCTGATGTTGCTTCTGATGTTCCACAAGGATCCGTACTTGGTCCCTTTTTATACTTAATCTATACTTTCGACTTGCATACTGTTTTAGAACATTATTGCATATAGACTTACATTGAAGTTACCCAACTGACTTTTGACTCAACTATCAAGTATCGTATAAAATTAATTTAGACATGATGAACATAAGTAACTATCAAAATGTGAACTGTTTGAAGCTTAATCCTACCACGAGTTTTGCAATGTTATTCTGTACTAGAACCAACTATGGACGTTTTGAAAGGATGATTGATATACAATTCACTCAGTACATCCAACAAATAAAATCGATTAAAAACAGCTGTTAGAGATGCAAACATCTCTCAATGCTTGAGTTATTGTTTTGTTATTCTTTAGTTCTTATTCATTCGTTCATGTTTCCAATGTTACTTTTTTCTTTTTGGCCTGCTATGCTTGCAAATAGTATAACTTCAGAACTATTCTGTAATTGTTTTATGTTGCGTGTGTAAACTTTTTGTGGTCCACATTGTGGTTAAGTGGAAGATTAACCATCAAGATAGACTCCGCGATGATGTGGAAGGTTACCAATAACGTCATTTTATTATTATATGTTTATAATCGGAATTTCTTAACTGTTTAGTTTTAACCGTAACCCACTGCGAACACCACAGGGTAAGTGTAGACAAGTAGGACAACCACTGTGACGAGCAGTTCCAAAGTGCTCTTCAATGCAGTTGTGTTGTCAGCTCCGGAAGGAAGTTGTGTTTGGCTTCCCAGGGATACATTAAGTCTAGCAACCACATGGGAAGAGAGAGATTTGGGCAACGCATGAGATATCTCGCTACTTTTCTAGAATGCAAAATTATGGGCTATTTTCTAAACTGGAGCAGCCTCACAGCGATTCCCATTACTATTGTGTTATCAACTTGACAAGGAGGTTATATTAGAACTTCTTCAGGAGTTCTGTTGAATGGTCAGTGATGCGGATATTTAAAACGTTATATTAGAAATTATTCAGGAGTTCCGTTGAATGGTGGATATTTAAAATGTTCTAGAGATCTTGTGGAAATGAAGATAGCTGAAACTCCCGATTCGACGTAATACTACTTCATTGGGATTGGCATTCTAAGTTTAGAGGTAAAATAAGACATAAGAGAAACCTCCCTAGGTTTCTCTTGTATCTTATATTTCTCTTAATGTGAGCATGGGCTTTGCAACCACATCTGTCAAATAAAAAAAAGACCCTTAGGCTGCCACCCGTAACAACTTTTTTGTTTTGTCCTTCTATAGAATAATCAAAAGATAAGAATGCAAAGGTCCTTCATCCTATAGCGCGCATATCGTTGACGCGGGATATACATATATTTAGGTTTGCGTTTAATGGCGAGTGCCGGCTGTCAAGAAATAAGCTACAACATCTAAAAGACTAAATGTATTGGATTTTTGGAAAATATAAGCGATCCAAGAAGGCACTACGCAATCAACAAGTAGGAAGGAAAACATACATCACTGGGGTGGGTTTCCCATTTAGAATCCTACCTGGACTATATTCCAAACAAAAAAGGCTTATCCGAGAGTTCGCACGTCACAAACACAATTTATAAACGTCTTTGCAAGCGCACGGATCTCAAATCGAACATGTAAACAACGGAAGAGTAGCGGTTTTCGGACGCAGCGCAATTGAAACGTCACGCTCGGCGCTCGTTAGCCGACTGAGAGCCCAAGAGTCCACGGCCAATGGAGAGCCTCCTAGATCGGTCCCCACTCCTGCCGCCACGGCCAACGTCGATGCGGCCCGTGCCGTACGGGAGGGTGTCGGAGCGCTGAGGTGAGACACCGGAGCTGGAAACAGGGGCTGGAACCCGAACGCGGAGCAGGTGTTGTTTGTTCCAGCCGACACCGATATTATGCTGAGCCCGCCGTTGCTGCTACTCTAACGAAATTTAGCGGTTTGGGTAATGTTTGTATATGTAGGGTGATATCGACCTACATGTGCGAGATGCCTATGCTGCTCAACTCCAGTTATCTGACATTCTTTCGCTTCTCACGAATCAGTGAAGTTAAACGTATCCACAGATGTTTTATCGAAACAAAACAGCTCAGTCCGGTGGACTTCCTCGGAGCTCTTTGAATCTTCGCCATATAAAATCATTATAACTGCTCAAGTTAGAGAGCCATGAGCTACGGCGTTGAAGAAAACGTGCCATTGTGCTTGCGCAAATACAGAGATTAGTGATCTCCTTAGATCACTATGATTGCCTCTAACTTCTTTGGGTTGCCTCAGATCTCCTTGGAATGCCTTGAGTCTCCGCCCAGTAGGATATAAAAACTGAGATTGTCGCGGGTTCCCTTAGAGCGACTCCTATATAATTAGGAAATCACCTTAAATACCCTCGGATGTCCTTAGATTTATGATCTTAAATTGCCTCTGAAGTTCGGTTCTGCTTGGATTGCCAAGGAACCCTTCACACTGGGTTAGAAAATCTCCGTAACCACCCCCTCATTTCAGCCTAGTCGTCAAGACCTGCAAGAAAACCCGATACTGGATATTTCTCAAATCTCTTTCAGGGGCATTTAAATGTGAGAGGTGCAAAACTAAAGGCTGGAAAGGCGGCTTTTGGTGACGTATTAGAACGAACCGGGATTTACATAATCTTGTTAACAAACCAAGCTAGAACTTTTTTAGACGATTGTAGCTATTCTCAAGCTCAACCTAAAAAAGAAAAGATCGTGAAAACGCACCAATAGAGGCCTTGTTGAACATCTCCAGCCTGATTGGCGTCAAAAAATATAGTTTCAAGCTCCAGATATCAACTGCATAGTGATGATGTTCAACAAATCCAGTCCACTACTTCTTGGATGTAAAAACTTTACATTCAAAATCTCAAATCGATTTTTACGGTTGAAGTAGGGAAGAAGGAATGGGAGACTTCCTCTTCGACAAGAGACCAAGCACCACTCGTGAAGGCATATTTTTGGTGTAGGTTATTGCTCCTAAACTGCACTACTGTATACTGTATCTTCACCAGCATTAATTACGCATCTGGTTTCAATGAAAAGACCTTTGTCAGGAAAGCCATTCGTTCCGGTTTGTTGAATGATTTTGAACACGTTTTGACAATAGGAACAGCTACTCGTAAGAAGATGGGCCATCGGCTTCAAGGTAGAAAGTGCTATTTACTTCCCAACCTACCTCGCTGTACAAGGGCAGAAAGACATGTACCGAGATCTCGTTACTAGACTCGACTAAATCCAAGAATTGATAATACAGTCAATTGATTTGTTCACAATAATCGACCGAATAGAGGACCACTAGATGACCGAGAAACGCGAATGAATTTTATCAGTTTTTGATGGGCATGCGCCTGACACTGAAATTTTTTCAGTAAAAAATAAGATTCGGAACTAGTTTCTCTTTAATAGTTATTAAATCAACTACTTACGAAAGTATTGGCTAAAAATGTCTAGCCCAACACCCAAGCAATGGAAAATATTCCCTTCGGGAAAAGCAGCGCTGAAAGACAAATGGAAAAGATTGGTTATAATTCTCAATAGTTTGGGATATGTGAATAAAACATCTGAACTTTATTTTTAAAACTCCAAAACATCTTTCTATAAAGTTCATAGCCTGTTTTATAGGTGTCATCAGATGAGGTACAAATTGATATCCAGAGTCTCCAACTAACCAGCACCTTTCACTAGCAGAGACTCTCCTCATATAATTGTTGATTTAAAATTTATATAGTTGTGTTCATGATGACATGGTTTTAAAATTGCGATGTGAGTGCTATCAATTGCACCTATAGTGCCTGGAAAACCACGTTTTGCAAGAGAAATAATTTCAGTTGATCTCTCTCTTCCTCAATTTGTGGGAACAATATTCTATATGAGACATGGGCATCCATTACGCTTGTTCTGAGATGAACATAGTTATGTTCTGTGTCATACCAACGTTATATTCTTCCTCAGTATACCTTTGATTCGAGTGTGTTGCATAGATTCTGATAGCACACAGCACCATCTTGATTCCTCTACCATTTTCTCATTCTTGGCGTGCTACAAGAATCCTCCAGGCTCCTGCTCCTGGTTCTACTATAATATTTTATATTATACAAAATGTATATATCCATAGTTTTGCGCTTAGTGAATTAACTCCCATAAATCTACCTCCGTATGCATTCATAGAGTAAATTATGCCATCTTCAGTGCTTTTGTTGATCTTCCAAACTGTTATTCCAGGAGATTTATGGAATAAACAAACATGCCTCCGCTGCATATCACAGTGTACACACTCGGTAGCTGTTCGTAACAGCGAACAAACCTAACTACTTGCGAAATTCGAGTGACATCTAATAAAACTGAAATGTACCGTTCGAAAACACAAACATCCTGCGTGTGATATAATGCCTGTTTCAGTGTTTGTCCCAGAAAATGGAGGACGAACTGCCAGCAGTTATCGGTTAATGTTCTGTTAAAAACTGTAATGATCCTTTGAGTAGTTGGGAACATTTATCGCCCATAGGCGCAGCCTAATGGGGCAGGAAACGAACAGTGGCGTATGTTTGTTGCCGAAGAAGCTACAAATCGTCATACAGACCACGTAAACGGTTGAAACTTTTCAGGAGTATTATGCATATATTTTTTAAAAGAGGAACGTTTCTCAGAAAAGAAAGGTTTGTACTGTTACCTGTGTCTGTTATCTCAAGCCAAAACAGAGACAACTAATATCTAATAGATCATTTGATATAGATGAAATCCTTTAGAAAACCACTAATTTGAGAATGTCTTATGTACCTGCAACTCTGTTCTTATGATTTCCATATAGGTTTAATAAATTGTAGCTAGTGGTTTTATTGATTTAGTCATTGACATTGTATTGTGCATTCTGCACTTTACATGCACCTGGTGAACCTGCCCTAGTGAACCTGAAACAAAACTAAATAAGCAGCAGATACTTAACCAACTATTGTAATAAAATTACTTGTTTCCTTTGATAAATCGGTGCCTAAAGCAAAACTAGTCATTGTTTATAATATTATAACCTATGTAGCAATGAATTTTGTAGGCAGCTGTCACTGTCAAAGGTGAAAATCATCGCATGCATGCCAACTGGCGTGGAAATGACAGGCGCGAGACGCGCGCAACAAGTAAGGAAAAAAAGATCGCCATTGCAATTTTTCGGATTCGAACAGAGCGACTGAATTTTGCAACTGATTAAGTCTGCATTTTACAACTCATACTGCATAATGTCGACCCCGACTGAAATAAATGCTACTACCGACAAGGTTGTGCCTACTCAGAAGACAAGAGGAGCCCCAGGACAAGGCGCCAAGAAAAAGATAACTGACGGTTACAGAAAGAAGAAAAATGAAGAAACCGACTGCACCATTCTTAGTGGGATCTTTCAACGTCTAAAGATCAAAGACCCAACTTCTGTCCCCCATGTATCGATTTCCAGAGATATCCATCCGGTCACCGTCCCCATTACGTTTAGGCAAGTGCCGCACGTCGTCGAATGCGTCTGGGACACAATGGAGGCCATAGGAACTAGACCATTCTCGGCATTGAATACTCGCGAGAACAAAAGTATCTTCATCAAAGGTATGCTGATACTTTGCGAAGTCAAGACGTATTACGCTCAAAGAGCGCACATTGATAAACCAGATGAAGATTTACCATCAAAGAAGCTCTACACGCTCGAGGAATTACAAGACCTCAACAATATGGTAGACGAATTACCACTACCCTTAGCCATCATGCTCGAGTGTATTATAAACACCCAATCCAACAGGCAGATTGTTATACCACTGCTTGCAGAGTTACTGGACCAAGAGAACGCCTCCGGCGCATTGACTTTTGCACCCCGTCAGCTGATACCGCTGTTCAGGATACTTCGCGGGGGAATTCCTGTAAACGGAGAAGTCCAAGTCATTGCTGCTGGACTCACTGACCTTCCATTTATAACGTGGGAATCTATCCGAGGGCCTGTTATACCACCTGCTGTAGAGGGACCCGAATATATACGCCTTACCCAACAATCCATCGATTTCTGGTTAGACGGCGAAGAATTCCACGAACGCATACATTGGACTGACCGAGCGGATAGAATATTCCGTCAAATTGTCCAATCTATGAGTAGCAAGAGAGACTTTAATGTGAAGATCGACCTTAGCCACGGTCAAGGATCTCTCGCCCAAATCGTCCGAACACCAGTCTGTTCCGCAAGTGCGGACTTGTTTCGAACAATAGCTGGAAAAAAGAAGGAAAATCTTCACAATTTCAATTGCTGTAGGCGTTCACACCACTAGTATTGTGGGATCTCTAAGATTGGAAGATTTCTCTCCACTTTAAAGGACACCCTACACCCTAGGTAGGTATCTTACCGTTTCATTGCTGCCTTTGGCTTATGCTTAAAGCACTCATATAGTGCATGATCAATTGCTTTGTAGTGCATGTAGCTTATGCTTCACTTTTGTCCACAGGCCTTTTCTCTCTTCTTCTTATCTCGTTTTCTCTGCTTCTTCTTCCCTTCAACGTCTTCTACTTCCTGTACCTTTTCTTCTGCATTCTTCGTACATAACTGAGACCAGGATTTGACCAGAGCTCCATTCTGCAACCTCAGACCTGCTGCATTGGACCTAGCATCGCTTGAAACATTGTTGTACCACTTTACCACTTTGGCTGGCTTTCTGCTACATTCCTACATTCTACCATATAAGCACCAGTTAACACCACCAAGGAATCTCCAACAGGTTACTCCAGAGATTACAGGTCAGACTAGACTATAAGGTTTATATAACACTTCAGGTTTCTTTGACAACTGAAATATAGAGTACCAGATTAGTTCGCTGTAAGATTATCCACTAGTTAAGATCACTTTGTATATGTTTCACCTTTGAGTACGCATACTTACCTAGCACTAGATCACGCCATAGACATACCTGGGGGCCTCCTCTTCTTTCGTAAAACCTCACTTTGCCCAGTATATTGTGTAATACTAGACCTAGCATATCTGAATGCAAGTGTACGACTTCTTGTATTCCTAGGATGTATCATATAAGGTAACCGACCTCTCTTTTCGTGGGATTCTTTCACATAGAATACGGCATTGTCTTTTCAGGAAATATATATCGTATCAATCTGAAGTTTGTAATTTCTTTCATTGTTTACAATTTCTACAGACAATTCGACAGGTTGACAATTTGACACCGTGGGACCACGGAACCCCATATAGAACTGGACTCCCTGGCGCCAGTACCTGGAAGTAGTCACGGCGATTGTAGAGTAGTAATACCAATACAGTATAGATATATGTAGATATTCGTAAATCGTAAACTAGGGTGACGGCCGATGACCGTCGATCGTCGTCCCCGTCCCCGTCACCCAACGACCGTAGCAATTTCTAGTAGGGTTCATTGCCGTATCTGAATATTAAGCTATAATACTGTTTCTTTCGACCAACCAACATGCCTCTCTGGTATAATATATAGAATGACCCAATATGTCATAGACATAGAAGAACCATTTTTTTTAGACTCAATATATATATATATACAGGGTGGTCCATAAGTCCTTTGAAATTTCAAATTTGAATAAAATTTAACGGGTGAGCGTGAGCGGCGCGGGCAAGGTGGGGGCAGTATCTTCAGTGTCTGGGAATTCAGTCACCATGGAGTGTTTCACTGGAGCGGATCGTGCTTTTTGTGTGCGCGCGTTTTATCAAAATAATGATTCGGCAACCATTGCGCGGCGTAAATATCGAGAATACCACAATTTACACAATTTTACAAAGTGTCCAACAGCTCAAACGATTAAGAACTGGGTTGCTAAGTTCGAAGAGACTGGTTCGATGTTAGATAAACGGTGGGGTCGACCAAGGACAACTCGCATTGAAGAAAACATCAACATTGTGGCACAGTCTGTTCGTCAAAATCCTACCCAGTCTACTTGTAAGCGTTCCAGTGCACTAAACGTACCCAGAACATCTTTACAGCGGATTTTAAGGAAAGATTTACGTCAGCACGCTCACAAAATTCAGTTAGTGCAGGAATTAAAAGATAATGACGCTATTCGGAGACTAAACTTTGTGAATGAAATGTTGAATCGATTTTCTTCGCTCAATAATGTGTTGTTCTCGGACGAGGCTCACTTCCATTTAAACGGGCATGTAAATAAACAAAATTTCCGTTATTGGAGCCCCGAAAATCCAAGGCGTAAGCATGAGAAGCCCTTACACAGCCCTAAAGTTACAGTTTGGGCAGCTATGTCAGCACATGGCATCGTAGGCCCTTATTTTTTTGAGGACGACAGAGGTCGCGCATTAACTGTTACTTCGGAGCGGTATGTAGCAATGATAGAAGAGTTTTTGACACCAGCGCTGCAGAATTTTCCAGGCTATAATACGCAGACCTGGTTTCAACAGGACGGAGCAACTGCCCACACCTCCAACACTTCTATGCCCGTCGTCTGTCAACTTTTTCCCAGCAAAGTAATTTCTCGAAAAGGAGACATTTCCTGGCCACCACGTAGTCCAGATTTGACATCCGCCACTCCGCGATCAGTTGATGTCCTGAAAGAAAATATCCGAAGAGAAATGGCAAGCATTACAGTGTTGACTTGCCGCGCAGTCATCGACAATTTTAGACGTCGTTTATATGAGTGCCGTGATCGTAATGGATTGCATTTAGACGATGTGATTTTCAAAACATAATTCCCATTCAATAAAGATGATAACAAAATATAATAATTCTTCATAATGTAACTAGTTTGGTTTTATTCCTTTTATTCCAGCTCAAAGGACTTATGGGCCACCCTGTATATATATATATATATATATAATTGAATTTTCATTCCCAGTTCTTATGAATGTTTTTTGTTTCATGTTTATTACAAAAAAAAATATCAAATAATGTTTATTTTTATATATTATATTTATTTAACAAAAATGTTATTTGCTTAACTCTTAAATTATGACACTTGTATCTATAGTCATCGTCTGTAGTATTTATGCTTTGTTGAGTTCTTTGATTTTTTTAGTAATTCCTGTTTTTTGTTGAGAAATAAAAGTTTAATTTTTAAATAATTTTTTTCGAGCTTGGTCCCGGGATCCCGGGATAGAGATACCGAGCCTCGAAAATCCTGGGATTACGAAAACCATTGGGGATTGACACCCCTAGATGTTATCTCAATGTCAGATTACAACAAGTTTCACTACCGCTAGCAGTGAACCTGTTCTTGAAATGGTCGAAGAACATACATGAGGAGTTCAAAGAAGCAATGTTTATCAAATGTTAAATGAACAACCGATTCGTTCTTTTCACATTCTGCCTGTCCAGGAATTATTGCCTACTAACGTCTTCGATTTGTACGAAATGTATCAAAAGGCAAAGTAGCTGATAGCTGATTTCACAAGAAAACTTTGTTTGCAGATGAGTCATGATTTACCCGACGTAATTTGTATAATACACATGTTTAAGCTGAAGACGTTATCAATCAAATTTCAAAATCATTAAACGAAGAAAGTTGTCTTCATTTTCTACAATACCTTTTACCTGAATTATTATAAGAACTGCTTCTGAATGAATAAAAGAGATACGTTTTTTATGCATTATGGTGCACCACCTACAAGAAGTGTGGCCCTAGCGACAAAGAAAACTGGTACAGAGCCTTAAGGTCCCTAAATAAATCAGACTGGGTCATAATCAGGTATCAACAGGAAAAGAGGAAGGAAAGCCCAAAACTTTTATGGTGGGAAAATATAGTATCCATGGGGGTCAACATACAAAAAGATTGTCTATGGTTCAATCTTTGGGACTCCTTATAATAAATTCATCAGAAGCCAGAGCAAATATGCGGACAAGTGGAAAATTGCAGCAAGACGATCCAGAAATAGATCAAACTTTGAAAGTGATCCACAACAAGCCCGCAGATCAGATCAAACACCTAATTTCCTTGTTAGAGGATATATCAACACAAAACAGGTGACAAGAATATGGGAAGAGAGTAAAAACGGGTCTTTCTCTACTTAAAGACATTAATATTCATAAACGAGAACCTAGAAACCATAATAAACTAAATGAAATAGAAAATGCAACACCGACTAGGAGTGCTGTGATTTTGGGTATACCTTTACAAGTCTTAGGTCCACTGATAAATAGAAAGTCGTCTCCTCCTTACTCTTGCATGACCACCATGTGCTCAAACAGAATCTAGACTCACCGCTGAAGACGACTGAGTTCCATTCCATATTCCATTCAAGTCTCTCCCTACTCCATATCAATCATTGCCGACGATGCTGTCATAGGTAGTGCAAGATGGAAACCATATGAAAACAGTTCAACTGTCCTGATTGTTATTGCTGTTCCGACAGCCTCATACCAGTTCGCAACTGCTCTTGTTGTGGAAAATCGATCTCTTAGTTCTAGTAGCCTGAAATAACGATCCTGTTGCTATATAGTCTGTCTTTGACGTCCACTACCTACAACTCCTCGATTTCGGCCTTCTTGGAAGCACGCTCGACAACATCTCTGACCCCTCTGAAACTCGGAAAATTGAGTTAAATTGGCGCCTCTGCGAACTCAAAACATGATAATGTAATGAAACAACAATGGAACACAGAAAGAGCACTGAATATTAAGTAAACATGTTCACATTGTTCGGATCCTGATATGACAGGTTTACGAGTTTTTATCAAAATTCAATCAATAATTCTGGGTGTTGCATTTTACCATAAATGTCACTTAGTATAATTGTTCAGATTACTAATAAAACAGATGGTTTCAAACAAAAGAGTCTTACCAGTACTCCCGGGCAGTATATAATAAGCATCTAGGTTTAAACGTGGAATACAAGGTTCTGCATATGTTGTCACATATATTAGAATGTTTAGGGAAGACACACATGACTTACAAAAACTGTTATCTTTGGCAGATTGTTAATCAATGCAACGCTTACTCAGAGACCTAGCTTGGATATATGAAGCTATAGTCACTACGAATGCTTATAGTAAAGACCTTATATCAAGATAAGGGCTTTTCTGTACTGGGACTGCATGTGAAATGGAAGGGAAATGGATACCCGTTGAAGCTGCACGGTACTTACAAAGAAGATTTGGGAGTTTTGTGATCACCCAAATGTTAAATTCAACTTGGTGAAACAAAAGTTCTGGTCCAAATTAACTAGTGCCTCTCAAACCAATTTTCTGGCTGGAAGATATTACCAAGACTCAAGTCTACCCTGTTTCAGCGGATTCACGAAGACCAGTTTCTCTTAGGATTTCTTCAGCAATATAGCACACTAAACTTGGAAATGGAAATCACCAACTAAAAAAATCCTGCTTCAGTGAGGTTGTTCATGCAAGTTCTAGAACATACTTTATTATTTGAACTCAAAAGCCATACAAATTCAAACCCTTTGGCACGTGCGCTGACATGTCAAACATGATCATAGGAAGTAGAAGATTTCTTGAAGTCAATCTCGTAAAGATCGAAAAAGGCAACGGTCGTCTTCAAAACCTCAACAAAAGAGTCCTAGTTAAACCGGGTACAATATATTCGCTAAGGCAAATGTTGGGAACCTAAGAAGAAGCTGTGAAGAGAGAGGAGCTCCTCCAGACCAGGCGACAGGAACACCCAGGTACGTGTCAATCCTACATTGTCTTTTTATGGCTCGGGTGTCGATTACCTTGTTGCCTTAATTATATCTGAACGCGCTTACAGTCTCGCGGCTCTCCACAATTTAGAATCATCTTTGCAATAACAGAGGTATTAGAGGAGGTTCAGATGGGTGGAAATAGTCTAAAGATGGGTACCTCACATTGGTTTGGTCGAGACTTCAGTATTGGTGGCTCTGGATAACCGACGAATGGAGCTGTTGATGTAGATTTTCTTAGAAAACGACTGAAAGCGAGGCGTCTCGTGTAACCTAGCTACTTGGAGGTCAGGTTCAGAGGGTTTGGTTTAGTTTGGTTTGGTTCATAGAAAAGGACTGGTCGTCTCCTATAATCTAGCTACTTGGAGTTCGGGTTCAGAGGGTGGTTTAAGGTCGGAAGTCCTGGCACAGGGCATTACGCTTTTACTGGGCACACACGTGTCTCATAGCAGTGAACGAATTCCTCTATCGGAGGTATAAAAATTGACGCCATATTGGATTTTTACATAGATGAGTAGAGTCTTAAATTGTGATTCCAAAAATATATATCATACATGGACATTCCCAAACTTTAGTTAAAAAAATAGAATTCCTAGGTAGACCTAAAATTATCGGATAGTTATTTGTTTCGTATACCGAGTTTTTTGAAAAAATTACTGTTTTTATTTGAAATGCCACTATTCCCTCTCTACAAGAGGGCCTAGTCAAATTTTCAATTAGACGTTGCTGCTTTCGACTTCCATTCACAACTTTGTTTTTTCTTATGGACTCACAATTTAAGATTTGTGCAATCGAATACAATTTACTGTTTCTACATTTAGTTGTGAATATGATAGATTTTTGTATGTCACGATAATCTTTACATATTTAGTTAAGTAATATGTATTGTTAGTACTATTTAAATGTACAAAATTCCAATATGAAAAAACAAAGTTGGTTATGGAAGTCGGAAGAAGAAACCTCGTAACTCAAAATTTGATGTAATCTTGTAGAAGGAAAAAGTGGTATGACAACATGCAATTTATTTCGAAATCGCATCTCAGATGGAGTTTGGATAACATAAAAATGTTTTTGTAATAAATATGGTATACGAAACTAATGACTATCTGATAATTTCAAGTCCTTCCTAGGGAATTCTGTTCTTCCGAATTAGCTAAGGCAATGTCAATGTATGACACATTATACTTTTTTGGCAAAAATCGGTATGTTCCGTCTCGTTCTGGAAGTACTTTGGATTTTGAAACTTTCTTAGCGGCATTTCGTTAGTTACCTAAATAGCCAACTTTGCGCCCATTTAAGCAACTTATTTCTTACCGTTTCCGAGATTCCAATGGTCAAAGTCGAATTTGAAGCACCTCGTATATTATGTTGCCAAAACGGACGGCGACATCGAAGTGCATGACCTTGTCCGATGGTGTCGCGCCACGTTGTAGTCACTCAACCACGTCGGACGAGGTTATCACATCAGGCACAAATCAACTGTATGAAATGAGCTCTTAGCACCTTTATCTCTGTGAAGCCCAAGTAAGCCAACCTGTTGTCGATGAGAAGGAGAACTGAGAGAGCCAGAATCAGCCTCAAGTGTAATACTCGCATTGATATTGAGAAACAAATAGAATATAAACACCAAGCACAAGCAGTGATGGGCGTTTCGATGTAGATAACGCGTATACAATGTATACAATACGTATACAACGTTTTCAATTCGCGTACAATGTAGGATGAAGACAATGTACAGAATAACGATAATGAACTAAGGTTTAGTCGCAAACATGAAAACATCAGTAAATCGGCAATTATAAAAACAATATGGTTGGACTCGATTATTTGTGTCAGGAAAATCATTAACTGCGGTTATTTTATTCAAAGTCGGAAGAAAAAATCTCGTCGAGTAATGAATCTATTAAAAAAGTTGTCGCATAAGATCACACAGGCAAGTTTACTTTAAAAATACTACTGTCTGGTGATACTGACGGCGCTGAACGAAACCAGTCAAATAGGTGGATTTTCTTTCCACAATGTATTTTATTTTAGAAATGTTAATTAATTTGAAACAATAACTATGTAAATATCAATAATAGATATCTGCATTTATATCCTTTTCTAACTGTTCCAATGTCGCTTCTATATTGTATACATTGTCAGCGTCATTTACACTGTAGACATAAGTATCGAGACGTATACAATTGCAATTGTATGCAATGATCTATTTTACATTATACAGGGTGACTTCGAAGTTGAGTCATTTATTTTAACAGTGAGTAGATCTGATCAAAAGAAATGTTTTTTTCCTTTACCATTTTTCTGGTAAAATTAAAGTAACAAAGTTATAGCCCTTTGGAAGTTTGAGTACCGCCCTATCTCAATAATAATATTATGTGCTCGTGTTTGGCGACAACGGATATAATCCGCTGTATCGGTTCATCGCATCGGAAACAAAAAAGTGAAAGAATTTGGAACGATGTTTTTACAATTATTTTATTCATTTGTATACAGTCAGTGTCAGTGAATAGTGGTGTCTGTTGCGTGGCTCAAACGAAATAAAAGATGGCACATGTTTATGCGGATCGGTTTCTCAATCGAGTGCAACCAACCCCTCGTGCCTTTGTTAATGTAGTACAACGGGCTCGTGAATCAGGTGACAGCATGCCGGTGCTCCAAGACCTCACGATCAAATACAGGTCCGCACTGAAATACTTGTCGGGAGGATACTTTATAAAACAAGGTAAACATTTTTTTTTTAATTTTTTTTTATTTTTACACACATATTTTGGTTTATCTTCCTTCTACAATCAATATCTGAAAATTAATGACTCAACTTCAAAGTCACCCTACCCTGTATAGGGTGTTTCAGTTTATTGTTGCATAACTTTAAGATTCGATAGAACTTTTAAAATTAATGCATAAAGTCTATATAAACATGGATCGAAAAATGCCTGGCTTCCGAAATACATTATGTTTAAATTTACTTTCTAAAATAGTTTTTTTTTAAATTTTTCGAACAATATTTGATGTATAACAGTGAAAATTGGTATACAAGGGTTTTTTGGTACGACAAAACGAACCATGGGCATAGTTTTACTGTAGCCGCTAGAGGGCGCTCTCTACTGTACCTGTAGTGTATTAAAATGACCGAAAATTTTTTCTTAGTGCAATTTTTTTCTTTTTGAATAAAAAAACTGATTCTTCGCACTTTTCAACAAAAAAAGGTTTCTTGTGAATTTTCGTTATAGTTGGCCGTTTTTGAGATATTTCGATTTTTAAGGTTCGATGCATTTTAAATTATTTATGATAAAATAAGGTTAAAAAGTCAGTATCTCGATAATTTTTAGAAGTAGGCTGTGCCTGCAAATATTTTTGAAATTGAAAGCAGAATAAGGTTAAACTTCAATTAGTTGACAGTTAGTTTTGTTGTCTGTTGAAACCTGAAACGTTTTTTTGCAATTGTGAATGCACGAAATTTAGTTTTTTTTACCTATTTTTTTTGTAAGTTTTATAAAAATGCCATTTTTATTCTCCAATCAAGAGTTAGCGGGTATTCATTTTGTGTATGGATTTGTAAATGGAAACGCAGCAGAAGCAGCCAGAGAATACGCACGAAGATTTCCAAACAGACGACATCCAACTCGCTCAGTATTTGTAAGAGTGCATCGCCAAATAATTGAAAATGGTTTTGGAAATCTCCAAAGGGATCAAAACTTAAATGTTCGTCAGCGCAGATTTACCCGTATGATTCTGCGTGAGTTTGATAGAGATCCGGCCACAAGTGTTAGGAGAGTTTCTGGTGCCTTGGGAATTTCAGCAAGCCATCTTATCTTCACCGTGTTCTTAGAAATGACCATATACGTCCCTACCATTTGCAACCTGTGCAACGACTACAGCCAGGGGACGGAGAACGAACAATCACATTTTGTCAGTGGATTCTTGATAGAACTGATAATAATAGAGAGTTTTTGAGTAACGTTTTATGGACCGATGAGTCATGCTTCACTAGACGTGGAGTGGTAAATTTTCATAATCAACATATTTGGTCGCATGAAAATCCGCATGCAGTTCGGGAAAGAAATTTTCAGCATGAATTTAATGTGAACGTGTGAATTGGTATCTACCGTAATCGACTATTTGGACCCTACCTTTTGCCTGCAAGGTTAAATGCTGCGACCTTCTTGGAATTTTTAAAGGCTGAACATGCAAATATGTGGGTTGATGTTATGTTAGATTTAAGAAGATTGGCCTGGTTCCAGCTTGATGGTTGTCCAGCTCATTATTCGAGAATTGTAAATAATTAATTTAATTTGTTAAAAATAATATTGGAAAATTAAACAAATTAATATTCTGTTTTTTTGTGTTTATTTGGAGTTAGGAATTATTGCTGTGTTTAAAAATACAATCTAAACGATCATCTTAATTACTTGTAATGCCCAAATCGAAAATCTAACAAAAAAAATATTATTTTCCCATAAATAATAAAAAATGCATCGAACTTTAAGAATCGAAATATCTCAAAAACGGCTAACTATAACGAAAACTCACAGGAGAGCTTTTTTATGCAGAAAAGTGCGAAGAATCAGTTTTTTTTATTCAAAACGCAAAAAATTGCACTAAGAAAAATTTTTCGGTCATTTTAATACACTACAGGTCCAGTAGAGAGCGCCCTCTAGCGGCTACAGTAAAACTATGCCCATGGTTCGTTTTGTCGGACCAAAAAACCCTTGTATACCAATTTTCACTGTTATACATCAAATATTGTTCGATATATTTAAAAAAAACTATTTTAAAAAGTAAATTTAAACACCCTGTATTTCGGAAGGTACGCATTTTTCAACCTATGTTTATATAGACTTTATGCATTAATTTTAAAAGTTCTATCGAATCTTAAAGTTATGCAACAATAAACTGAAACACCCTGTATACACAATGCGCCCTTCACTGAGCACTAAAGATGTCTCACTAATAGACAGAAAAACCCGCTACACCAGCTGTAAAGTATATGCGCTCAATTGTGTACCAGTGGTCCTCAGTTGAACTCAGGTGATTAAATCAATACTCATTGCTAACTCAGGTGGTGATTTCAAAATTTCACTATAAACATTGGATGACTATGGATGTGTTAACAGCCGTTAAGCAATTGGTTTTGTCCACAACATTGTGTCTCCCTTCCATCGTTAGCTTCTAGTCCATTACAGCAGAAATTACGTATAAATCAAGATATTTACAACTTTCATTAGCTGCAGCTACATTAAAATACGTAGTGTATTAGCCACTTGAAACATTTTGCACAAAGTCGACGATGGCATTCCTAGAAGGAGCTTCAAAGTGGATATACAGTGTAACCTATAATTATGACTGGAACTAATAACTTTATGGTAGGTTTAACGGCCACTAACAGATTGGGCGATGTCGTAAAACCACGGAGCAGCATTTTGCACAGTTTGATGTTCAAGGTCTATAATTTACAACACTGGCTGTAAATTAATAATGCTCCTTTTCTATTACGCGTGGATCCGTTTTATGATGAGGGTTTGAAAGACGTCATAAATCATGTGACTTGGCTTTTAGCGTATTTTTTCTGTTCGACCGCCAAACATTTTCGTAGTCTAAGGCGTTAAAATGCAGTCGCTCAAGTCGATTCATGCCGTATTAGCATTTTTTGCGGCAAATCATAGCCTTGCTTACCCAATACAGAAGCTGTAGTAGTGGTGTTCTAGTAAGAGTAACGAATAGGAATAATCCTGAATAGAATTTCTTGGGCGACAACTCTAAGCATTTCTTCATGAAGCGGTTGCCACGTACTCGTACAATATCTACTGAAAATAGGCAAACCCAGTTTCACAAATTTTGAACCTTTTGAAACAACCAAGCATTCTCGTCGGTCTTGTGCTATCATTTCCTGCTGTCTGACTTTGATTATCTTTAGACCTTCCCTTACCATATCGTCCTGTCATCCTACAAAAGGTTTCATATCTGATCTTTCTGAAAACACGTTGCTTATGAGACGTTATCACCTCTGCCTACCACATACCCTAACCAACTTAACCTACCAGATTTTATACACCTTGCTACTACTACTATATTTTATTACTAACTCATTGTTGTATCTATAACTGTGATTTTGTGTTCCCATACCAGCAAACTATCTCTTTCTTTGTAAAAGTCCATGTTTATGACCGCTGATCGTATGCTCTAACAGATTTTGGTTTCAGCATCTTTTCGAAGTTTCGATCCCATTAGATTTGTTCCAACCTGTCTTTGTATCGTACCAGAATCACATCCTGTTATCAATTGGTACGCTTTTCTAAGCATGCGCTGACTGTTCCAGAATTGTTTCTGGGCTGAAAGGTGGTTGGAACGATTTTGGAATCTTTTTTGTAACTAGGAAGCGACAGATAGCCCTTTCGAACTACTCATCGCAATGAAAGCTGCAAAATATCAATAAACCATCTTTATGTAGAAAATACACAGGCTATCTGAGCATGGTTACAGTTTGGTTGTAGGTAAGAGGCAGTTCCTTTGATTCCCGTTTCACTGTAACAAAACCGGAACGATTCCAGATTTAGTTGGAATGAAACGCAGGACTAACCCGTTACG
Organism: Acanthoscelides obtectus; assembly: GCA_963669975.1. Taxonomy (NCBI): domain Eukaryota; kingdom Metazoa; phylum Arthropoda; class Insecta; order Coleoptera; family Chrysomelidae; genus Acanthoscelides; species Acanthoscelides obtectus. The sequence continues at coordinate 62,280,513 of CAVLJG010000009.1, read as the reverse complement.
ATACAGAATATTTTGGAACAGCTTTTCCTAAATTGGGCACGCGCGTCACTCTTATAGAACGCTTCTCCGATCAGTTGGCACAAAAGTATGAGATGTATCATAACAAAAGATCTATTGCCAGCCAGTATTACATCGTTACTACTGGTGATTACAAAGGACAATCGTGAGCATGTCAGCAATAAAGGAGTAGGTACAGAAATAGAAGGATTGATAATCTGAGGGATGTATCTGTACATTTCTGGAAATTGGCTTCATCAAGCTCAAATAGGTGTGCATCAAAAACACCAGAGTGAAAACGTATACCCATCACATTTGGATGGGTGTAACCTGGAGGAAATCAAAGATGGGAAGGTAAATACAACTAGAAAGTCTTTGTTGGTGAGTGCGGCTTCTAGCTATTTGAACTCTTCATTTATTGTCATATTCTGTCTTATTCATTGAATGTGCAACAAATGGCCATAACTTCTAGGTCGTAAAAGTGATCATATATCTAGGACCGTAATCATCATTGACAACAAAGTAGAACAAGAGGTTGCATTACAACGACGAACGTATACTCAGGTACCTGCGACACCGCAGCTTGTGAGGACCCATCAGGTTAGTAAAGTATTTAGAGAATATCAACACATCGATTATTTTTTGGAAGATGATTGAAACTATATGTAGTTGTAGATAAGGTGATGACAATACTAAAAGTATTGAAACTATGTACGTTCCGATTCTGGGAAGACGCCTTGGCGGCTGAAGAAGAATAACATTTTCACTTTCCACGCCTACTAGCGATGAAGTATTGTATTTGCGAAAAATATCGAAAATGAGATATATTTTTGGATGTTGTCTGCCTGTCTGTTTGTCGGTCTCTCTGTCCGCTAATATTTGGCCCGTCTGTAACTTGTAAAGTACCAGTCGGATTTCGATTAAATTTTCAACAAGGTTACTACTATGCTAAGGACGAAAAAACGGAGAAAAAGACCAAAAAAGACAATAAAAGCCGCCCAACCTTCGTATTTTGAAGACTCAGAGAGACCCGAGCATTTTGGAAAAAAAATAGGGGTACAAGGATTGGGGGGTGGGGAGGGCTATCTCATTCTGTCTCATCTCTTTTTTAATTTCGGTATGTTCATATGCTCCCAACCTCGGTAATTTTATGAATCTATTAGAAAAAATTCGAATCATAGATTACCCGTACATTTACCCCTGAAAAAGAGTGATAGAGAGATGCTTTTGATAAGAGTCACTGCTTATGGTGTCTGGGCTTACCGACGAATATACCGGTCTTGGTAAGTATGGCCTTACTACCATGTTGCCGCGACTGTTGCGTCGTGCCGTTAGGTGTCTGGGAATGGCGACGCTGTCAGATGGACTACCGCTGGGCAGAGAAAAAATGTCTATGGACTAATTGTTGTAACGTTTTTCTCAGAGCGTCTAACTTGAACTGAAAACGCAGAGCCAACCTAGTCATTATTTTATTTGCAATACTACATAGCAACTCTATCCACAAAGCACAAGCACTCACTATTCGGCCTCAACTTGCATAAAGAAATAAAGATACGATCATCCGTCTTACTTTGACGCCACCCTGTGACCTGATTCTTAACACCAGGAACAGAACGAAAACTCAGGGTAAAAATGTCGCGTGTATAAAGCTGAAACGATCCAAAAACATTCTCTAATCTACGAAGCTTCCACATTATTGGTCGGAGGCACGCCAGCAATATTGCTGGTCACTGGCCCGTTATCAAGTGGAATCGCATTGTGGAATAATCTGCTTCTGGGTATTTTTCGGAAATATATTGTTGTAAGCTACATGCAGTCTTTGAATTACTTCTTTACACAACAGTGCAGTGAGTTGATAATTGTCATAAATTATTAATAATCACTGGTCAACAGCCAAAAAATATCCTAAATAAAATCAACAAAGTATTACTATTTTTAATGTGCTAAAACCGGAACGAAACTTGTGTTTTCAATATTAGTTCAAGTTTTAGAGATACGGTAATTATATGTGTTCCTGCTGTGACAGTGTTAATATACTGTAATTCACAAGAATGCACGTGCTACATTTTTATATTCGGCAAGGAAAGATGATGTAATCGGCATGATTGTGTTACGTTATACATACGTGTACATTATATTGTTTTATATTAGCCATTTTTTCCTCAGTTGGCTGACAGCGTTCATGCAAGATGTCTCGAAAATGTGTAAACAATCCAGATCAGTTTTGTTACGTGTGTGGTGATGTGACTTTTGCGTCTCAGAGACGGTCTATGACTCCACTAATAACAAAGGCATATCAGCTTTATTTCGGTTGTAAAATAGGTGATCAAAACAAACAGTGGGCGCCCCACATCTGCTGTAATACATGTGCTTCAAGTCTGAGGAGCTGGTTAAATGGCAAAAAACGGTCTATGCGCTTTGCTGTCCCAATGGTTTGGAGAGAGCCTACAAATCATATTAATGATTGTTACTTTTGCATGGTACCTTGTGTTGGACAAGCCACAGGTATGTCCAAAAAAAAAAAATCGGTTATTAACTACCCAAACATACCATCTGCGATGAGACCTGTGCCTCACAGTGACGAAAATCCTATTCCAAAACCCCCAGAATCCTACACTTGCGAATCAGAAAACGAATCAGATCATGGCGATTCGATTCGTCAGGAAGAAGATATGCCATCAACGTCAAGAGATCCTGATTTTATACCGAGCACGTCATGCCACCAACCGCACAAAATAACACAGTTAGAATTAAATGATCTTGTAAGAGATTTAGAACTTCCAAAATGTAAGGCAGAGTTACTTGGATCAAGACTGCAGCAGTGGAACTTGTTAGAAGACGATGTTTCGGTATGTGTTTTTCATAAACGCCACAAAGACTTAGAACCATTTTTCAATATGGAGAATAACTTGGTTTTCTGCAGTAACATTAACGGCTAACTGGCGGCTTTAAATATAAACTATAACCCAGAAGAATAGAGATTGTTTATAGACAGTTCAACATTGAGTTCAAAGGCAGTGTTATTGCATATTGGAAATATTTTACCATATCTTCCTGTAGGGTATGCAGTTCACATGAAAGAATCATGACAATATGAAGTACCTATTGACATGCATAAAATACGATGAGTACCAATGGCATATTTGTGGCGATTTGAAAGTTGTTGCACTTTTACTTGGGCTGCAGCTAGGCTACACAAAGTTTTGCTGTTTTTTGTGTGAATGGGACAGTCGGGCAAATGCACTTCATTACACCAGACAAAACTGGCCTGTTCGTCAATTCCTAGAGCCAGGTCAAAAAAATGTACAGCATATGCCATTATTAGATTCGAAAAAAATTGTATTACCACCACTGCATATCAAGTTGGGCCTAATGAAAAACTTTGTCAAGGCATTAGATAGAGATGGGTCAGCTTTTCAATACCTGCGTCAGAAATTTCCAAGACTAAGTGAGGCAAAGGTTAAAGAAGGTATTTTTGTTGGGCCACAGATTCGAAATATTTTGAAAGATACACAGTTTGAAAACACTTTAACAGGTATTGAAAAAACTGCTTGGAATGATTTCCGTCTGGTGGTCACTAATTTCTTGGGAAATAGAAAAGCTCACAACTATAAAACCCTTGTCAAAAATATGCTGTCATCGTATCAAAAGATGTCTCTTAAGATACATTTCCTACACTCACACCTGGACTTTTATCCTGACAATTGCCGTAAGTGATGAGCACGGCGAACGTTTTCATCAGGATATTTCAACAATGGAAAAAAGGTACCAGGGAAAGTGGAATCCTTCCATGCTTGCAGACTACTATTGGACTCTTGGTAGAGATGCTCCAGAAACGATCCATAAAAGAACAGCAAAAAGACAGCGCATATAGTGATTCTTATAAGTATATGAATCTTGTTACTTTTTTTAATATATCCTTAAAAATAAAAAGGTTTTTTTCTAAACCGCAACTATTTTTTTTATTTCATTGTCATTTTTAGATACATTGCCCCAAAATTAACAAAGAAGTGCACTTTTCCCACAAGATACAATTAAAAAACTAAAATTTGTTTTCCAGTGAACCGGCACTGCGCTTGCCGCATGATGCCGTACATACCCGAATGGCAAGCCGAGGTCCTCCCAGTTTTTTTTTTTTCGAGGACTGCAACCTCTGTCGTACGCGCAATATTCGTAATGATGAAATTTTAAGTATTTATTTTCTTTTTTTATATGCAATATGGGAAATCCATACATCATGATGAATGCTTTTTAATAAATCGATGCGTTACGGCCTACTATGCTGAAGTGCTGAATTTGCGATGTACAAACCATCTTTTTCATTGTTTAAGACAATGTGATCACTAAAATAGGTGGCTTGCATTTGAAGAAGTTGACTTTTTGATTTTTACAATTAAATTTTTATCGGATTTTTTTTATCACACAGTATCATTAATTATCAAATAATAATGTAATTCCTATTGAAATAACACCGTACCAAGGACCTTATATCCTGGACAGAGAATAGTTGCTATGCTTTGGTTCATTGTCTCAGGGACCGAGCCTAGACCGTGCTGATGAGTTGCCAAGAAACACGAAACAACTATCTTTAGTCGTACAGACGGAAACAGAATGCTTGAATAAAACCTATGAGAGAAAAGTTAGTACGAACATGTACAACAAAGAAATTAAACACTATTGTCTATTATTAAGAAGCTGCTCGTCCCGGTCGCATTATTAACCTGTTAGACATACTAAGTCACGCATGTTTTCCTACATCTGCCATGGAAACGGACATGTGATAGATTTATTTTATACAGTTTGATATGTAAAGATCGAAGGTACCAAAGTGAACCTACATGATTTGATTCCGCCTTTTGAAGTTTGCAACGAAGTTAGAGTCAATCTACTTGACGCCATACTTTTTCGATGAAAGCGTTCGTCAATCGAGTTCACATTGAAGTCGCCGGCCCATAAGCTTCTGTAGTTTGTCTTGCGTGACTGGAAACAAACAGTGGATTTGATTGCGCCTGAAAAATTGCACAGTCCAAACTGTAGATACGTGTCTACAAGTAGTGCCTAACAAGCGCAACCTTATCAGTACGTACAGCTTGAACAAACGACAATCCATATTGCTCGAGACATGGTAGAGATTGGAATCAGGTAAAACGGAGAAAAGAGAAACAATTCTTCATATCACGCACGTAGAACCGGTGTTGTAGTCGACATTCAGTTCTGAAAGGGCACAAGAGTGGAGTGCTCGGTAGAATAGACTACAAAAAAACTAAATTCGGGCTAATAAATTCAAAGAGGACTGCATAAGATATGTTCAGATAAAGAATATCAATGAAACGGAAAAGCAGACTTCGTATAAAGAAACGAAAGTATATAAACTATATACTAAGTGACATATAAATCCGAATACCCAGTTTAAATGGTTTTATTTTAATAAAAGTTGGTGAATGTATTTATCTTACTGTAAATAACAAGTGAAAAAATTTTCAGCCTTATCAGTTGGACATTCCGATTTTTGTACTGCTTTTTTTTAATTCACTAACGCTCTAAAAATTAATATTTCAGCCGCAGTAAAGAATCAACGTTGCCGGATTTTGGTTCTTGACATCCTTTACGATCGGTTACGATGCCTAGAGAACGGAGACCTGTACGATTTCGTCAACTTAGTGAGTTTGATAGGGACCGTATAGTGGGACTTCGGGAAGCTGGACTTTCTTTTCGGGCAATTGCAGTTAGAGTGCAAAGAAGTGTAGACACTGTGGTTAGGTGTTGTCAGGCATGGCTTCGAGAAGGCCGTACGCAAAGAGCAAGGGGCACTGGACGCCGCCGTAGAACAACAGACGTGAAGATCGCCGCCTAAGATTATTGGCCTTAAGGGACCGTTTCTCCACTACCAGGTCCATTGCAAATGAATAGTTTGCAGAACACGGAAGACCTATTGGCATGCGAAGTGTTTACCGACGAATGAGAAGTTGTGGCTTGTTTTCATACCGGCCACACTGGGTCCTCCCTTTAACTCGAGAACACCGACGTAATCGCCTTGAGTGGTGCAGACAACGGTCACTCTGGGATCAGGAATGGAACAGTATTGTTTTTAGTGACGAGTCTCGATTTTGTTTAGGCATGCACGATGGTCGTGCCAGGGTTGGAAGGCGACGTGGTGAAAGGAGGAATCCACAGTTTTTTGTTGAAAGACATGTTCATCACACTGTTGGAGTTATGGTTTGGGGTGCTATAGCTTATGGTTCCAGGTCACCTTTAATCTTCATCAGAGGTAACATGAAGCGCTCTGTAATTTTACGTGTTCACAGAATTTAAGCGGAATTTTGTACAGCAACTCTCAGTAATGGCGTCATGTCAATCTATTGTATCAGTTTTAATCCATGTTTGAAATAGGCCACAAATCTCTTTTGATTGATGGAAATTGCATCAACTTTTGTGTCTTGAAAAAATAGTTTTTTGTAGCTAGACTCAAAATTCAAATTTCAATTTAGTCAAGTGATTATTGACACCGTTGTTAAAATTATACATATAATAAAACCAAATTCTAGTGGTTCAGGTGGAATAACCTTGCATATGATACTACTACGTATACCTGAAATTGATGCGTACTTAACACATATTATCAACTGCTGTTTAGGGAGGGGATATTTCCCCAATCAGTGGAAACGCGTTATAGTTGTCCCGCTACCTAAGTGTTCTGACCCTACTAACTATGGTCAACTGAGATCGATCAGTCCACTGCCAGTTTTTTCTAAAATATTGGAACCCGTTGTTTACGAGCAGTTCTGCGCCTACTTATATTCTAACAAAATTATTCCATCTAAACAATATGGATTTCGACAAGGTCATAATACAGCTTCGGCATTCTGTGATTTAACAGACAATATAATAGTGGTACTTGATGACCAAAAAGCAGTAGCTCTCATACTTCTTGACTTTATGACTTTACTAAAGCATTTGACACCATTACTCACTCACTTCTTGTGTCTAAATGCAGTTATTATGGACATTCTGAAAAACCTCTTTCGTTTATTCAAACCTACCTTGAAAATCGGTATCAAAAAGTTCGTCTAAATCAACAGTACTCTACGGAATAAAAAATTTGTTCTGGTGTACCACAGGGATCAGTCTTAGGACCCATATTATTTTCATTATATATCTCAGATTTAGAAACAGAGGTAAAATCATGCAGCATACATTTTTTTGCAGACGATACTCAAATTTTCTATTCATTTAGGAGTAATCACTTGGAAACAGCAAATAATAAAATTAATCAAGATCTTGCCCAAATTGAAAAGTTCCATAGTAGTCATAATCTTCGTTTGAACTCTTTGAAGACAAATATGTTGGTATACGCAAATAGAACAAAAAAGAATACTTAAAAAAAGGTACATAGACATACATTTAAAAGGTAATAAATTCGTTCCTGTGGACCATTCGAAGAACCTAGGTATTATAATGGATGATGAGTTAAAATTTGTTGTACATGTAAACTATCTAATTTCTCACTGCTACGCTATTCTCAGAGTTATATTTGCAAATAATGCTATATTACATAAATCTGCGAGAAAGCAATCGTGTGAATCTTTCGTGTTTTCAAAGATATCGTATTGCTTAGTGGTTTACTATCCCTATTTAGATATTATAATAAGAAATCGTATTCAAAATATTATGAATACATGTTGCAGACTTGTAAATGGTCTCAGAAAGTATGATCATATATCGAATGCCATTAATGAACTCAAATGGATGAAAATTGATAAAATGTATAAGTACCAGCTCCTAAATCTGACTCATAAGGTTCTTTATTCAAAAACACCGTCATATTTAGTAAACAAATTCATACGTAGAGGGAATATGCATGGCATTAATGTTAGATACAGAGAGACTTTTTCAATTCCACGCCACAGCAAATCTCTATTTCAGAATACATATATTCACAATGCAATCGAATCATATAATTCTTTAGACCGCAGCTTAAAAGAAACGAATCCATTTCCCAAATTCAAGAAAAAAGTGAAAGAAGTTCTATTTGATCAGCAGCGAAATCTGTTGTAACCCATAGGTGGCCTCATCTTTTCCTATACTTAGATTATACTTTATTCTGTCGTTATTGTATACAGGTATTAATTTTCAACATTATTCTGTTTTTTTTTTTTTGTTTTTTTTACATCTCGTATTGTTAAGGGGGTTAGATGGTAGAATAGATATATCATCTAAATCTCGCCTCCTGTAAGAATATTACAAATAAAAGACGTTAATTATTATTATTTATTAAGCGCTTTTGTTTTAATATGGAAGTTAGGGACCCACCTTACACAAATGGAATGATTTTTTGCTAGTTTGAGAGACATCTTAAAAGAAATCGACCAAATTTATTAGATCCGTTATCGCTACAGACACGCCTTCTAATTGGTACCATGGGCGAAAATTAGTAGATTAGTAGATAATAGTAAAATCCAGCCTCAAGTACACAATGTCAAAGAAACGATGAGCAGACTTTATATTAAGAAAAAAGCACACAAAACTAGACCTAGACCGTCTTGTGAGCTTGAGCTAATGACTATGGTGTCATATTTTTGTTATAATACGTAGTGTTCTAGTGGCATGCATCTCCGAAGTCGATAGTCGTCAAATGACAGAATAGTCTCAGAGGTCAACTGATTCAGGGATGAATGAGAACATTAACCATTGAGACTCTCACAAAATGACTCTACTGTCATATTAAGAATTCTTACCCGCGACGCTGAATTTCACGAGGGAAATTAACAGGTAACCTCCACGCAAACAAGTAAATCTAATAACGTCGTCTTAAAGTTTTTTTAATCTTCAAGGCACTTTCGTGCAACTTTTATCCAGGTCAAAAGAAGCCCCGCAGCTTTTTGTTCGAGTAACTGGGACAACCTATTTTTGCGGGGCATCCATACATATTTCACACCTCAGCACATCCAGGTAACTCCCCATCTTTTAATTAGCGCTATTTTTTAAGAAAACTACCTGTCTGGTGAACAATAGAAAAGAAATGTTTTCACTTTGTCAGGTTTAATTAGAAATATAAATTAATGGATTTTGGGGGCCTTTTGAATTCGTTACAGAGGGATACAAGCCGCTGCCAAGATCGAACTTTGATGGTGAAAGCTGATTTTCTAAGCAAGATTAATGTTTTGCACCTTAAAGTCGCAAAGACGCATAGTTTTCGATCAATAATTAGGTATACACGATAAGCGGGCTTAGATATATGTAAAATGTCATCGGATTCTGTTTTACATAGCCAAAATACGTATGGTAGAGGTCATAAGAACCACATTTTAAGCTTTTTAATTTTTAGTTACCAGGAATTGTGAAGAGGTATTATGATCTAGTACTGTAAAAAAATGGGTCAGTCGGGAACGTGATCCCATCCATGTAAAAATGCCTCGTTTTCGAGATACTGGTAACAATTCTACTTTGTCATAAAACGACTAATAAAATCTCCAACAACTATTGCGCGAACTAGATGGAAGCTTGTTCTCTATGTAAATCGAGTGCGTAGATTCCGAATTCGATGTTAATTTAGTTAATTTAGGATTCCCGGGTAGCCTCAGTTAACTAGTTTCTTACAAATTGTTCACACCAAAAATGCAAAAATGGTCCAGTCGGTCACCATTCAGGCCGGAAATGCCTTTTTGAGAAGAACTCCACTTTGTCAAAAACGACTAATGAAAAATCTATGATCTAGAAGGAAGCTTGTTTTCTAGGTGAACCAGGTGCGTAGATTGCGAATTCATGGGTAGCCCCGGCTAAGTAGTTTTTTAACAAGTTTCTACCCAAATTCGGTCCTATGACACTTTGGAATATTGAAGCATGTGGCTTTCAGGAGTTTCCTATTTCAATCCATGAAATAGCAAAGAATAAGATCACAAGGCTGCCAGAAATTACTTGCTTTCTGAAAGACAAAACGTGAGGCAATTAATAGCGTTTATAAGTGCCTTTCAATGCTTGCGGACCTACTTTAAGCGGATGGCCGAATTAGTGGTACCGGGTGAGAAAGATTAAGTAAGAATAAGACAAACTTAACTAAAATTCTGACGGATGATTTTTATATATATTTTGTAGAACGGCAAGACAAAATAGTATTCAGCGCTGCTGAACAGTCCCCGCTGGCCATAACTCCTACTAGACGATGTGTTTCAATATAAGCTCGCCTCTCTTACTTTCTTGTATGACGGTTTAGTGAACAAAGTTTCATATAAAAATAATAGGATCTAGTATAATGCTTTTTCTGATTTTACTTTCCACACCTACGGGCGAGGAAGTATGGTAATCGCGAAAATGTTCGAAAATGAGATGTTACGTTCTTCGGATGTTGTACGAAGTCTGCAAATTAAGTGATGAGGGTGGCACCACAGCATTCAATCTGGCAACACTGGAGGCGTCGGGCTAGAAGGAGCGACAGGGGAACATGTGGTCCACCTTCAGTACAAGTTTGAACCCGCTCGAGTCATTTGGTTGTTCGCAACGATCCTTTTTGTGAAACAGGTTTTTCAATTGTGTTCTAAAAATTAGTGACATTAGCTTCGAGCAACCGTGTGATATCAGATTTTACGTCAGACTTGGGCACAGTGCTGAAGTTGAAAAATCACCTCAAGGGAACTCATTTTGGGACAGTCGAAAACATTTAAAACGGCTGTAACTGACCAGCTGCAGGCTGTTCCAGTATCGGAATTACACCACTGCTATGACGAGTGGAAACGGTGCGTGGCTTCAGAAGGAAGTCATTTTGAGCTTGACAATATAAAATTGTAATTACGGACCTCATACGACCTGTATATCACTTAAGTTCTTGGACCATCTATAACACGAAAAGTACTACCCGGAATTCCATGAAATTTTCATACGATGTAACTACTAGGTCAAGGACAAATAGGCTTTGCATTCCTTGAAAATCGGTCCAGTGGCTGTGGGAAAAAATGGTCGAGGTTAAAAATCAGGGGTTGAGGTAGTAGGAGGTCGAGAGGGTCTCTATTTTTTTGCGGCACTATATTCGTACACTTCCAACTTCAGTAATTTTACGCACCTATTAGTAACATTTAACATTTTAAGGTACTACTAAAAATACTAGTTAAAGAACTCACCTTTATCACGAGAAGTTTCAAAAAACTAGATCATTTTAATTAATATCGCTGGGCGGCAAACGTATATAAGACAGTGACACATCCCTGGAAATATTGGTGAGACGAACAGCACAATCTGCACCATTTTCAGCCATTTTAAATTTACTACCAAAGGAAACTGTCAAGCTGTGTCAACTTCAGGACCAATAAAAGTAATATTTCAACTGTGGCTTCACGCTATACTGAGTGTTGCTGCTGCTGAGTTGATATATATGCATGATGCCGAAGAAAAAAGTAAAAAACCAGATCTCAACGGAAAAATCAGATACAATGGAAGTTTACATTGATGGAAACTTGAACACTCAGAAGATTCTAGAAGAAAATAAACACTTAAAACAGATATTAGAAGAAAAGGATAACTAATACTACAGTTGAGCAATGAAAATGGAAGACTACAAGAACAGTACAATTTAACGACATCAGCCATACACGAAAAAGGTACCGTTGAGACAGTGATAAATAAAATAAATCAAAGATTGACTGAAATTGAGAAAATTAAAGAGAAATCATATGCCCAAGTACTAAAGCGAGATACTCCAACAATCAAGAAGGACCCAATGAAGAACATAATTGTCACACCAAATGGTATCCAAACATCTGAACAAATGAGAAAAGACCTTAACAAAAAAATTAGCCTTGCGGATTTAAAAATACAGATAGAAAATATACGAAATTCTAAAAATGGAGGAATTATAATTAAACTGGCTGAGGAACACCACAACACACTCAAAACTGCATTCGAAAAGAAATTAGGAGATGAATACAAAATCACAGAACCTACAATGTTTAGACCGAAGATCAAAATTGTCAATTATAGATGCACGGAGAAACCACATGAAGAAGACATAGAATTAGATCTTATCCAACAAAATCATTTTATTGAAAAAGATGACATCAAAATCAAATATGTAAAGTATCTCCCATCGAAAAAATGTTACACATTATTTGCAGACATTTCTGGCAAATTATTCAGGGCAATATTTGAAGATAACAATGGAAAAATTCTTCTTGGATGGCAATGTTTACCAGTGTATGATAATAACGAAAAAACGCAATGCAAGAAATGTCTTCGCTTCAATCACACCGAGAAAAAATGCCGCAATAACAAGACCTGTACCAACTGCAGCAAAGAGGATGTACACGATACTGACTGTTGTAAGCATGAACCGGTTGTATGTTGTAATTGCAAATTTTCAAACTATAGATATAACAAAAATTATAGTACCAACCACTCACCATTAGATAAAAAATGTCCAACTTTTCTATATTATCAACAGCAGTACAACTTGAAAATCCTTTTTTAAGAAAGAAGAAATTTTAGCCAAAATTTTAGAATATTGCATCATTTATGACACACGACTATGTAAATAACTTCCAAATTCAACGTATTAGTACTAATACTGCTCATGATACTAGCGAGCTAGATTCTTTTTTACAAAATCCTGAAATATCTGTTAGAATTTATCATATGAACATCAGAAGTATAAAACATAACTTTGACTACTTTAAATTAATTTTGAAAAGAATACAAAGTGATATAGATATAATCATTCTATCCGAAACATGGCAAGTGGGCGATGTGACTCTGTTTCATTTAGAAGGGTACGATACATTGTATAATTTTGGTAACCATAATCAAAACGATGGAGTGATGGTGTATGTACGAAACAATCTGCCTTATAACCATACCATATTTACAATCAACAATGAACTAAAGGGTATCAATCTAAGAATGCAAATTGAAAATCATAGAGTCAAAATTAAGACAATATTTTATAGTAGGAGCATGAGTTTATTATATCAAATATTTACACACAACCAACGATTAACTATTTTTATTCGGGTTAAACTGGAGCGGGTACGCACTGGCACTGCCCAGCAGCACAATATCCAGCAACATGTCCTTGATCAACACATCCCAATCTGCAGTTCGAGTTGATGCAGGTCACCCATGGTGGTATTACTACTTTGAGCAGAGCTGCCACTTGTGCTGTAATCAGAAAACAATGGAATAAAGCTTCATCGGTAGCTACAATATGTCATTTCTGAAGAAAATAGGATTAGGAATACGTGAGTTTTATGAAACTTATTGCAGCGCTGACATCATAACAGAAAGACAGAAGGTAGCTTGTCAGGTGCCAAAATCACGTAACCTTTTTTTTACTATTTTGATCACTTTCTAGTACTTTGAGTTTCTCCTTTTTAATGGTACTGCCCATTCCTAGGCCAAACACTTTTCAATGATTTTCTTTTGGTAAAGTTCATAGTTTATTGATTATACAGGTAATTTCACACGTATCATGTCTTTCTTTCTCAGTGATTCAGTATTGTGTTGGAAAAAAAATTCTGTGGTTTTTCTCCGTTACTTGGTTTTCTATCGAACATACGAGTATCTTCTGTAAGACTACTCATTCAACATTCCTTTATACAGTTGGGTGTTTCGTGTCAGTCACTTTTCTTCAGAGATTGTGGTGTGGGCGCCCTTGGTTTGACCTCCAGATTCTGGTATATTAGATGCCGAACACCAGTTTGCGGAGTAGTACCCCTTCATATAGTACCTTACGTTTAGTTGTTTTGGTTTGAGTGCTACCCCGTCCATTTTCATATGGGATTTTAAAATTCAGTCTGGGAAGGCATTGCGGAAAAACACCACACACTCCTCCAGCTTTGCTTGTAGCTGTTTTGCAGCTGGTATTGCCGGAAGTACCCCTTCCCCTTAGCAAAAAATTCTGATGTGAACAATTTTTGTTGCTAATACTTGAAACTTGTTGCATTGCTGCCATCATAGCAGAAAGGCAGAAGATAACTATTTCCCGAAAACCGATTAGAAAATGAGATTTTTTTGTCTGCTAAAATAATCTTTGTGGCACCCGTGCACCGAAACCATCCAACTATCAAAACAAAGATAATCCAATTTCCAATAAAGCTATTTCCAAAAAATTCTTGAACGTCACACTGAAATACAAAAACTAGTGATATTTCGGATCTCGCAACAGATTCCACTTAAAGATACCAAAAAAGTCCGAATACACTTGAACAATTATAGACACTTTTTCTAATAAAGTCTCCAAATAAAGTCAAATCATACAGACCCATATCACTACTGTCCATCATCATCAGGCTTTTTGAAAAACTGCTACTTTAGTAGCTCTTTAGAGCCATATATATAAAGTAAGGACTTACTAATAAAGTAAGCATCCTACCTCCAAGACACTATGTCGAGATAATTGAATATATCTCAAATATAACCTTCAGAGTTAGGCAAGAATATGAGTATTCTGATCTCCTAGATATTAATGTTGGATTACCTTAGGGGAATATATATATAGATCTATCAAGTGCTGTTAGTAAAGTACACACTGCTACCAATAATTTAGCGAAGGTGGAAAATCAAATAGAACGAATCGATCCAAGTTTGCTTTATAAACCGAAGATTGACAAATCATCTTTAAATAAGTGTTGATGGCATCATCATACTACTGAAGTCAAACGCTAAATATTTAGATATGAGCCTTGACAGTTGTCTCAAATGGAAGCACCATATCAAAAAAGAGGAAAGAAGTCAACCTCCGCTACAAGCAAGATTATTGGTATCGCTACCTCTCCATAACAAAATCATGATCTATAATCAGATCTTAAAACCGGTGTGTCTCTATGGTTGACAGCTATGGGGCTGTTCCAAGAATTCCAAAATCGAAATTATTCAAATATTTCAAAATAAAGTTCTGAGGAATTTGGTAAATGCCCCTTGGTATGTTCGTAATAGGGACATTTATCGCAATTTGACTTGTGAAGTGTTTTGTGTCTAAAGCATGGCATATGAGGGAGTTCCTGGTGACAGTATAAATTATGTGTTGAGATTATCTAAAGGACATCAATGGATTGCCTCTAGTGATAAGTATTGTAAGAAGGCACAGGAAAGTAAATGATTGATCAAATTGATCAGTTTTAATATTCAGACATCAAGCCCACTCTAAAAAAAGTTCAATATTGGGGCGCGAGCGATAAAGAAGGGAAGTAACAAGTGAAAATTCGGAAACAACATGTGAAAATCTGAGAAAACCAATGCTTTAAACCTTCCCTAAAGCTTTCCAAGTATGACTATCAAACGATTGGACTATTAGGTTTACTATACAGACAGTTTTACAATACCTCTGGACAGTCCAGTATTTCCAGCTTCAGGACCTTCCACTGGGAGAGTGTTGGCGACGGCAATCAAACCGCACAGGAAAATAACAAAAGCAGCCTTCATCTTGAGTATGTCGTTACAGTCTTTGATTTCGTTCGTAGTTAGCTCGAGTATCGTACGATATGAGGATAAGGAGCAATTGTCTCTCTTTATACTCAAATGATACGCGTAATTATTTGAATTGTGATTTCGCGTTAAATTTTGAATGACTTGTGTTGACTATAGGATTGAGAGTTGTTTGGTTCTGTTAACTCGATAAAATACAACTGGGATTACAAGTTGTTGATCGCGGGTGGTCTTTTCTGAAAATTGCGTGACAAATAGTTTGCACTCTGATGTCACTTAATGTATTTGTGCAATGTTGTTTACTATTTTGTGACTTGAAAAAAATTGTCTATGATTAAGCGGCTCCAGGGGGCTAGATAATGATGATGATAAAAACGATAGATGGCAAAACTTTAGATTACTGGTAGTCCAAAAGAACGTACAAGCTAAGATCTGTTTTAACGTAAAGCTTTCTTAATTCCAGTACAATTTATTGGTTTTTTGCATAACCTTATTCAAAAGGGATTCGTTTCAACCAATTTGCATGTTGTCAGGCCCAGCATTGCGTCATAAATTGTTTGAATACTTTCTTTGTATAAATTTCAAAAGTTGTTTATTCGCTCCAGTTTTTCAGATTTTGGCGAGGCTATGCTTCGTCTATCTGCCGCTCATGCAGACTATACATTGAACGCGCGCTAAAGCGATAACAAGGGTTTAGAATAGTAATACTCCCTAAAATGTTCTAGGATTTTAATCATGTTTGAGGAATATAGTATATAGTAACTTTCGTAACATTATAGTTGTGGTTTTTTCATAGGACAAAAGTGGCAAATTTTTAATTTTTAAAATATTGAATCACTTATATCTCGAAAACCATTAACTCTCTAGAAAAGCTCATAAGAGAAATTTTGTTCAGAATGCCACACAAAACCTAAAAAAGAAGTCTGTAGAGAGCGAAAAATACTTTTTCGGATCTGTCTGAAAAAAAATTCTATTGATTGCTGGCCTAAAAAAGTAGTATCGGAATCAAATTTGGCATTTTGACAGGTGAAGTCACCGGAATTTCATGCTTAGAACATCCACCAGCAATAATCAGTAAAACCACAGCTATAGTAACAAGTGCAAAATAATTTCAACTGGTCATAAGGAGTAATAATTATTATTATTTGATCCAAAATTCAAAACACGAATGTCGACCAGCCGGAGCCAAATATACACCGGATTCGGTTGCAGACTTCCTGTTAAGGACTTGTATGTTGTTTTTTGAATTTTGCAGAATGTTGGAACTTTATTTGGCAACCGCGCCAAACGTTTTCACAGTGGCAACGCCGCAAATTAACCTGATGTTGACCGCGCGGAAGAATTCGGAACTAGATAGACATAAGATTAAAAATGTACTGACTTACACGTTTCCTAAAAATAAAGTAAAAAAGTTTATTGAAGGTGTTCAATATTTGCAAAGAAAAATAAGCTAACAAGCTTATTAACACTTCCACTCCATGATATATTCGCTCCTTAGTTGGGGACACCCAATGCGTCCCAAAATTTTTGGAGCCCCTGTGTATAATTTCAGTATATGTAAACATGACACCAACCGAGTAATTTACATTGGCGGATAAAAACGTTTGTACATACTGTGGAATCCATTCCACTTGAAAAAATCCTACAAAGTGGCGCTCAGTCGCCATCTTGGAATATCCAATTGTTATTTTTACTCTAATCTCACAATATCGAATTTCGGCTTTCTAACTTGACCTCGCCAAGAAATAAGTAGGGTTTTCTGTCTGAAAAACTGTATAAGTGCTTCCAAATATGTCACAACTAAAATTCAAATTGTTTGAGTTTCATCATTTTGAGAAATACAAAAAAACTCAAATAGTCCTTTGCTTAACAATATATAGAAAAATAAGACATAACAAAGTTCCATCTATTGCCAGAATCGACCACTGCGAGAGTGAAAGCAGCAAGCTGTCTGTTGGAACTATATCCCAGTTCGCATTGACAGCCGGGACACCACTGTGGCAGTTCGATGCTTTGGATTCGGGTGCGATGGTAGATGCACTCTACTCGCTTTCGTTCATCCGACCACAGACGGTCAACCAGAGACAGTTGTTTAGTGCTATTTGGCAACTCCTGAGTCGGTTGTCAATGCAAACTTGCTGTTTTCATATTGCAATTCTGGCATCAGATGGCACTTTGCTCTCTTATTTTGATAGACCTTATATTCTGAACAGAAGATATGTGCTCAGCTTTCGTTTATTGTCCAACCGGGATCAAGCCTAGACCATGCTGACGAGTTGCCAGATGTAGTATGAAACAGTAGTCCATGGTCCGTCTATGCTTGGACGAACAAAAGCTATATTACTAATGTCTAGAAAACGCAGAAACTCAATTAGAATACGAATTTCACTAATCACTTTTATGAGCCGTTGTGCCTCATGCAGCAATGCTCATTCATATCTTAGAAAAGATAATCTGTGTTTAGAAACATTTTGGCGGAAATGTTGCAAATTACTTTCATGTGGGACAGTATATCTATTATGAAACAAATATAAATCAACAGTGAGATATATTTATTGAATAGAGATAGTGTATGACAGTCTCAAGGCATATTTTATCACAATGTATACATATATATTTTTGCTTCTACAGTAAACAGATACGGAGGAGCTAGCTAACAAAGAGAAACGGTACCACGATCCATTTTTATACAACTGGAAGGAGCACAATTATAGAATTGAAATTATTCCATTTACAGATCTATGCCAAAACAGTTTAACTTAGAACGTTTCAAATGAAACAAGACTTTTCGTTCTAACAAAGTCAAAAAGCTGCATTATAGAGTCAGAACAAGAACAATATTCTGGTAGAGACTTTCAAGGCTACGAATAAGGATGCCTTTGGTATGTCGGACTACGAGCTTGTGATCCATCTTTTTGATGTGTCAGATATTTATAAATGGAAATTTTATTTTATAACGTCAACGTCCTCTCAGAGCGCCAGCATGAGCAGAAGAGATGCAGAACATCAAAAGGCCTGAGCCTATGTACACGTGCATAACATCTACTGGATCTAAATCCATTAATCAAAGCTTGACTTAAGGTCCAGTTACATTACAAACCTGGAGGCAGACCCTCATTCTTCTACAGATACTTCCTTTGCCAGCGAAATGCAGGCAACATGGGATGGAAATAGTTACGGACGACGAAGCTAATGATGTTCAAAGCCAGGCGACCCCCAGTCCTTTCTGACTTGAATTTTCCGGAGACAGGCTCAGAAATCCAATCGTTGATCGCCTGAGTGACAGATGTGATGGCAGATTTAGCCTGAAGCCAAATCAACTCATATCTGATACCACACAGCAGGATAATTCTCGACGATTCGAGAAGTTCACGAATCTGGCCTGCTGTCTTTCAAGTATTGCCAATTCTTCTCAAAAGATGTAAAGAATAACGCATTCATTAGAGCAAAATTTAGTAAACATCATAAAAGTACTAACGGAGCTATTCTTCCGACTTTTCTCAGAAATGCAAGTGAAACATAGCGTCAATTCTATCATTAATTATATTATGTTCGGTTAATTTTCAGACCTAATGACATATGAACTATGCTTCTAAAGAAATTCATGAAAGCGATTGCACGTATGATATGGAATCGACCTAGTTGACACAAAGACTATTGCATTTATATAAAAAAGCAATAGCAATATGTCTAAGATTCCTAACGCCAACTCGTGGTAACACATATGCTGCACGCTAGTGGCCTGCCGTGAATATAGTAATCAATTGACCTGACTGGAACTCATCAGCGATTCAGTTTATCTGACAGGTGCACAGTATTACAGAGATCCGGGGCTTCTTAATAATTCAGCATCTTTCACTGATACAAAGCATCCAACATATACAACCTCCAGCCCAAAATTTTCAGCTCATGCAAAAGTTTATCTGAAGATAACCAGGAACATTTCAAACGCCAGAAAACGAGGTGTTAGCAATTTCTAATTTTTCCGTTTCAGCTGCCACTAGATAGGTTTTCCAAAACTACAAAGCCAAGGAAATATCACTTGTTTAGTTCTGCTGGATTACACAAAAGCTTTTGATATGATAGACCCTGAAATTCTGATACTTAAGCTGTCTTACTATGGTTTTACTGATGCTGCAGTCAATTTGATAAGCTGCTATTTGTCAAATAGAAATCAAAAGGTCTTAACAGCTTCGAAAATGTCACAGTCAACTGCTATAAGTTTTGGTGTTCCACAAGGTTCCATACTGGGACCTTTACTTTTCTCTCTATATATATCGGATTTCCATCAATATGTCCATAATTGCACAATCCATCACTATGCTGATGATACTCAAATTTATTTTAGTTTCCAACACAAAGATTTTAAAATTGCAGAAGCATTGCTCAACGAGGACTTAACAAGGCTAGTAGACATCTCGTGCTCACATAACCTAAAAATTAATCCATCTAAATCTTCAGTTATGGTTTTCGGCTCAAAAAACAAAAGAACATTGATCGAAACGGAAATTAACCTTAAAATCTATGATTGCCGGCTTCCTATAATGAATGAGTGTAAAAACCTGGGACTCTGGATTGACACAGAACTAAAATACAAAAAACACGTAAATTCGTTATGTATTGCATCATACTGCATTTTGAAACAGTTTTATCCACATAGGCAAATAATATCTACTTCAGTAAAGCTGAAACTGTGTGAAACATTAATTATATCAAAAATCAGTTATTGTGAGAGCATACAGGGTTATCCAAATTAAGTGTCCACCATTGGTAACTTTGTTATTAGTAAAAATACAAAGTTGTTTAAATTAGCAAACTAGTAGCATTTTTAACGCTGGTAAAAATGAGAAATAAAAAAAAACAATTGAGAGTCGTTATTTTGATTTTTTTCAGTAAAATAACATTTTTTTAAATGGAAACCCCTGTATATTATATTTTTTCTGTTAAAGCATCAAATTTTAAACAAAAAAGTTCATAATGACTTTTCCGCTAAAGTCAAAAATAAAGTCAAAATAACGATAAATATTTTTAATTATTTGCAGTATTATAATATTAAGACGGCTATGAAAACAACATGGCGTTCGCGATTTGACAGCATTAAGATAAGCGACAAATTGTTAAACTGGACATACTCGCAACTAGAAGGCTTTGGAAAATAATGATAAAATCAAATAATGTCAAACATTAGTGTAAATACTTGTTTATAAGCTTTATTGTGTCATTAATTTAAAGAAAAATGTTCTCCCATGAAGAAAAGTGTGATATGTTAGAATGCTATTTAGTGTGCAGAAAATCCTCCTTGAGAGCAAGACAGTGAATTATATCCCGCTCGCATTCAACCGTATGAACGATATTTATCGAAAATTTAGGGGCAACGAAAATGTTTTTGCTAAAACAAGGGCAAAAAAAGAATTCATAATAAGCGAGGCCACGGAAATTGCAGTTATTGGATATTTTGAAGCTTATCGTGAGAATTCAATAGCAGATATTCTCAAGGACTCTAATTTCAGTTATGGTACTGTTCAAAGGATTTTAAAAAAATACAAATTTATTCCGTATAAGTACCGACCAGTTCAAACGCTTTTGGCAGGGGATCCAGAGAGAAGACTTGTTTTTTGCCATTGGTATCTTAGCTTCTGTCGCCAAAATGTAAATAACTTTCGTTACCTTTTATGGACAGATGAATCAAATTTTTCAAATTCTGGAATGTTTAATAGAAAAAACCACCATTATTGGTCAAGAGAAAATCTTTTGTTAGTACATCCAAGAGGCCCACAAGTCCGTTTCAGTTTCAACGTTTGGTGCGGTATAATTGGTTCAAAAATTGTTGGCCCGTTCTTTTATGAGGGAACCCTAACTGGTGAAAGATATGTGGAATTTATGTCAGAAATTCTGACTAATTTCTTAGACGAATTGGATCTTATAAGTAGACATCATCTGCATTTTCAGCAAGATGGCGCACCTGCCCACAACTCCAGAGGTACTTATCATTTTCTAAGTACTACTTTTAATGATCAGTGGATAGGAACAAATGGCCCAATACAGTGGCCTCCCAGATCACCAGATCTAAACCCACTTGATTACTTCTTGTGGGGTTACTTAAAGAACCAAATTTACAAGCGAAGGTACGATAACCTTGACGCGTTAAAGACTGCAGTTAGGGAAAAGATAACCCAGATAGATGGTAGGACCATACTTAAGACAGTTCGAGCAGTTGAAAAACGTGCCCAAAAATGTATTGAAGAACAAGGTGGTGTTTTCGAGCATCTTCTTTAAAAAAAATTGTTATTGTATTTTGTAAGATTATAAGTTGATGTTGAAAATAAAGTTTGTCGATACAATTTAATTGTTTCAGATTGGAGGCCATAACTTCAACAATTTGTAACCTAGGAGAAAAGTTATTGTAAGCTTTTTTGTTTAAAATTTGATGCTTTAACAGAAAAAAATATAATATACAGGGGTTTCCATTTAAAAAAATGTTATTTTACTGAAAAAAATCAAAATAACGACTCTCAATTGTTTTTTTTTTATTTCTCATTTTTACCAGCGTTAAAAATGCTACTAGTTTGCTAATTCGAACAACTTTGTATTTTCACTAATAACAAAGTTACTAATGGTGGACACTTAATTTGGATAACCCTGTATATGGCGCAGCTCCATCATTTAGTGAACAAAGCAAATTACAGCGTATTCAGAATTCGTGCATCAGATTTTCTTGCGGAATACGAAAGTTTAATCATATTTCTCATAAATTTAAGAAACTTGGTATTCTGCAGATTAAAGGCATGCAAAAGCTTCACTTACTGACACTCACACATAAGGTTTTAGCTACCAAACAACCACAATATTTGCATAATAAGTTAACACGATGTAGTGACTTAAATCAACTGAATACAAGGAATAGGAATATGTTAGTGATACCCTTACATTCTAAGGCTGTCTACAAAACATCATTCAGCTACAATGCTATTGAATTATACAATGATCTGCCTGTTACATTCCAAAACTATACGTTATTTAATTTTAAAAAGAGGCTTAAACTAAAACTACAAGTCGAGGTCTGATGATGAGTACAAAATGCTAGAAATATGGACTATTCTTGTAATTGTTCTGTGTTGTTAATTATTTAGTAATTATTGAGAATTATGGATACCTTTTTGGTTGGTAGAATGTTTTATTATATATATATATATATATATATTTTGTTAAGGTTAAGGTTAAAGTGAAAAACGCTAATTTTAGCGACACTTCGCCTTTTTTGTACTTTTACTTAGGTACGAAATAAAGCCCATTTATTATTATTATTATTATAAAGCTGTTTCGCTTTGGCATAGTAGTAACCTTGTGTGAACCCGGGCGATACTCTCCAAGATGAGGAGGATTTTTGGAATTTTGCACGAGTACAATACTTCTTCGCCCAAATAAGGGTTACCCATATGGTGATAGTCGCAATATACGAGAATCAAAATAAAACATTTAATTATTCAACGTCTTTATTAGAAGGACCGAATATAAGTCGAAGTGCTTCGGTGTTCCAAATAATTAAGCAGTTGGTGAGGGAATAACGCATTGGCAAGATCCAGCTGCGCAGTATCCAGAAACAGCGCCGCTTTCAATGCACCCAAGCCTGCAGTTCAGGTTGACGCAGGTTACCCATGGTGGAATCACATACTTCAGAATCTCAGCTACTTGTTCTGTGAAAAAAAATGGGAAATAAAATCAGAACTGCTAGAGAAGAAACTAGAAACAGGCGCTTATATGTGTAGCGTTCCCCTGCTAAATGATTTTAGAACACTGCATGACGTACTGACTAGAACCAATGTCCACTTCCTTAAAATTTTGTCACAGCTTTGACAACATCTCTTTCGAGAGGAGCATATCAAAAATGATTCACCACATGGTCTTTGAAGGAGTTTACATGTACAAGATCTAGAGAAGACCATTCAGGTGTCGTATTTAATGTTACAAATGAGATAGAGAGAGAAACACATATGATAGAGCGAGATCGCGAATGAAACAACCACATACTCGTCCTTGCTATCAAGCACGCTTCGTCTTTTTCTTTCTATATCTTGCTCACACATATTAAATAGAAAACATCAATGAGTCTCTCTCGAACCTGTATGAAGATTTCAATGGGTAGAACACACTGAGCAACTGAATTAAAAAAAAAAAACATATATAGTATCACGCCCATTACAATAAAGCATACATAGTAGTTTCTAGAAACAATGGCGACACTCAGAATTAAGACGGTTCCTAAAATGTATCCTTTCAAAATGCCTTCAGGCTGAGTGAAAATATTGATCTAAACAATAAAAGAAGAACATCATAAAAAGCACATACTGACCTTTCTTACACAAGCTAAGCCGGATACGTTGAAATTACGATACGTTGATCCCACAAACAGAAAATACCCCGTTTTGAAACAACTTCCGCACTACATTAATGCATTTCATTTCACACGAACTATACTTATCCAGAAATTGTCAGATCAGATCTAGAGAAAATTTCGTCTACATCAATTAATGAGTCAAAATCCTAATATTTTCTTATGCAACATTTAGGTATTCTACTTTCAAGGCCCGCTAATCTGCCAAAATTAACATTTATGGTATCATTTGAAAATTTTTCAGTTTTACCCTCAATAAGTTTACGTTTCTCGAAACTATTTGCGTTATCTCTGACGAACCGTCTGCTCTAGAAACATTCCCACAATTTTTTTATCATTCATGACGTGTATATTAAGTGTACGAATTTGGAAAAGATTAGCGTCCAAGTCAATTGGCGATCATATTATTGCGACCACAAATATTAAATACGCTATACAAGTTTCACAAACCTTGGGTCATTTGTTCCTCTTGTCCGTTGTCTTTCCCTGAAGGAGCAGCACTGGCAATTGCAATCAAGGCAAAACAGAAAATCACGAAGCAGGTCTTCATTTTGATGAGTTTAGCTTTTACTGGTCGTTCGAAGTAGTATAACGATAACAACTAGCCCATCATTTTATATTCAAGAACTGTTTACTTGCAAATACTATTTACCCACAGACTTAATGTTATATTCGGATGACATGTGTTGAACTAAGGATTACGTAAAATATAGAACTTGACAGCAAAATAATACAAAAGTACACACTGATTCATGAATCTGGTGTAATGATAATGACTGACAACAATGTAAAGTAGATTACGAGTGACAGCGGATGTTGTGAATTAAACCATTAGATTTATGGTCCCCGGTAAACTTTACAAATCACACACGTCAACGACTTTTTTGCAAGTCTTATTGATGTTACAGGTTTGAGTAAATAAGTTGTATTTACTTGCAAGTCCCTACGAAAACGGAAGTTTATTTCGAGATGTGGGGATCGAAATATCCCGATTTCTACGCCACTGGTGAACTCTCAGGTGCAGAATTTTTTTGTCTATATTGGCTATGTCGTTAGTACTAGATGTATGAAATTTCAAGTCAAGTCAGGATTCTCATACTCTCAAACATATTTTGTCATACTACCTATTGATGTAATAATAATAATATAATAATAATAATTATAACGTCTTTACTTAAATACAAACAACCAAAAGAGATGTAAGCAGCGAAGTTTAGCCAACGCTTTTCTCACAGGTAACTACGGTTCCATAAGATTTTCAAAATATGAAAAAAAATGTTATATAGAAAAAAAAGAATAAACACCTATGTGAGGATAATAATGTCTTTATCTGTATAGCAGAATTTGTTAGCCTATGGCTCACAAAATCTCCGCAATGACATTGACTTTAAGCTAGTTTCCAAGGGATTATAGAGTATTGCATATGTATGAAAAACCACGTTGGAATAAAGCAAAATTGTGTGGGGTGATTCTGATATTATAGCGATTTCTAACCGCCTGATCATGTACTTCATAGTTGAATCGCAATTTACCTCTTAGGTATTCAGGTTTCGGTGATATGAGAATTTTGTGAAGTAAAACTAAGTACTTATATTTAACTATACCACCTAACTTGAGCCAATTTAATTCTTCATACTTTTCACTAACGTGATCATATGTTCGCAGACCGAAAATAACGCGAACGCGGTTATTTTGAATTATTTGAATCCGGTTTTTCGTTAACTTCTTAACTTGCTGTCAATTTTAACACCCAGCATCTTACCTGTGTGAGTACGTTGTGGCACTGTGCCGTCAATAGTTAATTGGAAAGAGTCTTCAACGTTTGGATACTGATATGTTCCACGTCTTGAGTAGCAACAGTGTTAAAGGAAAGGTAAATGTTACGTCTCTTTAATTAATAAAATTAGCTTATTATTATTATAATTTTGTTTTTATTTCTGCTTGATTTACAGTATCAATGCCAGAATTTCTTATCATGAGTACTGATTTTATGGTGTCCCTACATGAAGCTTTTCAATGTTTCCCTTAAGCAATTAAACTATATTTTCAATACAGATCCCAAATTTTTTTAAGGAATATATGCATATGATTTAGATGTCAAGATATAGAGTCTAAGAAGGAGAACATTTACGACTCACAGGAAAGTGGGTGTCAGTATGGTCGTTACTAAACTCATTCATTTTAATACTTACCAGCGTAAATGGGTACATTAATCGGGCATAAACTATGGGCAGACGTTTAACACCTACTGCGATTTTTAGCATCAGGCCTATTGTTGAACGTTTTATGAGGTGATAATAAAAGGGTATTCGAACGAATTAATGCATATCGAAAGGCCATATTGCAAGTTATTTGTTGCGTAATAGCCAGGGATATTTAGTCAGTTGACGTCAACAAGTATTTTTGCTATACGAATCAAGTCCTAAAATGTATGCCTTGAGTTGCTAAATACCCGTGCGTCGACATTTTGTTGGAAAGACCAATGCTAGAAGTTACATTGATCGCTTTACGATTAATAGTCGACTACAGTATTACGCCAGACTTATTTACTTATAACCCAAGCTTAATCTGCTAAAAGTATGGTAAATACGAAGAAAATACACAGTACAGTTCACGATCTGGAAATTCTCTATACTTCTCGTAGTCCTATACTATAACCTACATAGATAAAAGATTGAAATCGCTACGCAATTTCACCTGATCACCTGCAACCTCTGCTATAGTATATGTCAGACAGTGATTGATGTCCCTCTTTAGTAGCATGTTGGAACTGCCTTCTATAAAATGCGGCGATATCAGATAGGCCTCAATATCCCGCGGAGCGTGAACACAATACCAGGCAACTTCAGTATCAAAATTTGACTTTATTGATCTATGTCAACCTAGAGCAAACTGTAGTACCAGTATTCGCTTGTCGACCTTTAAGTAGACAAGTCACTTCTTAATAGGACATTCAAGTTTGAACACCTCATCGAGCTTTTTTTTAAATAAGGTGACGTAACTACAAAATGACGTGGTTAGAGATCTGAACGCCATAATTTTCACTTTGCAATCAGCTGTCATTCACTTCATGCTTTTTTTGTAGTAGCTGTGTGTTGTCATGTACAATCTGCTTCATAGATGGCACTAGCAGAGGCTATTCATAGCTTCTATGGCTTAAACTGTCATTTCTATACTATAAGTCGTTGTGCCATTATAGATGGCGTTCACAGCGAATGCGCGTGGCGTGTGCTAGCGACTATCTAGTACACAAGTGCCAAGTGTGTCGATCAGATCGCTATAGTAGCGATTATTTTACACAATAGAGTTGCCGAATTGGATATTTTAGTTTACGTTAAGCAAAATCTTATGAACGAATTTTAACAAAATTAAAAATTTAACGTCTTGCCATCAGCAAATACTATTATTTCGCTGAATACAATATATGTGAACAATACTCTGAAGAAATAACGTTCAAGTAAGGCTTCAGTGTATGCAGCATGTGGTTTCTGAAAAAGTAGGCTTCTACAATTCTTTGAAAAACAAAAGATGAGGAAGTCTTGAAGTTAACGACTAAATATAATATCTAGTATCTGTGCTTATTACTTAAAATCAAAATTATGGATAAGGTAAAAAGTCATATCAAACTTGAATGATATAACGTGTTTACACTACTGAGTCAGTATTTTTCTTCACTCAGGTCAACAGAATAAGAAAACAACAACAAATTGCCTTGTGTACCCTAGATTGTTGTTCTTAGCTGTCGTACAACAACACGGAAGTCAGCTTGCTAATCAGATTACCCAACTTCCTGCGCCACAATCAGTTAGGCATATACACAATAACAATAGAGCCTATTAATTCACCCTGCAGTTCATTCTTAAGGGGGGAACTTCTCTAAAGAAAATAACCTTATCGATTCACCGGCACTGAATGGAAACCCAAACAAAAGCCCATAGCTAACCGGTACCTCCACTCCAACCTCATTTTTCATCGATGTTTACCTTACATCTTCGTGCTCATATTGTCTATCGGATTACGGGCAAGCATCTCGCGCTATTCTATATGACAACAGAACGAGGATGCCTTGGGAGCCCTCTGGGAACAAGTGCAGATTCAATTATTATTCGAATCTTTCGGGATCGTTGAAGGTATGCTTGCTGTCTAGATATTGGTGAGAAGAACTGCTTACTATATAAGCCGTATGCAAAGTCTTGGGAGCCTTGAGACACAGGAATAACAAGGTTAACAACAGAGGGGGAGGTAAGTAGTAAACATGTCTGTTTACCCCACTTTGCGCGCCACCTGAAGGAAGCGATCCATACTAAACACATTGATAACTGCTTGAAGCATCAACAACAATGGTGAGTTCTTATAAGTGTCAATAACGGGAGAATTGTTTCAAAAAATAGACATATTACGATTTTGTAGCTGTTTAGTATGTTAAAGCGTATTGAAACAGTATCAGGCATTACTTGAACAATGGGGAGACGCCACATGGAGTCTGGCGAGAGAACACACCTGCACACATTCTCCCTACGAGATCCAGCGGGTGGTATCTCCGCGTTCGACATGACAACATCCGTAGCAAAGAGAAAAATTTCACTTGGGATGAGATTGGAACTTGCGCAGCGCACGGCGACTGATCAGGAGACCGAAGAGTCTACCATTGCGGCCACCTCTGCTGCCTGAAGGTATTAAAAAAATAATATTAGGAAAGAAAGAAATAAAGTTAAATTTTGCAAAGCATGTGTTATTTGTGAGTGTACTACACATAACCAACATGACATTCTCCGTCATATCTGCTTTAATGCTCACCAGCGTTGCTATTTATATGCTTCTTTCCGTCCTCTCGGCCATAACATCAATTTTCTTCATCTCATCCCGAGCTCAGCCCGAGATGTGTGTCCATATTTTGCACGGCTTTATTTTTCAATTACCTTACACAAAGAGAATGGAAACTCGACTACCAGTCTATTTGCAGTATATTTAGACGACAGCACTGTAAACACACGGAGAAATGTTCACACGGTGTGTTTGAGATTTTCTTCGAGGATCAAATGGCCGTTTATGGAATATAAGGCATCATGGCTGCTTTTATATTCTGCTTGCAATAGGGTAGTTTTCAATTTGACTGTTGTAACTGGATAGGTAATGTTGCAGCTATGGTCTTGCAGGCATGGAGAGTGTTCAAATTATAAACAATAACCTATGTTGTTAAAGAGGTAGTGGAATGAACACACACGTTTTGAGGTAATTCAGATGCAATACCACGATTATTGCAGCATAGAGGCATCTTGAACATTACAACAAGATGAAAAAGTATGCTGCATAGAAACAAATTGTCCGAAATAACTAATACATAGTCTTATAGAATCACTTCTGTGATGTAATAACGAACAGTTGTTGAATATCACAGGCCGATTCACGTAAGACAGATCTATGAGAAGTTTGTTTGATCTACCTCTCTCTTCTTTTGACTGTAAAGCATCACGACCATAAGGACTCAGTGTGTCAAGTATTATTTTTATATTTCAGCTAATATATTAAAACTGGCTCTTGCTAATGCAAAGCTATTTTATTTGAGCTTGTATATGCACAGCTTGACGCACGTTTGCATTTCACACGTTTCTTTTGCCCTACTTTATCGGTAGATATGACTGATATTAATTTTTGTGCGATCATACCTCATATAAAAGAACGTTGCAAATTTGAGGCTCGTCAATCTCTGTCCAAATAAATTAACCATCCTCTCACAGTGGATCAAACTAGGACAACAAATGGTATCAGTGGTATGCAGTTGTATAGACTAGGTTACATGATAAGCATCATTTTCATCGAGCATCAAAATTGACGAATGCATGTAGATGCAGGCACAGTGTAGAGATACGAACTATCATTTCATCCGTTATTCCGCCGCTAAAACATTATTCCTCGTTCAACCCTATTGAGGTAGATGATGCTTTGTGAGGATTTAAAAAGCATTGATGATTTGAGTCTGACACATAGCTGCCAAGTTGAACGTCCTTCTCAGAAAATTTTTTCAGACGCGTCAGTTGGAATATTTTTGTATACAGATTTTAAATACAAGGTTGTGAATCAGTATCACTACAGATTACAAGTATTACATGCCTTAGCGAGCAAGTTCTCCATTTCATCCCCTTGTGGTTCCTGAAAATTTCGCGGTCCGGAGATCTGGCAGCGCGGGGGGGTAGAAATCTATTAGATTAAGGGCAGCTTCGTTTTGATACTGATGCAGGGGTGTAAGTGTTGAGTCACCTTACGCTTCGAGAAAAAAAAAGAGGGTCGCTAGATTAATCGAATCTGTTTTACATTCCATAATTAATGGAATCCGCTAAGAGTAAATGGAATTAGTAAGGAAGATATTTAGAGTATCACGTCTTGTTCTCTCTAGACTCACGGCACCGAATATAGTTAGGTCATGTATAAGGGCATAATCAGCTTGAAGCAAGATTCGGGTACTTGAGAAGAAAATAGAATTGTGAGTTTGAATTTCATATTTTTCCTAACCTCATACGATGCGGACCCCACCTTAATCTATCAAATCTGTCTCTTTCCATCTACTTTTGGCAATTTGACTTCCAACCTCACTGGCGCTAAGCTGAATGAGCTATATTTTGTGACATGGTGCATTCTAGCGAAAGTGAGGATTGATATTTGTCTAGAAGTTAAAAGGACTTATATCTTAATAATATTCATAACGCAAGTTGATATAGGGTGGCAACATTATACACTTCTGAATGCTGAATGGGTATATAATGTTTATGTTTACGTGTTTGTAAATACAGATTATCCGAACCGCGATTATTAGACACAGATTGCATACAATAATTTCTCCGTTTTAACCCAAGTTCTTCGGGAAATCGGCGCATGATCCGAAATAGCCGCCGGTAGTTCCCCTTTCGGCGTCTGCGTCACTATATTCGCTGCCAGTGATTCCCCAAGCGCCCCGGAATTCACTGGTATGTGTGTGTGTATGTTTCATTCAGGTTCATAATCGCTAAGATGGAGCAGCATAGAAATAAACGTAAACGCGTTGTTATTACCATAGAACAGAAACTTGAGACAATCAGACGTTTAGATAGAGGTGATTTGCTTAAAAACGTGGCAGGTGATTTGGGTGTGGGCGTGAGTACCATTTCAGAATGAAAAAAACAACGCGAGAAAATTGAAAAGTATTCTGACATCATCGCCGCCATCACGAAAAACTATGAAAGAGGGGGAATAACAATGAGTGGATGATGCTTTATATCTGTGGTTTACACAGAATCAAGAACGTGGAATACCAGTTTTCGGACCAATTCTAAAGCAAAATGCAGTCAACTTAAGTGAAGGATTGCCAGTTATTGAGGCGCCTGATAAGTTTACAGCCAGTGATGGTTGGCTGCAAAGATGGAAAAAACAACACAATATACGAGAATTAAAAGTTTGCGGAGAAGATTTATCTGCCGATAAGTCCGCTGTATTAAAATTTTGAGAACATTTTAAAGAATTACGAAGCAGTATTGTTTAAATCGAGAACAAATTTACAACTGCGACGAAACGAGCCAAAACTACAAAATGTTTCCGGCGAAAGTTTAGCTTCGAAACAAGAATCTGGAGCTCTTGGTTACAAACGCAGTAAAGAACGTGTGGCTATCCTTGCTTGTAGCAATGCTTCCGGTACACACAAACTTTCTTTGTTGTTAATCGGCAAATCAGCTAAACCAAGAGCATTTAAACACGCTCGTCCCAAAGCTCTTCCAGTGTGTTATAAAAATCAAAAAAATGCCTGGATGGAAAAATAACAGGGTGTGGCAGATGCTGGTGAGTGGATTAATGGTGATGAATTGGTGGAAGAATTAACTGAAACAGAACTAAAAAAAAAACTGTTTGTAACAATCGCGATGCGATAGTTTTAAGTGATGCTAGTAACAATGAGATAGAAATCTCTGCCAAAATATCAAATTCTGAGGGATTAAAAGCTCCACAAAAGGCATTGACTTACGTCGAACAACAAGAAAATGCGACAGCAGCTGCGGCTTATCAAACGTTGGAGGGATATTGCTGCCAAAAATAGGAACAATGCAAAACGTGTACGGTTAAAAAATACTTCCTTTGTCACTAAATACTCGTAAATATGTATCTTTGTATCCACATGTTTATATTTTACGTAACTTTATATAGGTATACTCGTATAGTCACTTAACACACGCATTTACTTTTTTCAGTAAAATCATTATGAGGCTAAATATTTATTTCCGTTTTATCCAGAATTTCGGGGTTCAACAGTACTCCCATTGCGGGAAAGGTCTGACCAGTGGCAATATCAATTTCTCATTATAACTCTTGGCAGTACTTTGACTTGGATGATGAGTATCAATCAAGGTAAACCCACAAATCAATATGATGCCCAATTCGGTACTAAATTCATTTCAAATCCATAATTCAACATGAACGTCAAATAAAACGTGAATTGCAGGTCAACTAAAGCTTCACAGCCGGTATAAGTGCCACCCAGATGAACAAAGACTGCTGGTAAAACCGACGACTACATTGTGGCCGGACGTCAACTCGAATTATGATTGCATGCAGCCAATACTTGATCTCTTAATCTTCTAGGTATAAATATAAGGGTTGGTTCCCCTCAAGCCAACAATAAAAAAATTAATAATCGTATAATAGAACGGCAAGCTCACATCTGCCGGTCGGTCTTTGTGTGGATTTTGCCCGATTTTTTTATGGGAACCCTCTACCTATCTCGATGCGGTGTGTTTCAGAATCAATATTTGTTCGAGACCGTATGGATGGTTGAAATGAATAAAAGTTGGTGTGTGTTTTTCAAATTAAATTCTAAAGTTAGCTCAGCGAGCTGTACATGGCCTGAATATGTTGCTGAAACATATTTGCTTTGGCGAATTTTATAATTGCGTATAGCCGAAGGTTTTTTACTTTCAGCGTTGGGTTTATAATAACGAGTTTGGTTTAAGCGATAAAAAATCCTGCCAGGCATCAAAGCCCAAGGTCATTGGAAATGAAGGAAACATTATAACATAACGTTTTTGTTATCACGTTCTTGTAGTTCACAACGATATTCAAAAGCAAAAAAGGCTCTTGTGATTTACAGACTGAGACAGCAATCTCCCAGATGCAGGTAGAACACAGGAAGGTAATGTCTTAACTTCTGATAACGCATCCTGCGTCGTTTCCTTACGGAACCCAGCCCCAAAGGGCCCAATTTTAATATGCGGGGCGCAAAATTTGCCCCAGGGAGCAAACGCGTTTTGTAGTAACGGATCTGATGAATACAGACGATGTATTAATATCGCTCATTCTGGCATTTAATTCTGGTCTTAATTAGAAATTATTGCATAAATCTCAGGGTGTTTAGTTACTAGACCCTACTTTTTCATTAGATTCCAGGAACAAAATTTGCTACTAGGTAGGAAATTCGACCCATCAGAAAGAAGGATGTGTACCCTGCTTGAACCATCGATCAAATCTGATACAATATTGAGATTGACATGTCAGTAATAACTGAGCATTTTATTGAAATTAACAGTATTACCAGTTACCTCAATGAAACAATATTTGAAAAAGAATATATATATATATATATATATATATATATATTCTATAATTACTTGTTAATTGGGAAATTGGCAAAACTTTTAGACTTAAGTTGACTCTTTTGACGATAAAATCAAGCTTTCGGCATTCTCTATGGAGCCTTCATCAGGATTCTGCAAACACAATTGTGATGCTAGCAAAGAAAACAGGATAGATTTAAAATGTCAGACAACTTACTCGTCGGTGAGGTTGCCGCCACAAGGTGTTTCAGGAAGAACGTAGAGAAGATCGAACTTGTGATCAGTATAAAAACAAATGGACGGGGACATTGGGCTTGTTGAAAAACGACAGATGTCTTCGTTAAAAGTTAAGAAAAAATTAAAATTATATCGATACACTCGAACAAGTTAAAAATATGCCACGTGGGAAGACATTTTGTTGAAACAATCGGAATGCAGTCCCTAACCTTCTACTACCGCTACACGTGGAGAGGGGGAAGGCACGGAATGGTAAAGCGTCGACAGATGACAAGTGATTGACGCGACGGACCGTGGAAATGTACACCTCCCTGTCCAACTTTGGGTATGAAGTATACGAGGGACGCTCGGTAAATCTCCACCCAAAATTACTAAAATGCTGAAATAACTTGTTTTGGAAAAAAGTGTGTAGTTCATATGAGTGCAGAATGTGTGATATTGATACAACCTTGAAAAGATGGGTTATGTGAGTTTATATTAAAAATGTGAGTGAGAAAATGTATTCTAATTTTGTGAAGATGTTGGATCAATTTGGACATGTAGCCGTTCTAGCTTTTCGCAATTCAACAGGTAGGAATAAATGACACTGAGCTGCTTAACATCAGCCTTTTTATTCATGCAATGATCTGTCATGAAAATGTGGGACATTTCTAAAAATAAACGTTTTGAGGGTCTTCTTTCTTTATCAAGAACCTCAATACTGCCATAATTCATAGGGTGACCTGTGTTGTTAATATTCGATGCCAAAGCACATCTTTCTGGATGTAATCTGGCATCACTTTTGTGTGACGTTATCCTGCCTTTCAGCGACCTAGAAGTTTGGCCTATATAAACTAAATTGCAGTTGTTGTAATTAATACGATAGACAGTATTGGTTGAATCAAGCAACTGAACCTTATCTTTCATTTTGGACAACGAACTGTTGACTGTGAGAACTGATTTACAAGCAAAACGACAATTAAGGGAATTATACAGCCTGATCAATTTTGGTGTTAGTTCTTTGATGTATTGCCATTTTGAAATTTGGAGTGCTGAATTTTGTATAAAAAAATTGTCACACCTCAGTTATTATCTTATTTGCTACGTTTCGAATTTTAATTTTTGCTCATACAAGGTGGTCCAAAACGTAAATTGTAGTTTTTCTCAAAAATTTCAAATGCATCACCCTGTATATTTGTGCAAGTTTGGATTCAATTTATTATAATCTTTTTTTTTGATACTAGACACATAAGGGTTTTTACGGCTATTTTTTCGGTTATTAGCACGTCTTTTATGGAACGGCTTAATTCCCTAAAATATCGCATCATCCTTGGAAAAAAATAAATTGTTGATTAGTTACAAACTGTCAAAATTAGCTTTGTGAGCATTATAATAAAAACGTGTTTGAAAATGAATTTTTCTAAAGAAGAAATGGTGAATATGGTGTTCATTTATGAACAGCTAGGAAGTCTTTATTTTATATTCAAATCGGCACAACTGTCCAGTACCTCCTTTTGAAAGACCAATCGTGAGGCCCCGAAGGCGGTAGATTAAAAAAATGAACGTTTCGGCACTTTCAACATAATATAAAAAGATGATTAAGGATCAACTAATATGGATGTATTGGAATAACATACATGGTTTGTTAATATATTCTAGAGCTCAGACCTTACCAAGATTGAGAAAACGGTACTCCAAGACGTCTGATTTTATCAATATTAAACAATCGTACAGCCTGAAAAGGCTTTTCACAAAGATTGCCGTTGAGCTATCATTACATAGTGTATAAATAAGTTAACAATACATGCTGCGGGGTTATTCGAAATTTTAGTGCTCTAATACGTATTTAGTTGTAAATAAACAGCAACTTACGTACTATAAGCAAACATGATGAAAATAGAAAAGGTGATTCAAGCTACTAGAAATACCTAAATCATATGGCTGGTATAATTTCTCACATCTAAAAACGAGAAAAGTTTGTCAAACTGCTATTCACAAAACAGAATAATATATCCAAGTAGTCATCGTCAACTTTCGTCATCAAGAAACAAGAATGAACCATATTTCACGCTAAAATGATGCTTTGTGCCACACGAAACCATTTCTACAATGACCCTTGTGCCACAAACATAACCCTAACCCCAACCGTAACACTAAAGTAAATAATTACAAAATTCCATCAGTCCCAACATTCCAAACTTCTCACCTCCTCGTGTGCCCTAAGAAGGGTAATCGTAGGCCTATGTAGTTCACAAACACCCTCATATTTTCATTAACATGTTCAGTGACGTAACTGAAGGGCAACTTTCATATTGTCGGAAGCCAGCTAGACCTAAGACTTTTCAAAACCCTTTCAGATGATTCATTTGTACTATCACCAACTAACATCATAGTTCAAAGTCGGGTAGAAATCCAATCATGTGAATTCCAAGGTAATAAAGTATACAAAGGTTCTTCATAGGAACCCAGATTCAGTTAGTTTCCAAATTGACCTCCAAGACTGAGAAAATCAGCATTAGATACACACTTCAATAAGCAAAAGTGTACGATGCGCATGTAACAACTGTCGAATAGCCTAGTTACAGCCACATACAGGGTGTCCTGAAAGTTGGATCAACAGATATGATCGAACATTTCCATAGCGCCATTCGCAAATGAAGTACATCTGTCATATAAACCTGACCAGGTCGCTGTTACAAATTTTCAACTTTGGCACGATCTCAATTATAACGTTCTCGTCAAAGCATAGTAACTTTAGGGACAACGCAATGAAGCTTTACCTAAGTGGGGAGGAACTTGTTCATAAGAAATGCATTCGTAACCTTGGAGTTTACTTTGACGAGCACCTTACATTCCATGAACATGAATCCAAGACTGTTCAAGCATAATTTACTAAATTGAAAACTTCATATAATTTCGGAAATGTCAAAGGTTACCAAAATTAAGCTAACTTACTTATACTGAGCAAGGTTAAATAGGTGATCTTGAGTATGGTCTTTGTTTCACTGAAACGGATGCTCAACAAGTACAAAAGGTGCAAAATTGTTGCGTAAGGTATATACGATGAGACCAAGATGGACTTATCATCTCATCCGTTTGGTTCATTCGGTCTTACTATTAGTTTCAGATTCGTGAGTCATATATTTCATGCTCCCAAATGCAAAACAACAGCTTTTAAAAGCCCATTTTCATATCTAGTAGCTAGTTCATACAACAGGGTTCCTCCCATTCTTAAAACCAAGTATCTCACTGCTTTTAAGCCTGGATCAATGATTCGATACTAATCACTGATTTTGTTTTGTGTTAACACTTATTTCACTCCTTTTCAGTTTACTTTATGCTAAGTACTCTTTCTTTTCTTTGTAGTTCTGTGATTAAATATACACCTTTTTTGAATTTTGTATACATGCAGCCCTGGTCAAGTAAAGGTAAAAATAAAGGTTCTTTGTTATTATTCTTACCATTATTTAATATTATTATGGCGAAAATGACAACTTGCATTGAAATCGCAATGATAGAATCACACCAGTGGCAGTAGAATTACCTCTGCGGACGTTAGTTTATTATCCCATATATATATATATATATATATATATATATATATATATATATAGATGTTTTATTTTCATCACAAAAGGGCGTTGTCGGTTTAGGTAATATGGCACAGCTTCTGTTACCCTTTTGTCACCCAAATAATATCAATGCCGTCAACCCTTACATTGATTAGATCTTGTGGACTCCCTTGATCGCTTTATGGCTCTTTCCATAATATAGGAGGTTGGCAGTGGCAGTTATATAGCTGATAAAATGGGAACTTTTAATATTAATGGCAGCACCTACAGCGTTTTGTCTAACTTGCACAGAAACTATTTGGAATATCTGGTA
Organism: Acanthoscelides obtectus; assembly: GCA_963669975.1. NCBI lineage: Eukaryota > Metazoa > Arthropoda > Insecta > Coleoptera > Chrysomelidae > Acanthoscelides > Acanthoscelides obtectus. The sequence goes on along the minus strand of CAVLJG010000009.1, from coordinate 62,243,049 downwards.
TCTTGTTTCACTTGTAGCTGATTAAGAAATAACAAAAGATATCTTCAGAATAAATAGTAGTCTCAAAAGTAGCGATTTTCTACAGATTCTTTGAAATTGCGATAACTCAAACACTATACACGAACAGATAAGGACTTACTTGGTTTTTCTGATTGGAAACGATCCTCACACTCTACCATTTGGTCCGTCACTTTTTGGACATCCTATATAAGCTCAATATCAACACCGCAGTGCGCAAGTAGGTGAAAATCTCACGATGCCCCTTACCAATGGTGTGGCAATATCTCTTCTATGGATTTTGATGAAATCCATGTGAGTGACATTATGAGAACAAACCTCGTTTGTTTATATAAACTAGGCGTTCCGTAGAATATCCAAGTGGGTTTCAAAAATATGGGAATCCATCATTTCAAAACATTCTGGCGAAGTGAGAATGGCTTGACACCATCTATTACGGAGCCCCCTGGAAACTACTAGCAGCGAAACCATTTCTATCCCACCTAAGTAGAATAATCTATTATCTCCACATAGCAAGCATGTTTGGATTATCTGCCATACTAATCGCACTAATATCTCGTATCGTTCACAACCTCCCATGATATCATGATAATAAACCAGCGGTTGACCTTACCATATATCATAAAAGATGCAGGTATTACTTTACCTTTCCTATATAGTTTACAACGCGATAAGTGAAAAACACGGAGTAACCAGTTGGCTATATTTCACCTTTTCCTACCAAATAACTTATGGGATACTAAGTAATAACAGGTTGTCTAGTAATTTAGAAAATGATTTAATGATATCGTGCGAGAAACGGCTGATGAAGCGGAACAAAGGTTCAGTTCCACACGATGGATGCATGCTCCTATTCCTTTGAGCCTCGTGACCATGAATTAGCTAATTTACTTAATTGACTTCACGCTAACGCTCTCAATAAATAAATATGAATGAAGACTCTTCTTGGTAGAAATAAAAGAGGGGAAGAAGTGAATATGTGCATCAAAGATGGAGAACAAAGCCCGTCTGCAGAGGTTGTATGTATGAAAGCAGCGTAGCACTAGAACCTAAACGGTCCAACAATACCCGTGGCAGGAGTCGAAAAAGAAAATAACATTGATGGAAAGCTGATGACAAACCTTCTTTTATTTTTCAACTGTTAACACCAGCATTATTTGCTATAATAATTAAGGCCTTTTTTAGTAATCCACTTCTACAACAAGGATTACGAGATGTAACGCCCTCGAATAGCTGGGACCTTGGGTGGTGAGGAGCGTACTCGCAACGTCGACGGCAGGCAACCAGACTGAGCGCTTGCAGGCTTGGCCGAGGTTGAAGAATAATCGAAACACGCCTGGAAGAACCTGCTGCCACCACTTCCGACAGGTTCGAGAAAACGCTGGAATGTTTCCCGACCTGTCGATAGGGGAATAAATACCCGACCAGATGGCGAAAGCAGTCAGTTACAGTCGAGTTAGTGAGCAGTGAGCGAGATATTAAGATGGAATAGGAGTCCAATCGACATAGTTATAAATTAGATGCATATACCTTGGACAGTAAAATTCGGTCAAAGAATCAGAGACAATCTTCTACAAGTTTTCAGTGCTCTCTTATTCAGTCACAAAATCATAGCAGTAGGACCTGGGCTTCTGTTAGATTCAGAACACCATTACGTCGTGGAATTTTTGAGAGAAATGCTCAGGGACTATGCAATGGAAATGGGGATATTGAATGCTCATAGTATGGATGTAAGCTATCACCCTCCCTCTGTTAGATGTAATTCCAACCAATTTACGGGCAGAGCAAGATCTGGCCTGTAGATATTTGCCTCGCTCCATCAATGCTTTCTACAGCTCACGCATTCTATTGAAGTTGAAAAAACTTTAATTTACTCTTATTTGTGATAATAGCACATGGAAAAGCTCAGGGGAGCAAATTCTGTTGGTACATAGAAGAATATCCATCAGATCAACGACACTTCATTGACTATGCGCATAGTAGTATTTGAATGATCTGAGGGGCAAAAAATGGATTTTATGAAATTTGGTAAACATGTTTAGAACCGACTGCCCGTATCAGAGGAAACTTTAGAGAACAATATCCAGTTATTTAACGTATGCTGCACAATCAGCTTGAAATGCAACTTGAACAAGGAATGTGGTACGTGGTACTCTTCTGAGCGACTTTCTAAAAACGTTATGGGTCGACCGATTTTCAAAAATTAAAAGATTTTTCGACCTTGGCATTGTAGTAACCTTGTGTGAAAATTTAAACCATATCCGAGCAGTACTTTTCAATTATGGATGGGTCAAGAATTTGTGGATATACATATATGTGTCATGTAACATCAAATTCGTAATATCGTAATATCTCATTTTCGATTTTTTTCGCGATTTCAATAGTCCTTCGCCTAGTGACGTAGGAATAAAAGTAAGCGAACTGGAAGCTACCGAACTTAAGCTGACAATTTGACATATAAAAATATGATTTTCTGAGGGCTCACTTTATTTAGCATACAAAGTACAGTGTTAGAAAATACATAACAAGGAAGAATAGAATAGAATAGAAACAAAAAAGTTAAAGGGAAATCAGATTTCGTAAAGAAACTGGATGAGTAGTGGATATGCAAAAAGCAAATCTTGGATAACACGAATAACGGGAATAGAAGCAAAGCGGGTTTCTTGAAGATCCAACATTAGCAGCTGAACTCACCGAAGTTAACTACGGCTGTTTTAAGTGCATACTTAACAGATCTGTAAAAAATCGACCAATATGCTCTATGAACTGCTTCATTGTTTGTGGAACTGTATCCTCCGCATCCAATGATACTAACAAAATACTTCATGGGGCTTTTATACTAATAATGTATTGGTTTCAATCGGATAGCTTTCTGAAGAGGCAGCAAACATGCGTAATCAGCACAGACACAAAGACAGATAGAAGATTAGTTTGTTTTCTTTTTAAATGCTTCACCTACAACGCAGTTATTTTTTACAATGACATACCTCGAGCCACAAAATTACTATCATATGACGAATTTGTTACTATAAAATGATGAAATTTATCCTTAAACAGAAATACATAAATCCTTTGCTAAAATTCATCTGTCACCTCACACAAATATTCCAATAACATACATGTGTTTGTATAACTGTTACAATTTATACCTTTAAGGGCCGGTTTCATAATCGCTCACAATATGGCCTGTTAGATAATTGGGCTGTTAAGTTAATTCTCCAATTAAGGCCTCTTTAATTCCGGGGTATTTCATAATGTCTTTCAAAACGTCAATTTAGTAACAAAGGATTAACTGTGGTTGGTACCCCTGACCTCAGGGTGCTGCCACCTAACCTAACCTGCAATATTGTCAGATATTTTCACCGATTGTGTATTTGCGGTTTACTAGCGTTATCTATTGTGTTTTACGAATATATCTACCAACATGGATTTAAACAAAGGCAAACGAGCACGTGGAAGCAATTTCACCAAGGAGGAGGAACTGCTGCTCGTGCGTAGTATCTGTATTGTAAGTAAATATCACTTGTGAGAGTTTTTAGTTTTTCAAATTATTTCATGCATTGTGAGACTAGGATTAAATTAAATCTTAGAATAACACTGACCGCTTGTATATTATAGTATATTTTGCTTATGATCAAGTCCTGCTTTTTACATAGTCTTATTTCATACTTTTTTAGAGCTGGGGAAATTACACATCAACGAAGTTGAAGACGCCCATGTCAAAAAGACTTAGACAGACGAATTCTACTAGCAAAAATTTATTTTATGAAAAAAAAATATGTTCGGAGAAGAAGAAATTAAAAGAAGCAGACTAGAACAAGAAGACATTCAGATCAAGAGAAAGAGGGATGCAGAGAAACACGAGTGGGAAGGGGAACTACATAGAAAAAACTTGAATGATGACGATTTATTATTATTACTATTATTATTATTATTATATTTTATAAAACAGTTACTATTGGTTCATTTGCCTCATGTGGTAGCGAATCGAACAAAAAAAGGTGATCGTATAGATCGATCTAAAATCCCAAGCATGGATAATGTAATCATTTATTAAACTAATCAAATAATATGTAAGAATATCCTCTGTACTATGGACAACCTGTATAATTTTCGCAGCAACATTCCTTCAACCCTGCGAAGGTCCTTTTGTAAATCCCCTTGTATGAGTCGGTGCGTGCTTTAGGTCCCATGTGCGGCATCCAACAGCGGAAATTTTGAACCCTGGATGGTTTTTAGGGTGGTCTTAATAGGAAAATACGCGGCATTCCCTTCAAGGTAGAGCTGTTCAGGGCGGTTAATTGTGTTGTATTGCGGTGGAGTACAGGGAAACATCCATGTCGTAAAAACGTACATAAGCGTGCTTATACGAGCGAGATTTAATGGATGCGTATACATATGGTATCACTGCAGCAGGTTTAAGTCGAGTCATCAGTGTTTGTTGTTGGTAGTGTAGAGGCATTGGTGTAGCATACTTTGCGTTCGTGTTGAGATCTGCAGGGAGCTTGAGAACTATGTAGATGTTTGTTGGAAATGCTACGAAGTTTGAAGGACTCTGACACTAAAGGTCAATAACTAAAGAGTTGAAGGCCAGTGACGTTGAGGGGAAAGACCATTAACCTTGAAGCTACTCAAAAGTTGAAAGTCATTGATCTTAAGTCTATAGTCGATGCCCCCCTGAAGTCAAGGTTTGTTGACTTGGAAGTACCAGAGAATGGCGGAACTAAAAGTTCTTGAATACATAGACGCGGGCGAGTGCCCTACTGGGATATTTTGTGATCTCAGTAGGGCATTCGACTGCGTTGATCACAACGAATTTTTGGAAATTGTTGATAAATATGGTTTTGATGGTCAAACTCTTAAATGAGCCAGATCGTTTTTGGTCCAAAGAAAACAATATGTTTCAGTACAATATCTTGATGCAGAGAACAATATGAAAAACGTTGTGTTAGGTACGTTACAAATTTCGATTGAAGTCCCCAGGGCTCTAGTCTTGGACCAATCTTTTTTCTCTTATACATATATCAATCAGTTTGTAATATTCATCCAGACACTCATTTTACAGCATATGCTGATGACGTTTCTGCCATAATATCAAGTAATTCAAGTATGAATTTGGAAAATAAATATGATAACTTAATTAGGAAAATCAATACGTGGTTCAACCAGTACCCACTATACTTGAATAATCTCAAAACGACGCTTATTCATTTTCATCATGCTCAAAAAACTGTAGAAAAGTTCCAAGTTAGATTTAGTGACAACAAACTGGATTTTAGAGAAGTTAAATTTCTTGGAGTTCATTTTGATTCGAACTTAAGAAGTCCCACTGCGAATTTCTTACATCAAAGATGTACTCTCAAAGCTATGTGTTGAGGTAATTAAAAACTATCTTAACAACTGAACAACTAATACAAGTTTGTTTTGCTAATGTGGATTCAAGATTAAGATATGGAGTATGTTTCTAGGATTGGTCAACGCGCTCTGAATATGCATTTGTATCTCAAAAAAGATGCATCCGATCATCGGCAGAGAAATCACCAACAGAAAGTTGCCAAAAATATTTTATAGATTTCAAAATTCAATCAACAAGTTTGTAGTTACTGACGTAATTTCCCTAAAAGGTAACTACAGATACACTGTTGTTACTTTAACTTAGCAAGTTGGAGGTGCAACAGGAAGATAATTTGCGGTCGATCTTAAATATGCGGATCGGCTATGCTCAGCGGTAGATTTGAGAAGGGCAGTGCATCTGAGGATTACTGACCCTATGCAGTTAAAGTATCGGATATGCAGCTTCTTTGTAATCACAGTACTTCGTAGATAGGCACTGCTTTCGAATCAGCTGCCGCATCATAAGAAAATGGCTGTGGGCTTCCTATTTGTCATTACCCGGTTTCATATCTCCTAGATATTCATGTTTCTTTATGTTCTGTCTCTGAGTGGCCCCATTTTACGCACTATGCCTCATTATCGTATCCATTTAGGTAGCCTGAGTTATTTAATTAGTACAAAGGTACTACATTACTACTTGAGAGATGCTTTAAGAAGCGATCCTTTGTTTTCGTTCTTCACGGCACCAGACACCACTTGAATCAACAGGCCATAACAAGCCACAATTATCTAAAACAAATATCACTTTAGGCTTGGTTGTTAAAACAGATTTAGTATACGTAAATAAAAGTGTAAACAGTAGTAAATGTGACAAAAAGCGTAATCTTCAAACACTGCATCCAAAAAGGTTCCTTTATTTTATCTATTTTTACTGCTAGTGTTTCAGTGTGGAGTCAAGAGAACATAACGTTTATGTAATCCTTATCTAGTACTATAATGCCAGTGGGTGATACGGAAGACTATAAAATCGACATAATATTAGGAACCTAACAAATGGTAGTCTATTCGGCTTAGGAGTTACTCAAAAGTCATCGAAGCTCTAAAGGGATCAGTCTAATGTATTAGCCTAGATTTATGCTGTTGTTTTTTGAAAGTAGCAGGCCCCCATTTGTTTATCTGTTCGCAAAGGGGAGAGAGATATCGGAAACAGATGAGATTTGTTTATTAAACCAGAAAGTTTTCCAAGTGGTTAGTTCTGGGTACACAGGAAATTTGTATCTTTAGTAAATGGTCGGCAATTTATACTTTAGTCAAAATGACTGAAAACAAAATGTCTCACATGTTGCGGATACGAAGTGTGTAAAAACTGCATCCGTTGTAACTAAGGGGCGGCACCGGCTGGTACCTGTTTTAGCTAAGATTGATGGGCATAAGGATGGACTATATTTTTTTGCTGGGCCAATTTTGAGATAGTCGCATCAATTAGTGTTAGACACATTTAGGGCGTACGAACGAATCTCAAAGTGCATTCAGCTTCCGAACATCTCAGTAATTTATTTTTCCATTAGTTTGTCCTTAACTCTCACTGTATAAGAAGAGCATCAATCAAATCTACTAAACAAATTTAAAACACAACACATAAACCAGGTATTGTAAAACAACAGAAAATATAACTATCATACTTTGACGAATTGTTAAACGCTTTACTGTATACGCTTCTACCAAATAAAAACTTGTTAACAGTTTTGGTGAAAGTTGAATAATTAATTTTCGCAAGTCGCAATACTTGAGTTTCACTTAGACGGATATTGGCTTTCAAAGCTTCCACTGAATATAACTTATTGGCATAACCTACCTAAGTAATGCCTGTTTCCGTTTATTCTGCCCAATTTGGTAGCAAAAAAAGCTTTCAAAGCTCTATCCAAATGACTTTTGTAAAATTATTCAGTGGTTTAATAGCCGAAAATTAACAATGAACTTTGCTAAATCAATTTTTTACCATTTTCATCACTATCTAATGATCACCTTCTCTTTAAGGTAAATAATAAAAATCGAAAAAATCAAGTCAATTATACAAAATATTTGTATCCAGATCTCCACTTGATATGGAAAGCACATATTCTTATATATTAACGAAAATGAGATTCATAGCACTAGTAAACTAGCTTAATATTATTTAAGAATAATATATCAAGCTTAAGGCCCGTATCGTCAGTCGTCCCTACAATTGTAGGGCGCGTTTATGGCCTCCTTGATTGTCATACTCCTTTCTCTCCTCAAAAATTTCTAGATTACACTTGTCCCGTGTCAGCGCCAGCGCTCTCCTATTGTGAAGATATGTTTTCTTTTTAAATTGTAGGAAATTTCAGGCTGATAAAACATGATATAACTCAAAAACGAGCACAATTTGGTGCAAATAGATGTTTGTGGCATAACCTCGAAATAGAGTTCTGACACGGAGAAGTAGAAAACTATGACAATCAAAGAGGCCATAAAGGCGCCCTACAATTGTAGGGTCGACTGACGATACGGCCCTTAGTCGAGCCATACATAGCATACGGCATAGTGGTATCTTAATGATTTATACGGGCTTCAAATAATAATTTTAAAATATTTTTTTTGCAAATCAAGATATACCCAACTGATCACTTGCATAACGATGCACAAGTATATGATGCTATACAATTTTACTTCTAACATACATTCATCCATTATCGCAAAATTATTAGTCAATGCGACACATTAAACATAAATTTCGCGCAAAAATGTTCCTAAACCAGACAAATCTGCAATTAAACGATCTCACCGATCCCACCATTAATATTTACCAAATAGTCTGAAACAATTACATAGTGAATTAAGAAAAAAAATTAAAAATTGGATTAATATGCTTGGCAGAAACCACAGTAATGAAATAGTCGCAAATGTTAAACAGTAAATATACTAAGTGACATATAAATCCGAACACACAGTTTAAATGGTTTTATTTTAATAAAAGTTGGTGAATGTATTTATCTTACTGTAAATAACAAGTGAAAAAATTTTCAGCCTTATCAGTTGGACATTCCTGTTTTTATACTGCTTTTTTTTTAATTCACTAACGCTCTAAAAATGAATATTTCAGCCGCAGTAAAGAATCAACGTTGGGGCGGATTTTGGTTCTTGACATCCTTTACGATCGGTTACGATGCCTAGAGTACGGAGACCTGTACGATTTCGTCAACTTAGTGAGTTTGATAGGGGCCGTATAGTGGGACTTCGGGAAGCTGGACTTTCTTTTCGGGCAATTCCAGTTAGAGTGCAAAGAAGTGTAGACACTGTGGTTAGGTGTTCTCAGGCATGGCTTCGAGAAGGCCGTACGCAAAGAGCAAGGGGCACTGGACGCCGCCGTAGAACAACAGACCGTGAAGATCGCCGCCTAAGATTAGTGGCCTTAAGGGACCGTTTCTCCACTACCAGGTCCATTGTAAATGAAGGGTTTGCAGAACACGGAAGACCTATTGGCATGCGAAGTGTTTACCGACGAATGAGAAGTTTTGGCTTGTTTTCATACCGGCCACACTGGGTCCTCCCTTTAACTCGAGAACACCGACGTAATCGCCTTGAGTGGTGCAGACAACGGTCACTCTGGGATCAGGAATGGAACAGTATTGTCTTTAGTGACGAGTCTCAGGCATGCACGATGGCCGTGCCAGGGTTAGAAGGCGACGTGGCGAAAGGAAGAATCCACAGTTTTTTGTTGAAAGACATGTTCATCACACTGTTGGAGTTATGGTTTGGGGTGCTATAGCTTATGGTTCCAGGTCACCTTTAATCTTCATCAGAGGTAACATGAACCCGCAGCGTTATATCCACGAAGTTCTAGAACCCCATCTTTTACCCTATCTTGACACCCTGGCAGATCCAACTTTCCAACAAGATAATGCCCGACCACATGTTGCAAGAGTCACAATAGACTTCTTTCAACATAATGATGTCACATTGTTACCATGGCCACCAAGATCTCCCGACTTATCCCCAATTGAGCACGTGTGGGATATGATGGGTAGGAGATTGCTCAATTTGCAACGTCCTCCTCAGACTCTAGAAGCACTTCGAGAGGAGTTGGTGGTTGCCTGGAATGAGATACCACAGGAGGACATTGACCACCTGATCAGAAGCATGCCTAGGCGCGTTGGAGAATGCGTAGTACATCAGGGTGCATCCATACATTATTAAAGGTCAAAGGGCTTTAAAGCAGTGCAATCATTTTGAAATTTTTATCATTTACTTATTATGCTTCATTAAGTACTTATACAAAATTTTATTAAAATAAAACCATTTAAACTGGGTGTTCGGATTTATATGTCACTTAGTATACTATAGTTCATACAAATTATTATGTTCCTATGGATAAATTGTATTTATTTATTCATTTTATGTTACCTGTATTTATATCATAAATAAACGGTACTATCACTATTGAAAGTTATAAAATACTCGTTACTTTACTGATATACCTATATCGCAACTACTTAAGAAGGTGATCGAAAACTGATCTGGGCTTATGAAGTAACCTTTTCTGGAATAGCGATTCATTTGATATTACCAAACAGCAACTTTGATATTTTTGAAAACATGGAACTGCTGAAGACATTATTTCCTTTGACAAGAAACCTCCAACGTCATTCGTGCACTATTTTTCAAACACTCTAATAATAATTAGACAACGCGAACCTCCAGAATTGACCACCGCAAAAAGCGCATAGTGCTATTAGTTTGAACAGGTACTAATCTCAGTTCACATTTAATAGCACAATCACCACGCGACCGCTAAATGGCTGCCGACATAAAGTAGGTGTGTGTGTGTGTGTGTGTGTGTACTTGCCATTGGATAAACTTGACATAACGCTTTCATTCGTCTGACCAAAAAATTATCTCGAATCATGGACATCTGTTTCGTGTTTCTTGGCTACACACGCATCGCAACTATCCTTTATTCTGGAGGTACGGTCTATCGTAATAAGACAGCGGAAGGCGCCATCTATCACACCAGAATCGACTACTGCGGAAAGCGCATAGCTGTTTTTAGTTGGAAATGTTAAGAATCTCCGTTCACGTTTATAGCCCAATCACCACGTGATCGCTAAGACGGCTGACGATTCTGGCTGTAAAGTAGATATGTCCTACCTGCCATTCTGTGACAAGAGACCAAGCCATGCCAATGAGTAGCCAGGAAGCACGAAAGTATCATTTTTAGTATATATTAATGATTAATGATGTTTTTTGTTGTATACATAGAACTATTAAGTTAGCTAGGTGATTCATGATACTGAAGTTGCCTATATAAAAAAATACCAATATCTTTATAAGAATTGTAAATTTAAGAAAATGATCTATGAACTATATATTTTGCCCAGTCATGCTAACTTTGCCAGTAGCACCTGGCGATCATTCTATTTTACATTTGGTTAAACCTGGATTAACTTATCAGATGAAAAACTGCGTATTTCCCCTCCATCGGCAACAATACCACTTGCACCGCGTACCCTCTCGAATCCACAAAAGGCATCAATCTTGCAACCAACATGCTACCCATTTTGACGGGATCCGTGACCAGATGTGACTATCGAATCTGACTGCATGACGCTGATATTTTTCTAAAGGCCCCCGCTGGCAATTTTTACCCTCTGTTAGGGATTAGCCAAACGTAAACGGCATAAGACCCAGTATTTGTCATTATGCCTTTTCGAATGCAAAGCACTAATTGCGGATAGGCTCTCTAAATATTGCCACGCTTTGTTGCTGATATTTTCTATGCATGAGGATGCATGTTCGCGATTGAATTAGGGTGGTTTCATTTTTTAATATCGTATGTCAGTTTGATTTATCATGCCTTGTGGTTTATCCCTCGTAGAGTGTACTTTACGATTCTTCAGCAGATGCATCATAATCACATCATACCCCGAATTGCTAATGCTTTTAGACAGGGTACAGGCTGCTACCGGTAATAGGTTGGTTGCCAATAGAGCAGAAAACTTTTTATCAGATTAAAACGAGTCATTGTTCGGTAGACCCTTGGGATCATGGAAATCTGTTGAGGATGGCACCTTCAAAACAAATTAAATGTTCTTCAATTATAAAGAATACGCGGAATCCATATAGCTTTCACAGAAGCTGCTATAATTATTTGAAAAGCAAGGCCAAGTTTCCGTTTATACAACTACAAATATTGAACAGTGTGCGCCAGAATGAGGACCACTGTATAGGTATTTCAACAAAATCTTAATTAATCAGCTGATTTATTTCGCCAGGGTTGGACTATCGCCAAGGTGATGGTGCTGATTTTGATTACACCGTGTATAATTAAAAAAAAGGAAATACTTGAGTCTCCACTGCACGCTATGTTATTGGTTATTGCGAAGTTCGTCAAAGCTATCGCCACATAGCAAAGTCATGATCTATAATCAGATCTTAATACCTGTGTGGCTATATGGTTGTAACCATGGGGATGTTAGGAAATTGGAACGTCGAAATTATTGAAAAAAATATAAAATAAAGATCTGAGGAAGTTAGTCAATGCCTGTCGTATATTCTTAAGGATATTCATCGCTATTTGGATACCCCTCTGGTTATCGACGAGATCAAGAAACCATAGACGAGAAAAGGCTACATCGATAGCCCAACGCAAAAACTCTTTAGCTGCTGGAAAAGCAGAACGATTGAAGAGGACTAAGCCGTTCTGAGTTGTGTAGTGTTTTGTGTCTTAAGTAGAACATGTGCGCGAGTTGTTGGAGATAGTATTAATTATACGTCAAGATTATCTAAAGGACATCAATGGGTTGCTCCTACTGATGAGTATGACTTTGTGAGAAGAGGATAAGGATAAAGGATACGGCTCTGTCTATTTTGGTAGATGCTCCGCCATTTTGAAAATATAGTAATTTTCGAAAATACTTTCGTACTGGCAACTCGAAAAACTGCAGGATCACTAAATCGGGTTTTATTTGTTTTTATCCAAAGAGACTCGATATATTAGCTATAAGATTGGCCTACAGCCCTCCGACAGAGATTTAATAATAATAATATTTATTACCCTCATTAAACAGTATATACAAGGTTTACAAACAAAAAAAAGCCTTAAAAGGATAAAGGGCTATTTAACCTTGGACACACGGTCTAACATAAATCAGACACTAAAATAGCTTTAACTTCTTGCAACATTGAAAAATGCAGCAGTTGATAATAGATAGATAAATAGAGGGTGTTTCAGAACTAAGGGATCAAACTTCTAGGGGTTATTCAGTGTAACAGTAGAAAATTTCTGAGTATAGGGACCCACATCCGGAAAAGTGTCACTACGGCACTATGGCCCTAAGACGCGTCAAAATTTAGAAAGACGATGAATTTCCTAAATAGGATTTAATACATTTAAATTCTGCCTTTTTTACATAATATCATCACAAAAATTGTTCAAAATGTCATCCTCCAACCTGAATTTAAATGTCGCACATGATTTCGGCGGACTTGACTAAAAATTGTATACTCGTTTTGAATGATTTCAAATGATGCTGTAATTCGTCCAATTAAGTCTTGCTCTGTTTCTACTGGAGTTTCGTAAACCAAAGACTTTACATGTCCCCACAAGAACGGTGTATGCAGGTTGGAGACATTTTGAACAATTGTTGTGATGATATCATGTACAAAAAGCAAAAATTAAATGCATTAAATCCTATTTAGGCAATTCGTCGTCTTTCTAAATGTTAACACGTCTTAGGGCCGTAGTGCCCTAGTGACACTTTTCCGAATATGGGTTCCTATACTCAAATGTTTTCTACTCTTACACTGAATAACCCCTACAAGTTTGATCCCATAGTTCTGAAACACCCTGTATATTTTATATATTTGATTAAATCACACTCAAATGTTTTAGCTCTGTCCGATTGATGGAGCACAATATTTAAAATAAATTCCTGATAAAAACGAACAAATATAATAATGTTGATTATATAAAATTATTCACACATCTTTAAATTATTATTCATTACCTACCCTTGATTACTTACCGAATGAGCTCATGGGACTACACGTGCGCTAGGTAAGTATACATTTATATCCCCGTCAAAAAGAGACAAAGCTATTGGATCATTTCTTAATGCCATACCTTTAAAAAGCAAGCATTCTCATCCCGACTTGATTGTATAGCTTTATTGCCATAGTTATATAAATCCTAGTAAGCGCCTGGCTGGGTGGAGGAGTAAATAGTACGTATAAATCTCTGTTTCTGGTATCATGGGAGTGAGCATCTCGATGAGTTCTCAACTCAGTAAAGTATGTTTTTAATCACAAGTAGCGGAATATGTACAGCGCTGAAGCAGCTTAGCGATTTAACCTCTTAAAATGCTACAAGAATCATTACTTTACATTTGAGAGATGATTCATACACCTATTGCCGTTTTTTTATGTCGACATATTATTTGCCAATTGGTGCAGCTGTCCCAAAAAATAATACCACACATGTGGCTTTGAAATAAACCGATATAAGCGAGCCTTCCAATTTCGTCTATAATAAAAAAGCAATTTTTCTTAAGTGATAATTTATGCTAGAACGATTTCTGCTTAATTGATACATATGATCTCTGAAGTTAAGCCAGAATTGACTGTAACACATAAAAATCTGTTTACGCGTAGCTCAGCTTCTTTCCGTTTGACATAGTTACCCTTCGGGTGTTCAGTGTTAGAGATTTTTTATTAAACGAGAGTTTAGCTCCATTAATTTCATTTTGAACTGTTACTTCTGAGTTGGTGGTATTATTCGAGCCCTTGCACAAAAATGTTCGGACATTATCTAATTTTATCTGAAAGCTTGTTTTTTGGTAACGTTAAAAATTGTTTTCTTTTTATAAGACAATGACATATATTGTTTGCACACATCATATTAACAAAACTGTTTTTAAGTAATGTGCTATCAAAATATAAAATCAAACTAATATTGATAACAACACAACATTATGCTGACACATAAATGTTTAGACATGATATTAAAAAGAAAATAATAGCAGACCATGGAAACAAACAAGTTTTATATTGCTTTGTTATCAGTATTAGTTTAGTTTAAAGTTTAATATTATATTACTTGATAATAATTTAATAACAATATATTTCAATGTCTTACAAAAGAAAAAATTCTTTTAACCTTTAAGATAAAATTAGATAATGTCCTAATTATTTTGTCTTAGAATACAGTATCATCAGCATATTATATAGTCTTAATAGACACGATGGGGCCTAATATGGATCCTTGCGGATTTCCATCCATACTAGACCCGTCGATGACGTATCACCTCTGTATTCAACAAGTTAGTGACTAGTCGATAATTTTCAATAAATTAAAGTGGAGTACCCCTCACACCACACTGGTCTAATTTGTTGGCAGACGCAATCGAAGGCCTTGCAGGGGTCCCAGAAAGTGTGTGTTAGCTCTCTCCCCATCTTAAAACCCTACATATCCTCCTCACCATAACTGATGTATGGCTTTCCATCGCTGGCGTTTCTCAAATGCGCCCAATATGCCATCAAATGTTAACTTGAAAGTCACAGGTAGGCCATTCAGGCACGGGTGACTGGTGGTTAATCCAATTGTAACACACTGTCGCCTCTGTCATAAGACCTCTTTCAGACAAATTCCCCTCATCACGTGAAAGCAGGTAAAAGTTCAGTGGATAACATCAGTAACAAATTCTCGAAAAGGATGAGCGATGGTTTGAAAAAAGTTTCAGGTTACGATGGCACACGGCGGGTGGCATCTTGTAGCGGGGTGTTGTCGGGTTTCCGGATTTCATTAGAACTAGCCAGGGTGTGATTTAGGTGACAGATAGGTTATTAGTATCATATTTCCCAAAATATTTGACATTGTAACTTGTACGAAGCGGTCGGGTCTATCCTGTTGTTTCAGAAGTGCATGCCTCTGAAAGATAACACTAAAACGTGAGAACTTCTAATACCTACACACGTTCTTGTTATCTCGTCATACTGCTGTCTCTCCTACAATTAGTACTGATCAGTGGAAGATATTTTATCATTCAGAAATTTGTGATCCTGTACGAGATAATATCACATAATCATATTCTGCTTAATATTTACGTCTGTGACTCTAGCAACAGCAGCTACCCAGCAACATGCGATAACTTTTACCTGCGAAGGGCCTTTTCCGAATTTAGCAACGTTAACACTCCAGGTCACAATGTCATCGATGTTCAGATATTCATGATGATTGATGAAAATTGATAATTCAATCATGTTCATTTGATAACAATACGAGCTGTTAGGGTTTCCGTAGCCGGGTAATAGTAAAGACGCCAGAAAGTATGCAACAGTACCGTTTTTCACTGACACTCATTGTACCCTACGGATTTATGTTAAGATTTATGTTAAGATACAAGCATTTTCATAGCCGTCAAATATACTAAGTGACATATATATCGAACACCCAGTTTAAATGGTTTTATTTTAATAAAAGTTGGTGAATGTATTTATCTTACTGTAGATAACAAGTGAAAAAATTTTCAGCCTTATCAGTTGGACACTCCGGTTTTTATACTGCTTTTTTTTAATTCACTAACGCTCTAAAAATGAATATTTCAGCCGCAGTAAAGAATCAACGTTGGCGGATTTTGGTTCTTGACATCCTTTACGAACGGTTACGATGCCTAGAGTACGGAGACCTGTACGATTTCGTCAACTTAGTGAGTTTGATAGGGGCCGTATAATGGGACTTCGGGAAGTTGGACTTTCTTTTCGGGCAATTGCAGGCCGTACGCAAAGAGCAAGAGGCACTGGACGCCGCCGTAGAACAACAGACCGTGAAGATCGCCGCCTAAGATTATTGGCCTTAAGGGACCGTTTCTCCACTACCAGGTCCATTGCAAATGAATGGTTTGCAGAACACGGAAGACCTATTGGCATGTGAAGTGTTTACCGACGAATGAGAAGTTTTGGCTTGTTTTCATACCGGCCACACTGGGTCCTCCCTTTAACTCGAGAACACCGACGTAATCGCCTTGAGTGGTGCAGACAACGGTCACTCTGGGATCAGGAATGGAACAGTATTGTCTTTAGTGACGAGTCTTGATTTTGTTTAGGCATGCACGATGGTCGTGCCAGGGTTAGAAGGCGACGTGGTGAAAGGAGGAATCCATAGTTTTTTGTTGAAAGACATGTTCATCACAACTGTTGGAGTTATGGTTTGGGGTGCTATAGCTTATGGTTCCAGGTCACCTCTAATCTTCATCAGAGGTAACATGAATGCGCAGCGTTATATCCACGAAGTTCTAGAACCCCGTCTTTTACCCTATCTTGACACCCTGGCAGATCCAACTTTCCAACAATTTAATGCCCGACCACATGTTGCAGGAGTCACAATAGACTTCTTTCAACATAATGATGTCACATTGTCACCATGGCCACCAAGATCTCCCGACTTATCCCCAATTGAGCACGTGTGGGATATGATGGGTAGGAGATTGCTCAATTTGCAAGGTCCTCCTCAGACTCTAGAAGCACTTCGAGAGGAGTTGGTGGTTGCCTGGAATGAGATACCACAGGAGGACATTGACCACCTGATCAGAAGCATGCCTAGGCGCGTTGGAGAATGCGTAGCACATCAGGGTGCATCCACACATTATTAAAGGTCAAAGGGCTTTAAAGCAGTGCAATCATTTTGAAATTTTTATTATTTACTTATTATGCTTCATTAAGTACTTATACAAAATTTTATTAAAATAAAACCATTTAAACTGGGTGTTCGAATTTATATGTCACTTAGTATAATAAAGGTACCAGAGCGTGCAACAGTTGATCTAGATACTATGCAGTACACTCAGTCCAATTGGCTAGAACTACGTGGGAAGAACAGAGTAAAATTCATGCTATTAAGCTAATTAAATATATTAAAAATCTGTACTTTTTAAATTAGACACTGAATCACCGCATGTTCAGTTCGCTCAATATTCCTCTGAGTATCCAAATTTTGCCTTTAAGCTATCTTGACAGAAAAATGCAATGATATCGAAGCTTTTGCAGAAATATCTCACAAAGGTGGACCACAGTAACCCTTGCAGAGTCTTAAGTAGCTCCACCTTGCTGAAACTACATATGTAACTTGTACATAGAATAACTGGATCGCAATGACCGATATCCATCACCTACCGTTGCATATCCTGCATCTTCTTAATCATTTGACATTGCAAGGCCACACAGATGACCACATTTAACACCCATTGACCTTTTTCTGGGGGTATGTCGATTGCCAAGTCTCTACTCACACATCAAAATGTAACGTGCGTGGATCATCAACGATTGTCGGATCGGTCGGACAATATTAACAGAAGACGCATCTTCAAAAGTTGAAAAATAAATTATCCAAGGATCATTATAAATCACAGCACCTTTAATTGCAGGTGTCCCCGTACACTTTCCCAGCAGCATTCGAACATAATTTATGAGACTCGAACAAATTCATTATAAATTAGTAAGATACGAAATCTGTAGATCGGTATCTCTGCATACAAATATAATTTAGCTGCCTATATATACTATTTGGAAAGTCTCGAATTATTTTTTGATGCATATTGTTATCCTTATAGACCAGTGAGGCAATTAGTGACTTAAAAAATGGAAGTTCTCCTATATTAGGGAGGCCGCTAATTCTTGTCCTCTTCCAGATTGTCAGTAATTCAGGAGTCCTTACCACAGCTTTTATGCAAATATTACTGAGGCCATTGCGTTCTGTTAGAAGTTCTGCGACAATACTTAGTTGATCCTTGCTCATTGAGAGCAATTCATCTGCCGTCTTCCGGCAAGGTCAATACATGAATTATTTCTCGTATTTATGTTTATACATTAATTTCCATTATTCCTTTTACTATTATTTAAACCAATTCTTTGACTTGGTTCTTTGTGGTACTTTTTGAACCCCCCAAGATATATAATAATAATAATAATGTGTCTGCGAGAAGATAGCCCCAAAATTATTTTTTTCATTTTAGGGGAATACGAAGGTGAACAAATCAAATAAATTGGTGGACAAATGATGGACATGAATGAATTCCTAGCTCCCGATTTTTCGGGGCCAGGTTCACAGACTTGGCAGTTGTCAGTCTTGTCACCTCTCTGAACACATACCGACCCAAATTTGGGTAAGCGGGTATACTTTGCGTTGCATATTCGACTCTCACCACTGGAATCTCAGAAGCGCTAAGTGATACGAACCTAATTAAATTGAGGCAAAGTTGCGCGTTTGTGTAATTAAGCACCTTAACTGAGGTTTGGCAATATGAATGCAAGACATACTATACATTATTAGAATCAGAATTAAAAAAGATATACGCCTGTGCAAAAATATGGCGAGTATAAGAAAAAGCACAGATAATGATTGAGGATAAGTGATGAAACGTCATGTCATATTGAAATTGTAATTATGCTAACTCGTAGTGGAGAAAAGGTGGTAATGTTAATGAACTTTTTATTTTGAAATCCCATCCCCAATAAATAGTCACCACCGTATCATCAGTCGTTCCTACAAATGAAGGACGTCTTTATGGTGTCCTTGATTCGCATAGTTTCCTCTTCTTCAGAAAAGCCGGGGTATTTTCAGATATCTGCCGTTCCGTGTCAGCTTCAGCGCTGTCCTATTTTGAGGCTATGCTTTCTTTTTGAATTGTAGGAAATTTCAACAGAAAACCATGAACAATTTGAGGCAAATAGATATATGTAGCATAACCTCAAAATAGACCCCTTAGTTACCTAAATGTACAGCTTTGCTCCAATTTAACTGACTTTGTATCTTTCACCGTTCCCTAGAATACACTGGTGAGATTCTAATTTGACATACCCGATATTAAATGTCTATAACTATGTTACTCTTGGACCTTATTTATATATCTACGCTGACCTACCTATAATTATTGTCTTAATGTGTTTCCTATTCTAATGATTACGTAAAACAAACAGCTCCAAAGGCGCCTGACCGATCTCAGCCGGGTCATTTTTCTTTCCTTCTAGCAGCAGGTGATGGCACGCAGACAATATCGGTAACAACCTCTCGAAAGCCATGAGTAATGATTTTGGGAAAAGTTTCGAGTTTCTATCGCACTCTGCGGGGGTCCAAGCCGGAGTGGGGTGTTAGTTACCGTGCGTCCCCCAGCGTTAAAAATCTTGATAAAACGTGTGTGATTTAGATGACAGTTTATCAATTTGTGAATTTCTTCAGTTTCATGAAACTATTAGTTATACCTAGACAGACATTTTGTGTTATTTAGATGACACTTTATCAATTTGCGTATTTCTTTAGTTATCATAAAACCATTATTTATAGATAATCCTAGACAGAACCTATAAGTTAGAAGGTCTAATCATTGACATCTTTCACACCCCGCTATGGGTTTTTCGCACTAGTCGATTATGGTGTGATAGATGGCGCTTTGCGCTGTCTTATTTCGGCTGACTGTACCTTCGCTATACAGCATAGCTGTGATGCTTTCGTTCATTTGTCCTGAGACAAGAGACCAAGCCTAAACCGTGCTGATGAGAAGCCAAGGAGCACGAAACGTCTGTCGATGGTTGGCTATCCTTTTTGGTCTAGCGGACAAAAGCATCATGTTTAATCTCACAAAATTGTTCAGAACAAAAGACCTTATGCGGTCAGATTTCTTTGGAACTACATGCAAATCCTCTCATATTTCTTCAGAATTCTTACGACCTCTTTGTACCTCCACTGGACAATATAGCAAGATTACTGAGATATAAGCAACCTTATACAGTACATGTACAAAGATCGCCTTACCTCCGCGCATTGTCTCGAGAATCATTGGTTTACTTGGATCCTGAACTGCCTTCTTGAATTGCCCCAGGAACCTCGGATTGCATACGATCTCCTCCCACTGAGAGAGAAAATAATTTCTAGCGCAATCGCTCCATCATCCAGATGGCAGTTAGTCATTACCAGAAACCATGAAATATTCTTACTTTCAGTAACAAGAAAATAAAATAAAATATTATAATTTCGGTTTCATTCATATTCTTTGTAAAGTGTATCACTCCGTTTACTGGCATCAATTTGTGATATTTTTGTTACCACCATGAATCAAAAGGGTCACGACCATGATAGCATTGATTCTATGCTCGTGACTCTTAGATAGATAGATAGATAGATAGATAGATAGATAGTTTATTGTCCTATTAGATCATGTTACATGATATAAGACTTTTCAATATCAATTTGAAGGTCATATATGCGTTTGAGCAAATATGCCAGAAAAATACTTATAATTATAAAATAAATAAGGGCATTACAATTACAAAACATTTTAAAAGGTTAAATCACATTATAGGTACAGCTCAAGAATCGTAATGTGTTCAATCTGTAACGGTAAAAATATATACATATACAGCGACTTTTTTTATCACAATGAATGTTCGTCTAGCCGGTAAAAACCATTGAAGCTGATACAAAGAAAAGCGGTAGGAGAATCTGTTAGAAATACATAATAAATAAACACGACAAACATCGAGCAGTAAGGACAAATGGTTAAAAGCTTAAAAAGAAAATAGACATACTTTCGTTAAAACTCGAATAAAAAGTGAAATTAAAATACATTTACTCCACGATAATAGACAATTCACTGATAACGAAATGATTAACAGCTTAAAAGAATTTAAAAAACAGACTTTCATGTGTTAGTAAAACTCATGTAGAGAGTAAAAGCATTTTTCAACCAGATCTTTCCTGAGATGTTTTTTCAGCGCAAGGATATTAGTGCTTCTCCGCAACTCACTCGGCAGATTATTGTATACCTTAGTGCACGCTAGAGTGGGAGATTTTTGGAATAGGGCAGAGTTATGTCTCGGTATACTCAGATCATGCCTTGTTCTAGTGTTGTATTGATTATTAATGGCGTTGTTACGAACAAATCTATTGCTATGTTCAAATGCGAAGATGGCACATTTGTAGATATAGATGAAAGTTAATGTAAGCAGATTATAGCGTCTAAATATTTCTTTACAAGAGTCCCTCTTATTAATATTAAAGATTAATCGAAGTACTCTTTTCTGCAGGATGAATAATGTGTTAATCATTGTTGCCTGTCCCCATATGATTATATTGTTAGTGAGGTGACAATAAACTAGCGTGTAATACATATCTAAGAGTGAGTTTAGATGGATGTTAGGCTTTAATTTCAATATTGCAAAATAAGCACTGTTAATTTTGTTGCACATGTGATTTAGTTGTGGTTGCCAGCTTAACTTACTATCAACATGAGTTCCTAAGAACACAGTTTGATCTGAAAAGCTATCGATATCCATGCGTGGTTTCTTGTTGAAGAAATGAATTTCAACAGTCTTATCTTCATTCAAAATGAGGCGGTTAGACTGGCACCACTTGCTCATTTCACTTTCGACTTTCTCAATAGATTCGAGAAGATCCTGCGGTGTCGTGGCACTCACGACGATAGATGTGTCATCCGCATAATTAATCATGAAACCAGACAATTTCAAGTCATTTATGTATACAATGAAGAGCAGTGGTGCAAGTACTGAGCCTTGTGCCGCACCTATATTCACGGAATATTGAGTTGACGTATGACCATTGACCTTCGTTTTCAATTTTCTATCTGTGAGGAAACACTGGATCCAGCTGAGAATAAAATCCCTTATACCTAAGCAGTACAATTTTTCTACGATAAACGAAACATCCATTATATCGAATGCTTTCGAAAGGTTAAAAAATAGTCCAGCAACGTATCTGTTTTCATCTACTTCTCTATATATATGGGAAAAAAAGTCAAAGGACGCCGTTGCTATAGATCGTGAGGGTCTAAACCCATGCTGAGTATCTGATAAGACATTATAGCGATTGAGAAAACATAATATACGTTTATACAGACATTTTTCAATGACTTTAGAGATCATCGATAAAAGTGATATTGGTCTGTAGTTTTCAATGTCTGTACGGTCACCCTTTTTGTATACGGGAATAACAATAGCTAGTTTCAAGCATTTCGGGAATTTACCTTGCTTCACTGATTCATTAATAAGGACTGATAGGGGGGAAGATATTTCACGTTTCACAAACTTTATCACACGCGTTGAAATTCCATCATTTCCACTGCTTCTTTTATTTGGAAGGCTGCTGATTACTTCCACGATCTCGTCAGTGGTGACATCCTCGTAGAACATTGATGATGCTACCCGATTTTGTGATGGACATCTTGATGGGTTGTCACATTTAAAGTGTTCTACTAACTTGCTCTCTGCTATTGTGGAAAAATACTTGCCAAACTTGTCGGGTACGAGGGTGTCAATAAATTCTTTGTCTTCATTTTTCAGCACTATTTGATGATGTTTCTTTACTCTTCCGGTTTCTTCATTGACTATTTCCCATATTTTTTTAGCTTTGTTGTTGCTGGATGTTATTAGACTACTGTAATACTCTTTTTTTGTTGAAGAAATTAATTTCTTGTGTTCTTTCTTGTTGTCAATGTATTGCTGTCTCATACTTACATTGTCTTCATGCCTTTTCACCAAATTGTGTAGTATTCTTAGATCTAGGCTGGATTGTTGGATTTTTGACGTCACCCACGGTTTAGATTTCTGCTCTTTGTGTCGTGTTTTATGCCTCTGGGGACATTTCAAATCAAAATGCCACAAAAAATTGTTGAGAAACCGTTCAAATTCTGCATCAATATCCTCCTCGCCAATATTTCAGTTTTCCTGAGCTAAGCTAAATTTGAGGTGATTTAAATTGTCGTCATTTATAGGCCTTGTCATGAGCAAGTGGTTGTCTTGATGTTCGAGAGAGCGAAAAAAGTTGTGCGGTGTGGTCTGAAATGTGGGGTTCAAAGATTGTACATGTCAATTGCCTGGGTCTGAAGTTCGTTATGATATAATCTATTGATGTACGTGTCATTATGTTATTTTTGTTCACTGCAGTGCGAGTAGCACTATTACAGTGATTTATCATGTTGTACGATGATGTCAGATCTTGCAGTAGATATGAATTTATGCTGGGTTTCAGGCTATCTATGTTAAGATCCCCACAAATAATGTTTTTGCTACTTTCCAAAAATAACCTGTCGAATATATTCCCTAAGTTCTCCAGAAATATCGCTACGTTACCAGATGGTGGGCGATACACACATATTATGCCGAGCTTCTCATTAGATCTTCCGGAATTCATTGTAAGTCCACAAGCCTCGATTTCTACCTCTTCCGACGCCTTGCTCGCGAACGGTATGCATTTGGCTGTTAAACTGTTTTTGACATAAATTGCACATCCTCCATGTATGCGTATCACTCGACAGAAGCACGAGATAAGGGTATAGCCGTCTATATTCGCGGATTCTATAGCGCCCAATGGTAACCACGTTTCGGTAAGACATAGTACATCTGGCGACGAATCGTTAACAAGTAGCTCCATTTCACCGAATTTATTTAAGAGACTGCAAAGATTAAGACGAATTATTTTGAAGTTATTCTCTTCGAGGCATTTCTTTGAAAATTTTGTTGTTTTGATGACTTCTGTTTACTGTGAGAGGCGACAAATTTGGTGGAGTTAGATATATAGTCTACATTGGGCAAGGTGGTCATGGTACTGCTAGTGTTCTGTGTATTAGCTTCCGGTGAAATAAGCGTTCTCTGTGTGTGGTTTCTTGCTGATGGCCCTTGCTGGACTGTGGCAGAGGTATCTTTCGGTGTGACTTGTGGGGCTGACGATGACGTGCATTCAGGGCGTTTTTCACGTTCGTTTAGAGTTTATGGTGGTGGCATTATTTCGTTGCAATCTGAGTTGAATAATGATGATGGTCTTGTTCCAAAGCTGTTGTGCAATATCAGTTCTGAGATTTCGTGGCAGAGCCTATGTTTACCCTCGTTGTTCAAATGGTTGGAGTCGTTCTTGAAATGATAGCTTCGAAGACAGTCAAATAAGCTCAGTAAATGTGCATTTGACCCGTGGCATGTGGATTTAATCTGTCTGTTTATGTTGGCAATAATATTATTTAGTATGGGGCGGTTTGATCTCCACTGTGGTATAGTGGTTAGTACGATGTTTGTGTTCTTTATAACTTCTAGTTTGTCCTTTAGCTCGTTCGCTTTAATAAATCCTTTGGACAGGGCATCATTTGATCCTGCGAGAATAATGACATAATCCATTTCATTGAAGTCGGCTGTAAGTACATCTACATTCTTGATTACATCACTTATAAGAGCATTTGGACTGAGGATCATTTCGATGGGAAAGTTTGGCAAGGGCAACATTTTCCTTAGGATGTATACAATATTTCGTCCAAAATCATCACTGAGTAGCAATATCTTAGACTTGTTATGATTTTGGATTCCTCTGTGAGCTTCGCTATCAGAGCTGGATTTGACATCTTTCATGTGGGTCCTTCCTGTACGTAGGCTGTTATAACTCGGTGTCTGGGTTGCATTTGTTTGGGAGACACGTTGTGTCTGTGTAGATTTCTCGAGTAGAGTTTTTCTGCCTGCAACTTTTTCGATTACCCCTTTCAAGTATTTCATCGTTTCTTCCCTGGCTGCTAGCTCTCTGTTCAGCTCATCATTTTTCCTGTTTAGTTCAGTCAGCACATTGTTTTGCTCCTCGATTTTCGTTTCTCTTTGTGCTAGTCTATTTCTTAAATCCAACACTATACTATCTTGAGTTGCTGTGTTTTCGTCTAAAGTATCATCAGCCTGTATATGTATATAACTATTATTTTGTAAACGATTGACCCGTTCTGTTGATGGTTTTTGTTTGTTATTTTGTTGCCGTGTATTCATGATTGCTGCTATCTTGAAACGTGAAAAATATTCAGAGACGTGGCAACGTCGCTTCAGGATTGACACAACTCCGCGTAAGACATGTTATTGTTATCATTGGAATTCTGCATTAAAACTCCGTTTTCTCACCTAAATTCTAGCTCATCCAGATGGTATTCTCCCTAATAGTTGTGTGGTATGCTTAAAAATATTTATTTCATGAACTGTACACGTAAATATATACAACACGTAGCGTTGTTGCCGGAGCAAATTCGATATTACTACTGTTTAGAATCTGGTTCCTGTACGGAAAAATAAAATTATAATCTGAAGCAAGATGGAAAATAAAGTCTATACTGCTGAAGAAATCAAGAAGCTGGCTCCCGGTTATCGAGGAAAAGCCGCAAACTTCGATCCTTCGAGAGTTGGAAAGAAGCAGCAGGCTCCGCGAGAATCAAAGGAAAAGCCGCAAAATCAACAACAATCTAAGAGACCAGGACCGAGTTCAGGTGAACTCCCTCCTCCTACACATCGACAGACGAAGGCAACGCCTCAACGCAACGAAAGCATTATATCCGAATCAATTTTTGGAGTTGATGTGAGCGTGACGGCTATCGCGCCAAGACAGAGTTTCTCTGTTAATCTATCGAAAGTAGTAGATGTGGCTCTAGAGATTTACACGAACTATCGAGCCGACGAGAAGCAATTGGACCAGATCATAACGAAGGAAGAAGTGTCATACTACTCCACAGCTATGTTATGGTGTAAACTGCTCGACGTCAAAGCTAAAGATGGTGACGTGAACCTAACTACTGAAGAGAAGGCGATACGCAAAGCTGTGTCAGAGGAGCATTTTAATGTTCCGCAGCCGCTGTTCGCATATCTCACGCAGTTGGGAAACTATACAGACGGAATGGGGAAAGAAACTCGATTAGAGATCCCTCCATTACCGATGACTGTGGTCCAAAACTTTGGAGGATACCACGCGAGCGAAATCAACACTGACACTCACAACCTGTTCGAAGAGATACCGTCTCTAGGAATAGCGGGTGATATGGTGATGGCTTTAGCGTCCGACCAGAGGGAACCTCAGCCAGATTTTCATGTCGGGCTACCCGCTGGAACTTCATTCACGACAAACCTAATTGGAAAAATTTATCCAATGGGCATTTGTAGACCGGAGATTCAGCAAAGGCTGGCTGGGTATGGAATAACTAACCTAGCGTTCCATGAATACGTTAAGGGCACAATATTTAACTTGAAGTATATACAATCTCTCTCAGACATAATAGGTAAATTTTAAACATATAAGATTGAGAAAGTACAGTTCAAGAATCTGTCCTTAAGTGGTGGAGAAACGCAAGTGGTTAAATCAAAACCATCAGAACCGAACGATACCGAAGGATGGCGGGATCGAAACGTACAAAATCTATCCGCTTCGACAAGTTCCATAGCTACAATGGGTGCTGCGTACTGCTTTGGCTTCCAGCTTTACAAAGAAGATGGAGATGGCGAAGACAGACGTACGAAAACTCAAAATTGGAGTTGCGTTACTGGTCCAACGTGGGATATGCCAGATCAATGGTATAATAACAGAAATGCGCGTCGAAACCTACCAGATGGAATCGGAACTGAAAGGTTTAGGTCAATATCGATGAGACAGGATTACCAATTGAACCATCTCTAGGAATAGCGGGTGACATGGTGATGGCTTTAGCGTCCGACCAGAGGGAACCTCAGCCAGATTTTCATGTCGGGCTACCCGCTGGAACTTCATTCACGACAAACCTAATTGGAAAAATTTATCCAATGGGCATTCGTAGACCGGAGATTCAGCAAAGGCTGGCTGGGTATGGAATAACTAACCTAGCGTTCCATGAATACGTTAAGGGCACAATATTTAACTTGAAGTATATACAATCTCTCTCAGACATAATAGGTAAATTTGAAACCTATAAGATTGAGAAAGTACAGTTCAAGAATCTGTCCTTAAGTGGTGGAGAAACGCAAGTGGTTAAATCAAAACCATCAGAACCGAACGATACCGAAGGATGGCGGGATCGAAACGTGCAAAATGTATCCGCTTCGACAAGTTCCGTAGCTACAATGGGTGCTGCGTACTGCTTTGGCTTCCAGCTTTACAAAGAAGATGGAGATGGCGAAGACAGACGTACGAAAACTCAAAATTGGAGTTGCGTTACTGGTCCAACGTGGGATATGCCAGATCAATGGTATAATAACAGAAATGCGCCCCGAAACCTACCAGATGTAATCGGAACTGAAAGGTTTAGGTCAATATCGATGAGACAGGATTATCAATTGAACCAATGTGTTCGAAGGATGATCAAATCTCTGAGATAAACAGCGACCAATAACATCACGCCTTTGAGCTTTGGCCCATCCAACTTCAAATTTATTCGGTTTATATTGTTATTTGACTTACACGATGTATGACAAATCAAAAAAAGTAAATACAAGAATAGTTGCATGATATACTGTAACCAGATCCAAGAATCAAACCCACACGGGTATTATGTAAAAAACCTACAAAATGTCAAAAAAACCTATAAAATGTCATCTTGCAGACTATTTAGTTTTTATG
The DNA here is from genome assembly GCA_963669975.1 of Acanthoscelides obtectus. Taxonomy (NCBI): domain Eukaryota; kingdom Metazoa; phylum Arthropoda; class Insecta; order Coleoptera; family Chrysomelidae; genus Acanthoscelides; species Acanthoscelides obtectus. Next base: position 62,215,301 of record CAVLJG010000009.1, on the reverse strand, counting down.
GTCCAAACAGTTATTCCACGATTGCTCACTAGGATTATTGTGAGCATCCATCTGTGGAGAAATACTGCACGCATTGTTGGTTGCATATGTTTTGTGAAGCTGTAACGGTTTCACCGTCCGATCGTATTTATTAAATCACTTCTCGATTATCATTTCATTAATCCCATCTCTAGCATATTTACTTGGAAAAGTTTCCGCTTGGAGCGCGCTTGATGCCGAGTTCCTGATCTGCGATCTTCCTCGCGCTTCCTTTTCACTTGAGCCGCCGATCTAGCAAGAGCTAAGAATTTTGTTCTCTGTAGCATGAGGTCATATAGCACCATGTGCTAGAATTTTGTAGAATGTGTGTCCGAATAGGACAAAATGATTGGGGCCACCCCCTTTCTGTTTCCCTTTCCCTTTGCCTTTGTCTTTGACTTTGCTTTTGCCTTTGTCTTTGACTTTGCATTGCTTGGCCTATCACTTCACCCATGCATGTGCCTTGGCAGCGCCATCGCCTTTAAGTTCAACTTCGCCTACAACTGGTTTTGAAGCCACTATATGTGAGGTCACCCCTCATAACTGGGACCTCCACTTCAAGCACCTGGCCATCCTCGCTTCAGTAAAGTCAAAATGGACCAGCGAAAGATAAGTTGATAGTTTTATAGCAGCGCCAAAGATGTAAAACTTATTTTGTTCTTTAAAACTGTAAAATTGTAATGTAATGAAAGTGCTTTTTTTGTTAAATAAAATCTGTTAAATTTTTGTGTTCTGTTTGTTCTTCTATCCTCTAGCCATGCCATGGTCGACACACAGCTACAGATGTCTTCATGCCACCGACTGAGCTACCGGAAGCTAATGGTAACCCCCTTTCTGTGATTGTGCAGAAACGTTGGAATCTTCATTGCATTTTATCTTTTCTGGACTTTTTGCGGAAAGGAAGCGTCTATAGTTTTCATCTCGGAGAAGAAAATTGGTTGAAAAGCAGATTTCATCTGGATGATTGTGTTTATTATTATTCATATGTTGCCCTTTCAAAGTTATAAATTAGGATTTTTTACATTTTTTTGTTTTCAAAAACTTTGACGAGAATTACATGAAATCGGCACTGCGCCCGCGTTGTTTGTAATTACTGTTGGCATGTATATGACTTTTAGTTCGACAGTGTATAGTGAATATAATTATTTCTTATCTCTCTCATTTTTGAAATTCAGCATATGTAAGTAATTGGATGTGCAACTAATTTCTAACTTTGAATGTCAAGTAAGTGTACTTGAGACAATACACAGTGGTGCCGTCTCTGAAGCAGATTTTACATCACATCAGAGCCAAACATTGATAAGCGAAGCCTCATGACGTTTATGCAACACGTACAACTACAAAACGAGTTCGCAACGTATCCATCTGCTAGTGCTAATTTCATCTTGTAGAAAAACCTACATAATGCCACAAAAAAACCAATATAATGTAAAAAAAAATCGACATAATGTCACCTTTCAAGCTACGTATTACCCCACCATCCTGTTTGGCATAAGGTAGTGTTACCGGATCTAAAGCAAAGGCTAGTATTACCAAAGTCAAATAATAAAGTTTACTGATTTTTTAAGCAATTAAAGAATCAGTTTTGGACAAGGAAGAAAATTCAATTTCCATAGCATGTACGAGTAGTAATCAGGCGAACAACGCACAAATTAAAATAACAAAATCTCTACTAGCATCCGTAAAATCATACTTATAAGTGAAATACCTGTAGCCTATGAGTTACCACACAATGATAGAAGTCTCTCAAGACACGGTACGTGAATTTTTGTATTATGTTTAATTTAATTTATTTTAATAAATAATAGTTTTATATTTTTTGTGTTGCATAACTGCTTTCAGAGATAAATAATAAATTAGAATTCCACCTTTTTTCGCTGAGAATAAGAATAACTCATATGACTACAATACCGTACGTAACCTTTTCCCAGGCTCAAAACCAATCAGGTGTAGACCTTCACGGAGAATTGAGCATTTCTCGTACAACATCCTGCAACATTTTAAGAGTTTCAATACTCCATTTAGTAGAGGAAAATAATTTCCGCCCAGCCTGCGACCGATAGCAAATAATACGCGAAACACCTAGACCCTTCATTAAAATAGACTGCCGGTAGCAGCTTGCAGTTCATTATGTCGCTTAATTTATGATTTCGCGTCGTGTTTACTTCCTCCTTAATTCAAACTATAAATTTCCCGCGTCAAGAGATTTTATTTCTTCATCAAATATCAACGAACGACGGTCGCAGAAGCTGGCGACATCTGTTGCCATCCACCAATCGGGTTCATTAACGGAACATACCACTTTTAAAAGGATTCTAATAGGCTTCGTAACTTGAAAGTTGCGATTTTTTGTTTTTGCTTCAATTCTACACATCCCACGCAACGCTGTCATCAGTTCAAAAAGTATTACGTTCGACACAAATTAGTCTGTCTGAGCTAACTACAACCATGTATAATAAAAAAAATAGGTCAAGTCAGCCAAACGGGCTCATGAAATTTGTATAAGCAAAAAAAGTTATAGACGGGCCAATGATTAGCGGTTGGACAGACCGACAGCGAAAGGCCAACGGAAATGAATGTTTTGGTGTACATGTGATATTCAGATCTTTCTAGATAATCGATTTCAGATGGTAAGCATTGATATGTATTTGTCTCCTGAGTACCTCATTTGCCTGTGGAGTATCGCAAGGATCTGTGCTTGGACCACTGTTATTCATTTTATATACATCAGATCCACAAGCCACGGTGAAAATTGCAGTATTTATAATAATTTTCGTAATTGCAACATTCATACAGCCAAGTTGGAGGTCAATATTGACGGTGGAGCAGATGGACCTTAAATCGAACGTCAAGGTTCAGAAACCACACGCTCTCACCCTTCATACGCCATTGTGTGTACCCCATATTTCCTGCACCAGCAGTTAATGAAATATTTTATGACCGGTTGATTCATTAACCTTATTAACCTGTTAAGTGGTTAAGACGTATATATCCGCAAACCTATATATTACAATCAATGCTTATGACGGATATTCTCGCTTCGGCTATTTTTTGGTAGCCCGTAATGGTTAAGACGTATACGTTCGCCTGCTGTAGTTTACTGGTAAACAAAATCCTAATCCAACTATGCGGCGGAATTATTTTGTGGAATCTCTTCCCGCTCAGTCGTTATTTGGGCGTGTTACCATGTGGCTGATTACGACATTATTACGTTTAGTATTCCACTACGTTTGTGCAGGAAAAGGAAGTGTTCTTGAATATATATACAAAATGTCTAATTTAGAAGACAATGACTCTGAGGATATTGATATTAGTGGCGACGAGGCGGACAAGGTGGATGGTTATACAAGTTCGGACGAGACAGAGGGCGAATCGGACTATGAGGACAGTGGAGAAGATACGAATGATGAGACGGAGCCTGAGCCCGAACCTGACTTTGAAATGCCCTGGACCCAAAATGGAATCCCCAGACCAGCATTTCCTTTTACATAGAACAGTGGCGTGCAGGTACCTGCTAAAAGCAACCCTTTGGACATTTTTGAAATTTTTTTTGATGAAAGTCTAATAAACCTTATAGTTGAAGAAACCAATCGATTTGCTATCCAATATATTATAAAAAATGGAGAAAACATAAGACCGCACTCTAGAGTACGCCAATGGAAAGAAACGAATACCAACGAAATTAGGACGCTTATAGGCCTATTGATATTACAGGGACTAGGTCCTAAGCCTGAATACAAAATGTATTTCTCTCGGAGAGAGAGCATAGAAACTCCATTTTTTTCGAAAAAGAAAGAAAAGATTTCACTTGTTATTGAAATTTTTGCATTTTGTTGATAATTCAACAATAAATGCCGACACAAAAAATCGCAAACTTGCCAAAGTACTTCCACTTCTAAACCATTTAAGAGAGCAATTTATGACCAGTTATGTGCCAGAAAGGGACATCGCGATAGACGAGTCTCTGATTGGCTGGAAAGGGAGATTGGGCTGGAAACAATACATACCTTCTAAACGAAAGAGGTTTGGCATCAAACTATTCGCTTTATGTGAAACTTCTGGTTATATGTATAATTTTATCATCTATACAGGTGCTGATACGATTTATGAAGCACAGCATTCTCAGGAACCAGTTACATCAAGGATAGTTTTATCCCTTGTTGATTCGCTACTTGACAAAGGGTATCGACTTTTTCTAGACAATTACTACACAAGTGTTGACTTGGTTAACAAATTAGTAAAACGAAGAACAGACTGTGTGGGAACAATTCGAGCAAACAGAAAAGGTATCCCTAAAGATTTACAAGTGAAATTATCTAAAGGACGGTCTGTTGCTAGATACAATAGAAAAATTATGATACAAAAATGGCATGACAAGAAGAATGTGTTGATAACTACCCTTCACGATAAAACTATGGAAAAGGTCTTAACTAAAAAGGGTGAAATTGAGAAACCCACTTGTGTACTAGAGTACAATAAAAAAATGGGCGGGGTGGACTTAGCCGATAATTATTTGCACTACTATGGAACGGCAAGGAGTAGAGTAAAAAAATACTACATGAAAATGTTCTGGCACTTTTTGAGTGTAACAACGCTAAACTCATTTCATATATACAAACGAAATGGAGGTCGACTGAAAAGGATAAATTTCTTGTTAGAATTGGGAGAACAAATAGTTAGAAAATATAGCTCACAAATAACTTTCGGAACAAGGAGATCAAGGACACCAATGCCATCAAGATTTATTGAACGTCACTTTCCGTCGGTTAAACCACCTACTACGAAACAAAAACCAACAAAAAGTTTGTATCACAGAAGGCATTTTTTTTAAATCAGTTTTTTAGGTGTGCAATATGTGCTGAAAAGAAAATCAGAAAGGAAAGCCGTTACTGGTGCCAAAAATGCCATACGGGTCTGTGTCCCGCACCGTGTTTTGAGATTTTCCATACCAAGTAACAAAAAAGCTAAAAAAATAAGTAAGTTTTAATTTATTCTTTATCTATCATTTTAACAGCAACTCTTCTTACTAGGTATGAAGAATGGAATGAGAAAACTGGTGCACCTTCAATGCAATGTTATAAGTTAGCCTTCACCTTTACTTTCTTTAGATACCAGTTCAATATTTTTATGTTGTTTTGACGATAATATACGCCTTTCAGTTTTATTGTCGAATTTTAATGCTATTGACGTATATATACGCTAGTGAATATAGTCAGTGCTGATGACGGATATGTCCGCATGCGATAAAATTACGGGCCATCTAGAAAAGCCTATGGTTGTTTATCCTGGGCCACTTAACAGGTTAAACAATCTGAGTTCAGGCAGCATCACGTCGCATCTCCAGTGAAGCTGTCGCATGTCTCAAGTCACGTTGTCAAATGTTCAAGGCAACGGGAATATAGAATACGCGAGGGAGCTTACACCGTTTGACAACCGAAAATTTATTACTTTCATAACTTACAACGGCTACCAAATATCCTTATTTCGAATATCTGCTATGATTTTTGTTTATTTAGGATACTTGGGTACCTTATGGAAAGTCAACACCTCTTGTGAATAATCGACAGAATTATTTCTGAATTCAAACACTACTACCTTTTCCCCTCTCTAGCTCATCTGATTCCTGAAAAATACCTCTGGTGATGCAGGTGAATGGATGTACAATATTTTGTCAGCTCTGACGTTGTGTTTTGTGAAAATGTGTTTTTGCATCGTTAAAAATGATAGGTACATGATTCGGGTGATAGTGTGATTTTCTATTTGCTTTCGAAGTAGTTAAATGAGAAGAGATTTTGTTTGGGTATTACGTAAACGTGTAATTCAAATCTCATAATCGTGATGGATTGAAGTCGGATTGACTGATGGTCATGGGTGCATAGCAAGCCGATCCGTCACGCAGCTGCTACCCGCTCTTGCACACACACATGAATTGGGTGATATAGGACTTTTGTTTACACTCACTTTCTGAAATTACTTCTAACACAGGTTGTCGACAGTGAGGTTGTAACATCAAGCACTATGTTTTGTATCAAAGGGACAAAGACAAATCGCACATCCATGACAAGCAAGTTGTCATACTGACAGTGACAAGACTGGCAAACTCATACAGTGACGAGAAAGTTGTCAATGAGGTGAGACAAAATTAAAGTCTCTAAGTTTTCATATACAAACATCCGCGCATAGAGGCCGACTGCACATGTATGTTTGATGGAGGCGGATGTATAGAGGTAATTCCTAAAGTTTTACTGTAACCGGCTAAAGACCGTGAGTTTCGTTCAAACTACGAAGTAGACCAAGTGGGCAAACAAATATAAATTATATAATATATAATAATAAAATTAATATGGTCATAGGAGGCATTTCCTGAATATATCTACCAGTAGTTTCATGTTGGACATAATATTGCTATAAATGTAAAAAAATGATAAAATCAAAAATTTATTTCTAGATTTTAACATGAAGTGTTGTCAAACATTTATTATTTATATAACTGAAAGCACTCAAGTTGGATACAAAAGCAGCAGACATGTCAGTGAAGTGATTTCCATCAAGAAATATCTAAGAAGTGAGGCCATATTAACGTTTTCGTAAGCGGTGTTTGTGATTACCAAGATTCTCTAATATGGCGCTAAGGTAAAACGCTTAACTACTGAAAATAATAATAATAATAATAATAATAATAATAATGACTTTATTCAAAAGATGATCATAGTATGGCGAAGTTTAGCCATGGCTACTCTACCACTTAACCATACTACAACCAGACATTACAAAACATTAGCATAACAACATGAATCAGTAGCTGTAACGAATGCATTAAAAATATATAATATGAACATATACAAAAAAAAGAAACAAAAGAACAAGATATCGTTCAGCAAAATGAATTTATCACTCAATGTGCTGAGTCCAGAAAGTGCAACTTGACTGTCTTCTTGAAGCGCTGCAAACTTAAGCTCTTAGAGATAGCTGGCAAAGAATTGTATACCTTGACCGCATTATAAGTAAAGGACCTTTCAAAGACCGACGTACGATGTATAGGAATGGAAAGTAGATCATTGTGCCGCAGATTTAGAGTAATTTGGTTTCCACGAGGAATCAACTTACAGAGCAAATAGACGGGTTTACCAGTTTTAAAAATTCTATGCACCAATGAATCCCGTAAAGAGAGGCAACTTCCAGTCATTGAAGGGCGAAACAAGGTCCTTGCTGGACCGGCATGAAATACCTTCAAATCTGCAGGAACTCATTCCATCTAGACCATTTACATCATGCCTATAAAGAAAGCAAAGGCTTTGTGGAGACCCGAGATAAATTACACTCTGAGGTACAAAATGGGTGGGGGAAAGCATATGGAAAGAACTACAAAAAGTCTTTTCGACGCGTTTAATATTTTAGCAAAAGAGAAAGGAGAGTTGACCTCACTCCAAGCTCATGAAATTCCGTAGCCCAGCCTGTCAACCTTAGTATTTTTTTAGATAAAACAAGCCATAATGAAAACCCATATGTATGATATATAAATATTTCCTTTCAAAAGGTTCATGAGTTTCTTATACACTGTACTACCTCTAGTTTTGATCCACAAGTCTGTGATCTCATTGGAAAATAGCTTAAGATCAAAGTCCTTGCTCGAATCTCTCTTGTTGTTTGTATTTTAATAAAAGTATTATTGAAGAATGAGGGCTTTCACGACTAATTCTAATATAATAGGCTATTTGACAGTATTGAAAATAAGTTGCGAATTGTGGTGATCCTATTAGATAATAGAATAAGAAAACACATAGTACTTTAATGTACACCTAAATATGTATATTTTTTGGGAAATAATCAAATAAAAATCAGCTATTTTTAAAAATTCGATGGGTCACAGAAACGCCCTGCGATTGGCTGCGACTCTGGTGACGTCACATGCAAGTAAACAAACATCGCGTTGTACGTTTTTGCTGGCTTTCTGTGAGATATTCTATCATAATTCTATTTCGTAAACAGATTTTTATTACTTTCTTGATCAATCTTTCAACTATTGGCATCATTATTCGTTGTGGACTTCAAAATGGACCTAGATTTTGTGCAAGCTGATAACAGCAATCTACCTAAGGTTGACGCATTAATGGTAGCATTTTTCTTCAAAAATAATGCGGACTACTATGCTGCGGAACTCAAACATGTGAAAACAACAATGTAAGTAGTAATAGAAATTATTTATTTATACCTACTAACCTTTATGTATGATCATTAAAAGATTTGTAAAATCAATCTTATTTTAGGTTATGTTGATGTAATGAAAAGAGCTTTCAGTTCAATATGATAATATGGTTCATATATGGTTTCATGAATAAAACATACTTTCATGCTTTGCTTTTGTTTTACAGGTCTGGAAGGGAGTCCTACGGAGTCGATGCAATTGGCTATGTGCAGCTGCACCGGGAGCATGGACTTTGCACACTTAAGTGCAAAATGTGCCCAGAGCACAAAGTGAGATCAGAAGCTTATAATGTGACAATGGTTATCAACGAAAATGAAAGCGAGATAATAAGTTGTCAGTGCCATGACTGTGCTGCTTCAGCAGGAGGCTGCAAGCATGCAGTCGCTTTTTTGATGTGGGTACATCGGCGCAGTGAGGAACCTCCATCTACTTGGGTGGAATGTTATTGGAAAAAGCCACCATTGTCAAGAGTAGGGACTACTCTGAAATACATCTCGATGCAGCAGATATCGAAAAAGGAAGTACCGCACAGACCAAGTACATCAGCACTTCACACAAACTTTATTTTGGAAGCCAAAAAAAGAAAACTTCAACACTGTGAATTGATAAAATATCAGGACGATTTTAAACACTCAAATGTTATGCGGTATTCGCTGCACTGTTTCATAATGGACCAACCACCAAAAATTCAAGCAGACGTAGACAATCTTGTAGACATAATGAAGACAACATTCAACAGAGCTGCTATCAGTGCAATTGAAGAAGCAACAAGAATGCAGTACAAGAGCAGCTTGTGGTATGAGATGAGGTATGGCCGTATCACAGCTTCAAAGGCACATGAAGTCCGGAAGACAGTTAGTACACCATTGAACAAAAAAATCAGAACATGTGGACTTTATGTATGCCAAGACAATCCCATGCTTGCAGCATCTCCTGATGGTTTACTGAAAGGTGCCATTGTTGAAATAAAATGCCCTACCAAAGCAAAAGCTAAGAACAATTATTTAAAAAATCATTTATGATAGGACACATGTAATAGATTACATACCTTGAGGTTCAATAATGTCTTGTATCAAACTCTCATCTTTTTGTAAGCTTTCAGCTTGGGCTTCAGTAGCATTTTGACTTTGCAAACATGTGTTGACCAAATCCATTCTTTTCCTCTTGACATATGCTCCTCGAGCATCAGACAGTGGTCTTTTACGATCTTCTTGACAATGAAATTTTGTTGGCACAGCCTCTTCTGTCAAAAGTATCTTCTTGCTGAAACCCATTTTGTAGTTAATGGTGTCTTTTTCCATCTGCAATTCAACATAACTATCACTATCTAATAAGCAAAGTAGGTAAAATGACCCAGCATAGAAAGTTATTGAGATATCTAGGTAGCTAATATAATCAAAACAACAGAAAACATTTTGAAACCCTACAGAGTAATAAGTTTAGGGTTAATAAACAGGATCTTTGATCCTCAACACTGACTTATCCTCAACATAACCAAAGATACATTTGAGGTTATAGATAGTTATATATTATTTCAATCTTAAAAAAAGCGGTAATTTAAGCTACCTAGTAGATAACATATTCAATTTATACTTACATCGAAGTGATCTTCACACATAAATACATTTGAAGTCGATGAAATGCCCTTTGGGTCTCTCCGAGCTAATATTAACCACTTTTTTCGTCTTTTACAATCGGTTGGAACAGAAACAAACAATGTTTGTGGACTATTTATACACGTATTCGTACATTTTGGCACTACACACCATTTATAGACCATTTTATCTATGATTTTATAGCAAAATCAAGCACAATAATGATATTAACTTCGGCTGACAGCTCGTGATCGTGTTTACTGGCGTGTGACGTCACAGACCTCATCTGCCGGCGCCATCACAGGAATAGCGTTTTTGGCGCGGTTCTAAAAATTCAAACTTTAAATTTGATTTCTATTAAAAATAGTATGGATTTTCAGGAAATATTCATGTAGTGTGCTCATTATATATAAAAGAATAATTTAAAATGATTTTGCAAAATTAGTCAAATAGCCTATTTAGGTTTTTCGGGCTGTTGAGCCGTGGTCGTGTTGGATTTGGTCCAGAGCTTTCGGCTACATCTGCGGTAGCCATCCTCAGTGGCGATGTCGGTGAGAGCGAAGTGCTCGGACCAAATCCAACACGACCACGGCTCAACAGCCCGAAAAAACTAAATTACAAAAGTATTATTATTTATTAACATATAGTTTTTCTGACATTTGTCAGCTTTCTAACATTTGCAGGTCAAATTTAATTCAACTTCATTTCAATGTGACTTCTGCAGGACATATCATCCTCCACTGTTGCTAAGGAACACATATACTATAACTATCTAAAACTGTAACGACTCATCGATGTTCACGTGAATATCACTTAACTACCAGTAGTCGGCTGTTAATAGGCGGGGTATGAATGTTTAACATGGGTGAACTAGATTTGTCACATGCTTAATAAAGAGTGGTTTGAAACATATTGTAAGTCAAACATTTGGGAATTACCTTTATTCATCGTCGCTTCCACTTACATCTGACAGTAATAAACTGTCGCTATCGCTTTCCTCGTTGAAATTGACTATAACTGGCTCTATGATGGTGTCGATGTGGTGATCAAGCTGCCACATTTTTGTTTCTTCCTTCACAACATGACGGATAGCATTCTGCCAAGCTTCGGGCGTTACTAGCTGTATGGAAGTCTCAAGTAAAACCTTAACGTCTGGTAATTTGAAGGTTGTGTTATGGCGCGCAATATAACCCTTCACTTGAGCTCTATTGGGTTCAGTTCACAGTGGTAGGGAGGTAACCGCAGCACAGTGACACCACATTGACGGGCCATCTCATCAGTCACGTAACTAATGTTCGCAGGTTTGTGCTGTTTAATTTTTTCATACAATTCCGCTTTCAAACATGAGTCGTCAAACGGGATTCCTTTTTCGCGCAACCATTGCTGCATGTCACTTTTTCGAGATCCCATAGTCGGTACACGTTCGGCTCGACGACTATGATAGGAAGCATTATCCATGACGATCACAGAGTTGGGCTCAACTCGCTGAAGCACCCCTTGAAACCAGCTCTCGAAGCAGCTGGCATTCATTTCGTCATGGTAATCACCTCCTTTCTTAGAGCCGAAAATCAAGTCACACTCTTCCAAAAAGCTACTATCGCTACCAATATGAGTTACGATCAATCTTTGACCTATCCCTGACGGTCCACGAAGACCTGTTGACAAACCTTCAATGCTTGCTTGACGGTTACTCACTACGTTTTTGTCTATCCAGGTTTTTTAACTGTGTGAGCTGCATTTACCCATGTCTCGTCCAAATAATAGATTTTTCTGCTTTGTCGCCTATATTCAATCATTTCGCGTAGGTATTTTCGACGCCAGGCGACTATTTCAGGTCTCTCTATCAATACTGACTTCCGATTACGCGTTTCGTAACGAAAATTAATTTCGTGCAGGGATTTCCTCATTACCTCGACGCTCATTTGGGGTATAATTTCATTTTCCTTGATCGCTGCATGTACAGCCTTGAGGGTTGGTATCTCATTCCTAAAGAAGAATGAATGTACAGTTCGCCTTTCGCCTTTCGTCCCTTCAAATTAAACTATGGATCAGTAGTAGCTCCAGTTTTCTTCTTTTCATGCACCAACCTGCGAATGGTCCACTCTGGAACGCCTGTCATACTTTCACAACGCGCGAGTGCATCTCCCTGCGACTTAGTTCTGTTCAGATAATTGAACACGTTGAGCACGATTTCTTTCGCGTCCCTCTTCAGTGCTTTACGAAGCCGTCTACTTGTTCCCTGGCTTTCAGTACTTCCACTCGTGCCATTTGTACTCTCGATGGGTAAGTATAACCAAAACAGTAACCACAGAAACCACAACAATAACAATCACACAACAATTCTTATAAAAACACATAATATGCGATCGCTCAACGAAACACGTTCCAATGCGTTGCCGACGCCTATGAGTCTGCCGGTCGAGGCGCGTCTTTGATTTCATTGGTTCTACCGGCGGAGAACAATCAGCCACTATTTCCATCTCTGTCTGTGCTGTTGACCACCGCAAATCCACAGAAACGACATATGTCGTACGCTATACGGCTGTACTGGTAAGAAGCCGGGATCGAGCTCTGATCACGTGTTGATCACGCGTATGAGTCATTACAGTTTTAAATAGTTGTAGTATAGTAACTGGTACTCATTAACACGTCAATCGTGCAGATTTGAGAGATCTCCATAAAAAGGATTGGGAATGGGATCATCACCACCAATAAAGGCTCAAAGTATACTGTTGGTAAAACAGAGCTACTGACTTCCAGGCTACTTGTTAAAATAAGTTATAGATGTGGAAGGGTCCTCTGATTCTGCAGTTATTTCGGCCAGCAGTTTAGACGATATCAATGAAAATCTCATCAAGATATATACATCACATGAGTATGGTTTTGCAGATGTCCTGGGATGGGACACTCTGTATATAGGATTGTAGGTACGACACAGATGGTCCGGATAGAAAAGCTTGCAAGTTACAAATTATCCATCACCTTGCATTACTTAATTTAAAGCGTGGATCTTTACAAAGGTAGGTCGCACTCCAAGACGAATCACCTTTAGCCTAATATCATAGCAGTCGCTACCCGATTATCTACACACCAACGAAAATATCTGGCCCGTACCGCGATTACACGCCCCCAAAGGCTGAAAGGGCCCATCTTAATGAGCATTAAAGGGACAGTCTGTATGGTAATGCCGCCATTAGCAGCTAGGATGGACCGACAAAGGCATGAGGGTCGACCACACGCAGTTCTGCCTTCAAAAAGGGCCGGCTTTCGACGCCGCAGATCGGGATGTTCCGTTAAGGAATTTTTCACGGTACCATCACTTCTAGGTACAGTCTAGTTCGAATTACCAAGGTACGTTTTGCTACACTTCGAGAACATTAGAAGATTAACAATTATGATCTGAAATCATATTTTGATTATTATATATATATATATATATATATATATATATATATATATATAATTATAATAATTTATTTACGTTTGGTGTGTCATAGTTATACTATTTATTTTGTTGCGCTTTACCTAAGCACCATGAGGTATTCGCTGAAGAACCGAAAAGGGCAAAACTGCGCCTGGAGCGGGACTTAGTTGGTAAGTATCTTACCGTATTATGATAACTATCAAAAATACTCCAATTGAGCGGAGGCGTGGCAAATGCTTGTTCCGGAAGTTGTTGTACTCAGTATACAACTGATTCTCATTCAAGTGATTGTACACGCATTAAGGAATACCTCTGTACCGATTGCCGGTATAAGTCCGCCAACGGACCACTTTAGATCTGTTTAACATCCGGTATCTAAGCACGGAATGAGATGAGGTATTTGCCCAACAACCGAAATTGACAAAACTGCGCTAGCGAGACCCTTCAGGTCTGTTTAACATCATTAATACGCAAAAAGAATGAGGTAGACAAGGACCAGTCAACCGAGGCGGTACCACCCGCTAGCTTTCTCCAAGGTTATAAAAAATGTCCACACCTAAGCTACGCAATCGGTTATCTTCCCCAACAAAGAATGATGATGCGGGATTAACAGCAACTTTGATGCTGTTCACCACCACCTGCAGTCTAGTCGCCGCGCCCTGCTTTTTTTGGCGGAGACGAAAATCTCAGATTTTGCACCGATTAATCATTTTGGCTTCGCAAATTATGAAGTGCACTACACTCTGAGGAAGAACGGGGTAGTTGTGGCTTTACGCAGCAGTACTTTCAGAAGACGTTTTTTTTTTAATGAAGCCGAAAGAACATTATGTGGCTTCGCATCAGTTTCAAAACATCCCTCAAACTCATTTACTGCTTTAATCGCTCTCCCTCGGACCATAACTGGGATGACCTACTTGAATACCTATCAAGATCGACTTCCTAAACATCAATCACCCCACTTCAGAGATAGTTCTCATCGACGATTTCTATGCCCATAATGAGCTCTGGTTGGGCTCAATCAAGATCAATGCACTAGGTCGTGCTGTAGAAGCGTTCGCTATTACCCAATGACTGACCTAGCTGGCGACGAGACCTTCTTTCTTCCCCAGTGTTTTACCACATGTCAGTAGTCTACTGGATCTCTTTTTGACCACCCATCCTGCTGTCCTGTCTCCCTTGGGTAACTCCGACAATCGTGTTGTGGAGGCAAGGTTTCGGTCACAACCCGCTCAGGCAGCGAACACTCGTCCAGACCGCAAAATTTGGCATTTGACTTTTCCTCCTCCTTTTCCTGGACAGATGTTTGTTTCGCTAACGCGGATGCGTCGGCTGTCTGTTCATCAATAATCAAAATTATGCACGGTGGAATGGAGGTATCCCTCATACAGTGAAAGTGCCTAAGCCAGGGTCCAATGGCTGGTTGAAAAAATCATGCTTTACTGCTCGTCAGTAGAAGATTAAGGCATCTTATTATAAAACCCCACTGTAGGGAACAGACAAGCCGACGTCTAGACCAGAAACAAAGAAAGCTAAGAGCTCCGCAATGCCAAAGACCAGCTAAAAGAAGGGTAAGAATGTGATGACGTCATCTAGCACTCAATCTGATTGGTATTAAGTGCGATCTTGGAATTAGTATTATCCATCTGTATATGCACCTGCCGCTATACAAAGTCACTTCAAAAATAACGAACCGTCCTGGTGCTATTATGTTGAGCTACCCAATTGTGTTAACCCTCTTGCAGTACAAAAAGCACAATATTCGAAATGGCAGTCATTTGAATTTCCCCACCAACATCATGGTCATTTTACAAATTAAAGTAGATTAATAAATTATATAGAAGGGTTCACGGTAGTTTTGATATTTGTCGTATAGTACAGTCAGGGTGGACAGAGATAGACACGTATATGCGTGAGAATACGAAACTATACGTTCGGACCTACACTATCGATAAAGGTATAAGCAAAACTGGAAACTCGGCAACTGCAGTTGCCAGTTGTATCGATAAAAACAACTTGATTATGAAGTATTTCACATTCGTGAATAATTTGGAGATTACTGTTAAACGGTGCTTTTCAGAAAGTTCCCCACCTACTTTTGGAATGAGTCAATTTGACAAGCTGAAATTCAGTGTGATCAAATTGACGCAAAAATAGTTTGGCTTAAAAGTGGCAGTTGATTTTTTTATATATTTATTTTCAAGACCATCATCAGTACTTTATAACCATAGGATATAGAATCTCAATCATTTGAAATGATGAAGTGGCAGGCGGTCAAAGTTGAACGGTTGAAACTGTATAGCCAATCAACAAGGGGCTATAGTATATCAATCTTCTTATTTCTGGTCAGCGTATAAACCAACATTTATATGAGAAACCTTTTTTTTACCCATATTATGTATCTTATGTACCTTAAAATGTGACATTATATCAATTTTTCCCAAACTAGCTTCACTTCATGTCCACTTGTGCTGGCTGTGAGTGTTGCCTAAACATCATGACATTTAGGCTATATGATTTGGCTCTGCTGAGATGTAACATTTGCTTCAGAGATAGCCTAGCGGAGGCCATTTATAGCTTCTATGACCTCAGCTGTAAATTCTATAGCATAGATCTTTGTGCTATTCCTCCATAGGTGGCGTTCACAGCGAATGCGCGTGGCGTGGACCAGCTAGTTCACAAGTTGAACAATTTTTGATTACATTATACCGACCTTTACGTAATACTCATGCGGATGAGTTTCATTATATTGTCAAAATGAAAATAAAAAGTTATGCTTCTAATGTACAATTTAAAGTTGAAAAACGCTACTCTTAGTGGCCGTTCGCCTTTTTGTACCTTTGTACGAAATAAAGCCCATTTATTATCATTAGTATAGGCTGTAGACAACCATTTAGTCAATAAATAAGTCACTAGTCACAAATTACTACTACTACTACACTAACCAACAAACGGTAAAGCGTTACCAGTTACGAATAACCAGTTACATGTCACAGGTTGCAAGACTGTCATTAACTCAAAGACAGTAATGTTTTTCATTTTCATACTGAAGCAGCCGCGTAAGCAGAAACCTGAATACCGGATCAACGCGACTGCTATAAGGGACACAAAGACGGTTAGTTAGTCCGATTTTTGAACTGTCTAATATTAGCAGAACCAGGAAAATAATCCTCAAGCAGATTACTGCCCAACAGTTAAGAAAACCTTTTACAATCTTAAGAAGGTATACGAGCCCCTTCCCACTTCAGTTGGCCCTAACTATTGAAATCTTAGTTTTTTTTCTTATCAAACACAAATAATAAAAATGTAGCAGGGTGTTATAAGTTTAAAATATTAACAATGAATGTTTTGATAAAATACAGTAGAAAACACCAACTTTAACACTCCCTAATCAAATTTGCAGCATAAAAATAACAATGTTGCAATTACAGCATATGAGCCTATTTTCATTTCAATGCAAAATAAGTCTATAAAGCATAGATGACTGTGAAAAATAAAAGCCATGACAATTGTTTTTATTAATCACAGCCGTCAGAATACGTTTAAAATAGTTTTGGGTAGTTAAGGTTGTCAAAATGGGTAGAGGAAAGGTTATTAATGTGAAAATTCTGTTACTGATAATTAAGTTTTTTAATTCTGGGAAATCAAACTCAGAAATTGCAACTTTAGCGGTACAGTGTGAGAAATATTGTTAGAAGATATAACGTAACTGGTTCAGTTAATATTAAGCCACGATATGAGAAAAAAAGTAATATCACAAATGCCGACCGAAGAACATTAAGAAGAATAATCGTGAAAAACAGGCATGCCAATTATTCACAATTACGTGCTCCGTGGAGTGTCGCTGTTGGAAGGAGAATTTCGAGGTCCACAACTGATAGAGAGGCTCACAAACCGGGATTTAGCACTTGCAAGTTAAGTTTTCTTATAAAAAAAGTGAAGTAAAAACCCTAAAGTTGCACAACTTGCTTATAGGCCAAAGAAAATCCGCTATTAACTCCACTGCAAAACAAAAATCGGCTTAGATGGGCTAAAGAACATAGACAATGGACACCTCAACAATGGTGTGCAATACAATGGAGTGATGAGGCCCGATTCGAAGTTTGTGTTGGTGACAGTCGCAGTAGAGTTATTCGCAAAAAAATGAAGCATTCCACGTTGACTGTCTGAAGAGAAAAGTGAAATTTCCAGCATCCATTATGGTCTGGGGCAGTATGTCATCAAAAGGAGTAGGAAAACTTCATTTTATTGATGGAGATGTGGATACAAACAAATATTTGGCAATTTTAGAAGAATCGCTTTTACCAGTGATGGAAGAATGTTTGACATCCGGCCAAGATTTTTTGTTTCAGCAAGATGGTGCAGCGTGCCATACCTCAAAAAAGGCTATACAATGGATGGAAGAATATAATGTACCACTTTTGAAATGGGTTTCTAGCAGCCCAGATCCGTCACCTATTGAAACTTTGTGGCACGAGATGAAAAAGGTTCTACGACAACATCTTGCTTGTACAATCACCGAACTGAGACAAAAGCTTCAAGAAATATGCGATTGTTTTACACCAAATTTTTGCCAAAACTTGGTTAACACTATGCCCCAAAGAATTTCAGCTGTAATAAAAAATAAAGGTGATGTTACCCAATGGTAATCTTTCAATTGTTGCTTTGTTAACTTCGCGCATTTATCCGCACATTGTTTATTTGTTCAGATGTTCTATTAGTTATAGGTCTAAGTGATTTCAAATATGTATTTTTTACGACTAGAGTGTATCTAAAATGTTTTTGAGAAAATAGATTGTTTTAGAAGTAAATAGGTTCGTCATGTTTAGTTTATACAGGCATATTTTGGTACAAATCTTGAAGTGGGCCAACTGAAGTGGGAAGGGGCACGTAGATCAAACTAAGAAAAATAGAAAAGCAGGTGATTCTATCTAAAGGAAAAAACAGGAGAATCAAAAAGCATATTTCATCCAAGTGAGAACATATCACAACTTGTTTAAGTAATCCTCAGTTACTCCCAGAATGCTGCTCAAACTGTCAGGATGCATGTATATGTATATCATAATAATTAGATATAATATGGCGTTAAACGTTTTATTTACATTATTACATATAATATGTGGGTGCTTTCAAAAATGAATTTGTGCGAGCCCTGTCAATAAAAGGTATTAACGGTACGAGTTCGAATAGATGGGACAGTAAAGCTTAGTTCAGCCACAATCTCATTAGCATCAACTTGATTGTGCAGAAGTTTATACAAGAAAATAGTTAACGCACACTTCCTACTCCGCTCTAAGGACTGCATTTGAAACCTAGGGAATAACAAACTTTCAGATATACCCTGCTCAGGATATGCACCGTCAACATTGAAAGATAAAAATTAGAGAAACCTTCTCTGAACATGTTCAATCAATGTAGCAGTTGTAAATTGGGTTCCAAATTAGATATGCATATCCAAATGTCGATCCAATATAAGCAGAATACAAAACCAACAGTGACTCTGGGCGGCTGAAGCTTCTGCAGTTTCCCACAATAAAACAGAGAGTCCGTGAAACTTCCATCATCTTTTGCGCTATATGGAGTGAAAAATTAAGTTTATAGCCAAAAACGAAAGCCAAATCCTTAATTGAGTCACAACGATTTATATAAACATCAATCTTATAATTAAATTTCTAAAAAGACGTTTTCCTTGAAAAGCTGACTACACAACACTCAGACGCATCAATAAATAAATTACTCTCGTCACACCAAGCTACGACAGCATCAATATCCCGCTAAAGTGCAATGCAATCAACCTCACAATTAGTAATCCTGAATAAATTTAAATTATCCGTAAAGACATCCGTTTATTACAACTTGAATATTGCGTAACATCATTAATAAGAAAGGTAAAAAGGGCCAAGGTTCGAACCCTGAGGCACTCTCGATTCAGGTACATACTGGTATGACTTTAAGCCATTGAATGTAACATATTGATAAAGATAACTTTGAATGAGTGCTAAAGCTGTTGATTGGAATCCATAATGAGAAAGGTTATTTAAAAGTATACCATGGTCCAGCCTATCGAACGCATTAGGAAAATAAGTATTCTGCATCTAGTTGACCTTGCCGATCGACATATACAATAGCGAACTGGGTAAAAATTGTTAAATTAGTTACTGTGGATCTCTTAGTGAGGAGCCTTTGCTGAGAAGGAGACAGAGATATATGAACTGCGGAGTAAATTCTATTATGCAATATGATCTCCAGCAGTTTGAAGAAATTTGATAATATCGCCACCGCTCTATAGTTCTTAATATCAGTATTATCCCCCGATATGAAAATAGGTATCGCTATAGAGAGTTTCCAAATATCAGAAAATGTATTGGTTGCTATACTGAGATTAAATATTTTAAATGGTTATTAAACAGACATGACATGACAATCCTTGACTATGAACGAGGGGATGTCTGATTTAACTTTATTCTTGAGCTTTTTCAATCCAGCAATAATATCATTTTCATGAATGTCATTGAAAAATATGTACTTCAGTAAAGTTATTACGAGTAGATGGATCAACAAAAACACTTTTAAAAGATACTATTAGTCTTCAATCTCGACGTCTTAGGAATAAGGTGTGGTCGCACCGGCCAGTTCCCGATATACGAAATTCGACAGACTTGGGGTGAGAGGCAGAAGCCTCATGGGTGCATCTGGCAGGCTCAACGTGCGACAACATCACAGAGGAGAGGTCTGAGGAGCAAATCTCTTTGGCACAGGTGGTAGAAGAGACCAGTATCGACAGCTACCCATCGAGTCTGTGCGAAATGATTTCGAGACTGCCCATTGGAGATGTGTCATCGCCAACGCGGACAGCATCGAGGTAAGGTTAATGTAGTCGGAGCGGTGCCACCGCCCATGTGAGCAGTAGTCCGGGCTAGGTCTTGCCTGGATCTTGAATAGAGTGAGGAGGTACCTCAAGTTAGTTAACTGCTAATGCCAAAGGGCAAACAAATTGTATCAGTTAACCAGAATTCTGAAAATAAGCTTATTGAAAACTACAAGTTAACTTCGAGGTTGGAGATACTTGTTCTTGAAGGAGTACGCTTTCTGGTGATTTCTCAATATAGTAGCAAAAATGCCTTGTTCATTTTTACTGTACTATTGCTGGTATTTGCGATACAGTGCAACCGTAGTCAGGCATTTTTAATTGCGCTGCCGTATTGAATAGAAGGGAGTGGATAAGGGGTCCCAACCCCCTTAGCCTCTAGCTTCAACTGCTGCTGTCATGATCAATGTGTTTTTTGGTCCCGCGGCACCAGGCGACTCATCTGTTGTGATGCAAAAGTGCAGAAAAAGCCTTAATTAAACGTATAGAGTGCACGGTGTGATTAGGTTCTCCACCGTCTGTTTTGTCAAATAAAAGGGTTTGATATTTGCTTTCCTAATGAATGGAGCATAAAATGTTACTCTTAGGATGGACGGCAGTATTTATCAAGAGCGCTTATTATCCCAAGGGGTTTTGCGTTAGCCGATTGATAAACTTACTGTAGTGTTTTTGCCTTGAAGTAGAGATTCTTTGTTAGAGGTTTCCGTTGACAGGGGTCAACATTTCTGTAAACATTATCAAGGTACGTTTCCATAGCAACTTTGTGTGGGTGTGCCAGAAATGAAAACGGTCGCAACTTGCGTTAAGGACATTTCAGCTTGCCACATGTACCCTAGAAAAATTAAAAATATGGCGTCAAGTAGGTTGATTCTGCACTTCTCACACAGCGCTGTCATCAGTTGATCACGTTTTATGTTCAGAACAAGTTAAACTTTTCTAATAGGAGCACGAGCTTTTTCAAAACCAAAAAATGAAGATGCGGGATTTTTATTTTTTTCATGTTTTCACCAATAGCTTCGCCGCCACTGGACCGATTTCCAAAAGCTAAAAAGTGTTCCGACCTTGACATACTAGCAACCTTACGTGAACATTTTTCATCAAAATCCGTGCGGTACTTCCTTAGTTATAGACGGGCCAATGTTTAGCGGACAGACAGACAGACGATAATGAATGACATGGTTTTTCGTAAGTAGTAAGGTCCACCTTTCAAACGGCCATGAGTGACTACTGATGCGAGAATGATGTCAAGCCTTCTAATGTAATTAATATTAAAACATCAAAACGAAGCAGAACTTAACATAAAGTCAGTAAATATAGGCAGCGTGACATGAACTACCACAACATCGATTAGAGACACAAGGATCTGATGGAGTGAAGAATCGTTGGACATGGACACATGGTATTTTTAGGGATTGAGATATGTGAGGCGTTTTTGCACAATCGTATCTTTAACATCAAGTCAGACTTATTATCTACAACCTAATTCAATTGCACGTAGCGATAATTAGATCTACCCGAACCACGAACCATTGTACATGTTGAAGGGTGAATGAATGTGGCAGCGCCAAGCGGCTACTACTTAATATTGTATTACCTTCATGTATGTGGTACTAAAGCTCATCGAGTAGCATCCGAGGACTTTGGCTGACTGTCATAAAAATCATTCATGCATTCATTGCGAATTTTAATGCTACTATGACAGCTCTCATAAATTGTAAAGATTGTTTTCGCCACGTAATTCAGCCGGATTTTATATTGGCCGAAAATTCGGAATGTCTATGAAACAATGTCTCTAATCCCGTAGTTCATTGGCCCTCATCAAGATCGGAATATGCCTTAACCCCATAGCATATTGGTAAGCCTGCAAAGAGATCCAACTCCAATAAATTCCCATAAATGAGGCAAACTTGAACTTGCCAGAAAAATGGTTCCGTCAACATGGAACCAATCAGGAACCGTACAGTCCGTGAGATATTCCAGATCCAGTGCATCAATTTCTATGAATCGAAAAGCTTTTTTATCCTCGATAATGAGGCAAACTTAAAATTGCCTAAAAAATCGGGATGTGCCTGAACCTTATAGAACATTGCCATAGTTTACGAAATAGTTCAGTTATAATACCAGTCTATAAACGATACCCTTTTTCCGTTCTTGCAAATAAGGCAAATATGAAGTTAGCTGAAAAACTGGGTAAGCTTGTAACAGACGCTGTAATGTCTTTGTTGAACGCTCCTCATTGGCTTCGACTACATCTAAACGGAACCATATGAGTTATTGTAATTATTTCATTATTGCATTCTATAAATGGTATAGATTTTCGTTCTCGTTAATGGGACAACCATGAAATTGCATAGAAATATGGGGTGCCCGAAAAACAGCTGCAGTTATGTCAAAGCCTATTTCTCCTCATCGGGTTAGCTTTCATCTCCTTATACGGGTTAAGTCAAAGAAATGCCGCCTTGACAGGTTATCACTACAATCATTTCTCCTAAACGGACCCTACAAGCAAACCTTTTGTAACTCTTCCAAAACAACTGCTATCTCACTAGTACATTTCCGATAATAATAAACTTCAAAGGCAACAAAGCTCTGGGAATAAAAAACTACGATAAAACAGGTCAGGCAAAGACGGTAGACAAACAATACCAGCTTGCCTCAGATGGATGCATCAGATAATAGGAAAACATAATCGGACTTTCTATGCAAGGACCACTTAACGTCAGCTGGCGATCACCGTAGAAAAGATTAGATACGCACCCCCATTTATATATCGGACTAACCGTGATAAATTTTTCGGCGGGGTATTGTAACATTCCCAGCTTATAGGTAGGTTTACATTATATGTTTACATAACAACTTAGTATTTTTGAATTGCTTCAGCATGTACGAGTACCTCATATTATATCAAGACACTACTATGATACGAGGTCTGTAAATTAAGTGATGAGATTGGCGACATAGCGTTCGATCTGGCAACACTAGAGGCGCCAGGCTTGGAGGGAAGACATAGGAACATGTCAGCCGCCTCAGCACAAGTTTGAACTCGCTCGAGTCATTTGGTTGTCCGTAGAGAATGTCTTTTTGTGAATGTTTTTTTATCGATTGTACTCTAAAAGTGAGCAATACCAATTTCAAGCAACGGTGTGCCTTCAGATTTTGCTTCACACTTGGGCACAATGCAACGGAAACTCTTGCTAAATAGGCCTTCGGAGATAGTGTTTTGTGAAGAGCACAGGTTTTTCGATGGTTCAAGGCATTTTCAAAAGAAAGTCAGTCGAAATGGAAGACGAAATGTTGAATGCAACTGGATTAACGATTTCCGAAGTCGATGAAATTCATCCCGACACTACTTGGCTCGCTATCAAAATCATCCTCGCACTTGTGATGATCGTGTATGTAGCAGTGTACTGCTTGAACACTAACTTCAAGAGACATTTTGAAGAGGATATTGAGAAAACGTTGAAGATGCTTAAGCTGACGGTGATTCTGGCAAATCAGATTGATCTATTTTGAAAGGGAGGTATAGTGAAGTTTGGAAAGGGTTATGGAGAGAAGAGTTAGTGGCTGTTAAAGTTTTACCGTCAAAGTATAGGGTGATCTGGATGAAGGAGGCAGAAATTATAGATAGAGGCGGTAGAAGCTTCTGCAGTTTCTTACAATAAAACCGTATGCCCGTGTAGCTTCACTCACCTTTTGAGCTGTATTGAGTGAAAAATTAGGTTTATAGTCAAAAATGACAATCAAATCCCTTAATCATTCCCTGCTAATATTTGTTAGATAAATTTCTCATTTCTCATGTTCAGTGAATTTTACCACTTGCTCTAATACATACGCGTTTTAGCAATAAATACAACTGAGCCGTTAATGTCCACAGATTAACACTTTTAGTTGTTTTTCCAATTTCAGAAACAGGCCAAGGTACCAGTGCCCAATCTACTTTGGTGCCAATAAATTCCCATAAATGAGGCAAACTTGAACTTGCCAGGAAAATGGTTCCGTCAACATGGAACCATTCAGGAACCGTACAGTCCGTGAGATATTCCAGATCCAATGCATCAATTTCTATGAATCAAAAAGCTTTTTTATCCTCGATAATGAGGCAAACTTAAAATTGCCTAAAAAATCGGGATGTGCCTGAAGCTTATAGAACATTGCCATAGTTTACGAAATAGTTCAGTTATAATACCAGTCTATAAACGATACCATTTTCCGTTCTTGCAAATAAGGCAAATATGAAGTTAGCTGAAAAACTGGATATGCTTGTAACAGACGCTGTAATGTCTTTGTTGAACGGTCCTCATTGGCTTCGACTACATCTAAACGGAACCATATGAGTTATTGTAATTATTTCATTATTGCATTCTATAAATGGTATAGATTTTCGTTCTCGTTAATGGGACAACCATGAAATTGCATAGAAAAATGGGGTGCCCGTAAAACAGCTGCAGTAATGTCAAAGCCTATTTCTCCTCATCGGGTTGGCTTTCATCTCCTTATATGGGTTAAGTCCAAGAAATGCCGCCTTGACAGGTTATCACTACAATCATTTCTCCTAAACAGACCCTACAAGCAAACCTTTTGTAACTCTTCCAAAACAACTGCTATCCCACTAGTACATTTCCAATAATAATAAGCTTCAAAGGCAACAAAGCTCTGGGAATAAAAAACTACGATAGAACAGGTCAGGCAAAGACGGTAGACAAACAATACCAGCTTGCCTCAGATGGATGCATCAGATAATAGAAAAACATAATCGGACTTTCTATGCAAAGACCACTTAACGACGTTTTGAATGCAACTGGCTTAACGATTTCCGAAGTCGATGAAATTCATCCCGACACTACTTGGCTCGCTATCAAAATCATCCTCGCACTTGTGATGATCGTGTATGTAGCAGTGTACTGCTTGAACACTAACTTCAAGAGGCATTTTGAAGAGGATATTGAGAAAAACGTTGAAGATGCTCAAGCTGACGGTGATTCTGGCAAATCAGGTTGATCTATTTTGAAAGGGAGGTATAGTGAAGTTTGGAAAGGGTTATGGAGAGGAGAGTTAGTGGCTGTTAAAGTTTTACCGTCAAAGTATAGGGTGATCTGGATGAAGGAGGCAGAAATTATAGATAGAGGCGGTAGAAGCTTCTGCAGTTTCTTACAATAAAACCATACGCCCGTGTAGCTTCACTCACCTTTTGAGCTGTATTGAGTGAAAAATTAGGTTTATAGTCAAAAATGACAATCAAATCCCTTAATCGTTCCCTGCTAATATTTGTTAGATAAATTTCTCATTTCTCATGTTCAGTGCATTTTACCACTTGCTCTAATACATACGCGTTTTAGCAATAAATACAACTGAGCTGTTAATGTCCACAGATTAACACTTTTAGATCTTTTTCCAATTTCAGAAACAGACCTAGGTACTAGTGCCCAATCTACTTTGGTGCCAATAAATTCCCATAAATGAGGCAAACTTGAACTTGCCAGAAAAATGGTTCCGTCAACATGGAACCATACAGGAACCGTACAGTCCGTGAGATATTCCAGATCCAATGCATCAATTTCTATGAATCAAAAAGCTTTTTTATCCTCGATAATGAGGCAAACTTAAAATTGCCTAAAAAATCGGGATGTGCCTGAACCTTATAGAACATTGCCATAGTTTACGAAATAGTTCAGTTATAATACCAGTCTATAAACGATACCCTTTTTCCGTTCTTGCAAATAAGGCAAATATGAAGTTAGCTGAAAAACTGGGTATGCTTGTAACAGACACTGTAATGTCTTTGTTGAACGGTCCTCATTGGCTTCGACTACATCTAAACGGAACCATATGAGTTATTGTAATTATTTCATTACTGCATTCTATAAATGGTATAGATTTTCGTTCTCGTTAATGGGACAACCATGAAATTGCATAGAAAAATGGGGTGCCCGAAAAACAGCTGCAGTAATGTCAAAGCCTATTTCTCCTCATCGGGTTGGCTTTCATCTCCTTATACGGGTTAAGTCAAAGAAATGCCGCCTTTACAGGTTATCACTACAATCATTTCTCCTAAACAGACCCTACAAGCAAACCTTTTGTAACTCTTCCAAAACAACTGCTATCCCACTAGTACATTTCCAATAATAATAAGCTTCAAAGGCAACAAAGCTCTGGGAATAAAAAACTACGATAGAACAGGTCAGGCAAAGACGGTAGACAAACAATACCAGCTTGCCTCAGATGGATGCATCAGATAATAGAAAAACATAATCGGACTTTCTATGCAAAGACCACTTAACGACGTTTTGAATGCAACTGGCTTAACGATTTCCGAAGTCGATGAAATTTATCCCGACACTACTTGGCTCGCTATCAAAATCATCCTCGCACTTGTGATGATCGTGTATGTAGCAGTGTACTGCTTGAACACTAACTTCAAGAGGCATTTTGAAGAGGATATTGAGAAAAACGTTGAAGATGCTCAAGCTGACGGTGATTCTGGCAAATCAGGTTGATCTATTTTGAAAGGGAGGTATAGTGAAGTTTGGAAAGGGTTATGGAGAGGAGAGTTAGTGGCTGTTAAAGTTTTACCGTCAAAGTATAGGGTGATCTGGATGAAGGAGGCAGAAATTATAGATAGAGGCGGTAGAAGCTTCTGCAGTTTCTTACAATAAAACCATACGCCCGTGTAGCTTCACTCACCTTTTGAGCTGTATTGAGTGAAAAATTAGGTTTATAGTCAAAAATGACAATCAAATCCCTTAATCGTTCCCTGCTAATATTTGTTAGATAAATTTCTCATTTCTCATGTTCAGTGCATTTTACCACTTGCTCTAATACATACGCGTTTTAGCAATAAATACAACTGAGCTGTTAATGTCCACAGATTAACACTTTTAGATCTTTTTCCAATTTCAGAAACAGGCCTAGGTACTAGTGCCCAATCTACTTTGGTGCCAATAAATTCCCATAAATGAGGCAAACTTGAACTTGCCAGAAAAATGGTTCCGTCAACATGGAACCATACAGGAACCGTACAGTCCGTGAGATATTCCAGATCCAATGCATCAATTTCTATGAATCAAAAAGCTTTTTTATCCTCGATAATGAGGCAAACTTAAAATTGCCTAAAAAATCGGGATGTGCCTGAACCTTATAGAACATTGCCATAGTTTACGAAATAGTTCAGTTATAATACCAGTCTATAAACGATACCCTTTTTCCGTTCTTGCAAATAAGGCAAATATGAAGTTAGCTGAAAAACTGGGTATGCTTGTAACAGACGCTGTAATGTCTTTGTTGAACGGTCCTCATTGGCTTCGACTACATCTAAACGGAACCATATGAGTTATTGTAATTATTTCATTACTGCATTCTATAAATGATATAGATTTTCGTTCTCGTTAATGGGACAACCATGAAATTGCATAGAAAAATGGGGTGCCCGAAAAACAGCTGCAGTAATGTCAAAGCCTATTTCTCCTCATCGGGTTGGCTTTCATCTCCTTATACGGGTTAAGTCAAAGAAATGCCGCCTTTACAGGTTATCACTACAATCATTTCTCCTAAACAGATCCTACAAGCAAACCTTTTGTAACTCTTCCAAAACAACTGCTATCTCACTAGTACATTTCCAATAATAATAAACTTCAAAGGCAACAAAGCTCTGGGAATAAAAAACTACGATAAAACAGGTCAGGCAAAGACAGTAGACAAACAATACCAGCTTGCCTCAGATGGATGCATCAGATAATAGAAAAACATAATCGGACTTTCTATGCAAGGACCACTTAACGAAGTTTTGAATGCAACTGGCTTAACGATTTCCGAAGTGGATGAAATTCATCCCGACACTACTTGGCTCGCTATCAAAATCATCCTCGCACTTGTGATGATCGTGTATGTAGCAGTGTACTGCTTGAACACTAACTTCAAGAGGCATTTTGAAGAGGATATTGAGAAAAACGTTGAAGATGCTCAAGCTGGCGGTGATCCTGGCAAATCAGGTTGATCTATTTTGAAAGGGAGGTATAGTGAAGTTTGAAAAGGGTTATGGAGAGGAGAGTTAGTGGCTGTTAAAGTTTTACCTCTCTTTGGAAATTGGTAAGAGAGATAGCTCAAAATAAAAAGAAAAAGGAAAATGTAACAACGATGAAGACGGATTCGGGACAACTTCTAATAGATAAAAAACAATAGCAAACGAGTTCAATAATGTGTTCAGTGTAATAGGACAAGAAATGGCCAGCAAAATTAATAGAGACCCAAATTTTCGTCCACGTAGGAAAACATTCGTGAAATCATTTGTTCTTCTCCCAACAAATATTGAAGAAATGAAACACATCATGAGAGATCTCAAATCAAAAAAATCTCCCGGAACAGACGAAATTCGCGCTGAAACCATAAAGTTCATTTCCGAGCACATTGCAGAGCCACTAACATACATCTTCAACTTCTGTATCGCACAAGGTTGTTGGCCAAAAGCTTTCAAAGAGACCATGGTTACACCTACATACAAAAAAGGAGATAACCAACTAGTAACGAATTACAGGCCAATATCACTTATAACACACCTTTCAAAAATATTCGAAAAATTATTAAAGAAAAGATTATTGTCGTATCTTGAAAAATA
Organism: Acanthoscelides obtectus; assembly: GCA_963669975.1. Classification (NCBI taxonomy): domain Eukaryota; kingdom Metazoa; phylum Arthropoda; class Insecta; order Coleoptera; family Chrysomelidae; genus Acanthoscelides; species Acanthoscelides obtectus. The sequence continues at coordinate 62,186,585 of CAVLJG010000009.1, read as the reverse complement.
CAATATTATATCTAACAAACAATATGGTTTCAAACATAAAGTATCTACAGAAGATGCTATTTTAGCAGTCACCTCAAAGATATATGGTGCCTTGGATGAAAATAGTCCTAGCCTCTGTGCATTTATCGACTTATCGAAAGCGTTCGATACTGTCAGTCATGAGTTACCTTTACAAACACTAGTGGACATAGGTATCAGAGTGAATTGCATAAAGCTTTTTGAGAGCTATTTATCTAACCGTACCCAGATTGTTAGATTAGATAATGAAGTGAGCGACAGAAGAATGATTGAGTACGGAGTGCCGCAAGGCACCTTTCTAGGGCCTATACTATTTAATACTTACATCAATGAGATGTTTTCGGTCCAATGTAGTCGAGACATCTCTGGATTTGCAGATGGCACCGCTATATTTTACAAAGCAGACACTTGGCAAAATCTCGAATCCACCGTAGAGACTGATCTACCAAATATAATGAGATGGCTCCAGCACATGTTATTAACAGTAAAGTGGGAAAAAACATGTTATATCTCCTTTACATGCAATAAATCTACGAAGCCATCGTTTAGTGATATAAGTGTTAGTATAAATGGGAAACAACATTCAATGAAGCCAGAAAAAAGTGCTAAGTACCTTGGCGTGATTATAGATGAACATCAGAGATGGGATAAACATACAAACTTCATCTGTAAAAGGTTGCGTACGGTTCTCTCAAAACTCCGATGTATGAAAAAAATATTGACAACCTACCAAATGGAAACCTTATACCACGCTTTAGTGGAAAGTCACATAAGGTACGGCATACTAGCATGGGGAGGATCTTCGAAGACATATCCTCCATGTTGAAATACTTCAAAAAAGAATATTAAAACTAACATATTCCAGAGAGCCAAGATTTCCATCTGATCGTTTATACAGTGAAACTAACAACCTTGATATTCGACAGACATTCTGTTTCAAAATTGCCTCTAAATATCACTGTAATAAACAGGTCTCTACGCTTCCAATACACCCATACTCAACACGGCAAAAACACCACCATGTCGTACCATTTTTCCAAAAGTGTGTAGTACAGCGTTCATATACTTATATTGCTCCTAAACTGTACAACAGTCTTCCCCCACATCTGCAACGCATCAACAACTTGGCGCCATTCAAGAAAGCGTTGAAGCAATTCATTTTGAAACAACCACGAGGATCAATAGAGAACTTACTACATTAGCAATCTATTGTAGTGTAATTATGAATCTGTATTGATCAGGTTACATAGATTTATAAAACGATATGTCATCTGCTTAATATTCGTCAACAACCTGTATATTTGTTATGTCTGTGTGATAGGTTTCTTTTATTTGCCTCTTCTTTTGTTATTGTTATTTGTGCGGTATTATGTTACAGCGTTTTAATCATTCTTATTTTAATACCATTTTAGCTTTCGATATACTATACTTTGAAGTTGAGTCATTAATTTTCAGATAATGATTGTAGAAGGAAGATAAACCAGAATATGTGTGTAAAAATAAAAAAAATTAAAAAAAAATTTTTACCTTGTTTTATAAAGTATCCTCCCGACAAGTATTTCAGTGCGGACCTGTATTTGATCGTGAGGTCCCCTGTGAGGTCTTCAAGTCACCTGATTCACGAGCCCGTTGTACTACATTAACAAAGGCACGAGGGGTTGGTTGCACTCGATTGGGAAACCGATCCGCATAAACATGTGCCATTTTTTATTTCGTTTGAGCCACGCAACAGACACTATTCACACGCTAACCGACTGTATGTATAACTGAACTGAATAAAATACTTAATTGCAAAAACGTCGTTCCAAATTCTTTCGCTTTTTTGTTTCCGATGCGATGAACCGGTAAGGCGGATTATATCCGTTGTTGCCAAACACGAGTACATGATATTATTATTGAGACAGGGCGGTACTCAAACTTCCAAAGGGCTATAACTTTGTTACTTTAATTTTGCCAGAAAAATGGTAAAGGAAAAAAACATTTCTTTTGATCAGATCTACTCACTGTTAAAATAAATGACTCAACTTCGAAGTCACCCTGTATATGTATGTGAGATTACAATGTGTTTTTAGTATAGATATACGGTTTCTTTTTATGCCGAAACAAGTGTTACCTTACACTTATCGGCTCATGCTTTATTCATTAATTTTGTTTTTGTATCAACTTTTTTTCTGAATAAAGCCTATTAAATTGAAAAAAATTGAAACTAGATGCTGGTGAAAAATTAATCGGGGTGTAGTTGGACCTATCCAAAGCCTTTGATTCAATATACCATGAGATACTTCTCTTAAAACTGGAATACTGTAGAATCCGACGCTTCGCCAATGACCTAATAAAATCATATTTAAACAATCGTTCTCAAGTAGTTAGTACTACAGCTGAAAATGAGCTGAAAGAAGAGAAAATTATTATGGGGGTTCCACAGGGGTCAATATTTGGACGAATTTTATTTTTAGTGTACATAAATGATCTATCTAAATCTATTAATTTAACTTAGTTATTCATGTACGATGATGATATATCGGGTATAGTGACTGACATAAACATAGAACCGTTGTCTCAAAAATCAACTAAGCTTGTAAATAATGTAGCAGAATGGTGCAATGACTACTTACTACATTTGAACATCGATAAAATATTGTATACTTCAATAACGACTCAACCAATTATTAAAACGGAAAAACGAACACTGCACAGTTTTTAGGCGTGAACATAGACCATGCACTGAAGTGAACGAAACAGACAACAGCAGTGTTATCGAAAAGGAACTCTGCCTCCTATTTAATATACAGTATTAGGTCACGAGCGTTGAGCGATGCCGCTTGAGAGCTAACATCGCGCGCATTGTCGTGTTCATATTCCAGCGTTATTTCAGTTATTTTCTCGAATTAGACCTGATGAGTTCTGTAACAAAGCGGTTGCTACTTATGGAAAATCAACGGCTACAATGGTTAATTAGAAAAAAAATTAAAAGAGACAAGGCGTTCATGAACTCAATGAAAAGAGAGTTACTTACGGCGAATACCACCACCTCTATAATCAACTTCGCGGTGATCCAGTAAGTTTTTTCCAGTTTTCAGGGATGTCAGTGGAAACGATTAGTTATATTAATAAGCCGTCAAAAGAAAACAGCTAATTTTAAAAAGCCTATTTTTCCATCATAAAGGCTTTATAAGGTAAGTTATATATCTTTATTTCGATATTTCACAAAATGTAATAAAGATCAACATATGTGCTAAGAAAATCAACATAGAATGAACATTAAATAAAACGTGTAATAAAAACCATAAAACAAACATCGCCTCAACTCTAAAAATGGTGGTCGATAGTTTTCTAATCCTGAAGCTTGTGTTTCTGAAGACTATCCTGGATGCAAAGGAGAATACCTTAAATGCCCTGTAGAATACTCTTCTCGGTTTTATTCAGATTTTTGCAGTTACTTTATTTTTCTCGTCGGAGAGCCTCCATTATAACATTTTGAATACCTTTCTTTGGTCATTTTTCAATAAGTTGTAACGGTTTCACCGTCCGATCGTATTTATTAAATCACTTCTCGATTATCATTTCATTAATCCCATCTCTAGCTTTTTTGCTTGGAAAATTTTCCGCTTGGAGCACTTGATGCGGAGTTCCTGATCTGCGATCTTCCTCGCGCTTCCTTTTCACTTGAGCCGCCGATCGAACAACGACTAGAAATTTCTTCTCAGTAGCACAAGGTTATATAGCACCATGTGCTAGAATTTTCTAGAATGTGTGTCCGTATAGGACAAAAATGGTGAGTTTTATAATACTATACAGTTTTATTGCTGGATCTGCCTGTAGTTTATAGATAATCGATATGTAAGTGATTTATTTCTTGTACGATTTTAAAATATCCATCGAACGTCATTTTCGACTACTTCGATCATTCGCCATAACTTTAATCAAATCGAGGTGGAAATCGATCCACATCGATTTTACCTCTGTGCGCGTATATATATTCATAGTTCAGTGAAATTATAAGTACGTTGATTATGAATATTCGATGATTATGTTTTTATATCAGAAGCATGTTGAGAAATTTTTGATGACCACCATCTTGTTCTACGCTTTTTTTTGCTATTTCATGATTTTATTTTATGAAAGGCATTTCCAATTTTCGGTTTGATTTTATCAAACTATATAATGTAATTCTAACCTAGAAAATCGTTGGTTCTCTTTTGAGGCAGACTGAGATTGGAAATGCCTTGGCCATTAGGGCACGTTGCTAATGCACACGGTTCTTTTTCAGATTGGGGCCACCCCCTTTCTCTTTCCCTTTCACTTTGCCTAGCCTTGGCCAATATTTTCACCCATGCATGTACCTTGGCAGCGCCATCGCCTTTAACTTCGCCTACAACTGGTTGTGAAGCCACTATATGGAGGTCACCCCTCATAACTGGGACCTCCCCTTCAAGCCCCTGGCCATCCTGGCTTCAGTCGAGTAAAAATGGACCAGCGAAAGATAAGTCGATAGCGTTATAGCAGCGCCAAAGATGTAAAACTTATTTTGTTATTTTTGTAAAATTGTAATGTAATGAAAATGCCTTTTTTTTGTTAAATAAAATCTGTTAAATTTTTGTGTTCTGTTTGTTCTTCTATCCTCTAGCCATGCCATGGTCGACACACAGCTACACGCCTGTAGATGTCTTCATGCCACCGACTGAGCTACCGGAAGCTAATGGTAACCCCCTTTCTGTGATTGTGCAGAAAAGTTGGAATCTTCATTGCATTCCATCTTTTCTGGACTTTTTGCGGAAAGGAAGTGTTACAAAGTCTAATTTTTGCTTTTCAATTTCTAAGTGTCAATTTCGGTCGCTCGTTTTTTACGTGGATGCACTGGAGTGTCAGTATTTCGGGAAAAAGAACGCGCGCATGTGGGCTCCGAATTTGGAAGATTTGAAATAGGAGACAAAAGAGTAACATCGGTTTCTGTTTCCGTGTCGCTGGTTTCTGTTGCTGACACGCAGTCGTTCAAATTACCCTGTGTATTACTTCGCATTATAACGTCTTTTACGAACATCCTTTGGTTGAATGAAGGCTATTTTCCTTTATATCCTCCTTGTTCTTCAGACCCAGGATACCAATGTTTTTTAGAAATGGAAGACGGAGTGTTGAGCACAACTGGATTAAGGTTTTTCGCAGTCGATGAAGACCATTACGATCCTACTTGGCTGGCTATCAAAATCATGCTCGCGTTTGCATCCCCAGCGGTACTGTTGGTGATGATCATGTGTGTAGCAGTGCACTGCTTGAACAATAACTTCAAAAGGCGTTTTGAAGAGGATATTGAGGAAAACGTTGAAGTTGCTCAAGCTGAGGGTGATTGTGACAGATCCAGTTTGGACCATAGAAATCTGGTGAATCAGATTGATCTAATGGGACGCATTTGTAAAGGAAGGTAAGTTTGGAAAGGGTTATGGAGAGGAGAGTTAGTGGCTGTTAAAGTTTTACCGGCAAAGTATAGGGTGGTCTGGATGAAGGAGACAGAAATATACAGGTATGCGGATTAAAAAATAGTATATGGAAGAAAGAGAATTCAGTGTTAGAGTATTATCTATTTCAATAGTTTCTTAACTATATTACCTTAAAATTCTAGTGTACTCGTTTTCGTTTTGGACGAAACTCGGTAATCTCTTTTCCCTGAATTTGTCCCGGCATTCATGATAACGAGTTTAATCCCGGAAGAATATATCTAAGTCGCATTGAGTACTTTTACCTGAAGGTGCACCTATATGCGCGTGCATTGACAACATTCAACATTTATGTGGAACAGTTAGTCGACAAGTTCTGTTATTACAAGGTGTATCCAAACTCCTGTCTACCGACAACAACAGGTTTCCAATGTCTTTCAGAAATGGAAGACGAAATGTTGAATGCAACTGGCTTAACGACTTCCAAAGTCGATGAAAACCATCTTGATCCCACTTGGCTCGCAATCAAAAACACAGTCGCTTTTGCATCCCCAGCGGTACTGTTTGTGATGTGTCAGTGCTGCTTGAACAATAACTTCAAAAAGCGTTTTGAAGAGGATATTACGGAAAACGTTGAAGATGCTCAAGCTGAGGGTGAATGTGGTAGATCCAGTTTGGACCATAGAAATCTGGCGAATCAGATTGATCTAATGGGACGCATTTGGAAAGTGAGGTACAGTGGAGTTTGGAAAGGGTTATGGAGAGGAGAGTTAGTGGCTGTTAAAGTTTTACCGTCAAAGTATAGGGTGGTCTGGATGAAGGAGACAGAAATATACTTTGGTGAGCAGTAGAAGCTTCTGCAGTTTCTCACAATAAAACCGTACACCCGTGTAGCTTCACTCACCTTTTGAGCTATATTGAGTGAAAAATTAGGTTTATGGTAAATTTCTCATTTTGCATGTTCAGTGCATTTTACCACTTGCTCTAATACATACTCGTTTTAGCAATAAATACAACCGAACTATAAATGACTACAAATGAACACTTTTATATCTTTTCCAATTTCAGAAACAGGCCTAGGTCCAAGTGACCAATCTACTTTGGTATCCCTTTCTGATTTGTGGAATTATTTGCCATACTAAGCAACTACCGACGTTTATGATGTTGACCACCACTCTGTATAATGATCTCATTTCCATGAAATTGTCTCGCCATTCAAGATACTCTTTAATCACGGTAGAATATATTTAAATCATATTGTGTATTTTTAACCTGAATGTGCGCCTACATGCACGTGCATTGACAATATTAAAACATTCTTGTTAAACAGTGAGTCGACAAGTTGTGTTACAAGATGTATTCAAACTCCTGTATATCGACAACAGGTTTGTAATGTTTTTTAGAAATGGAAGACGAAGTGTTGAGCACAACTGGTTTAACGTTTTTAGAAGTCGATGATGACCATCACGACCATTTGCATGCTCAGCGGTACTATTTGTAATGATCGTTTGTGTAGCAGTGCACTGCTTAAACAATAACTTCAAAAGGCGTTTTGAAGAGGATATTGAGGAAAACATTGAAGATGCTCAATCTGAGGGTGACTGTGACAGGAATGGGATGCATTTGGAAATTGAGGTACAATGGAGTTTGGAAAGGGTTATGCAGAGGAGAGTTAGTGGCTGTCAAAGGTTTACCGGAAAAGTACAGGGTGGTCTGGATGCAGGAGACAGAAATATACAGATATGCGGATTAAAAAATAGTATATGGAAAAAAGATGATTCAGCGGTGAAATATTATCTACGGCTTGTCCGTAAAATAAGTTCCACGGGCTGCCGCCTACCCTAGGATCGTTTCTATGCACAGCCAGGCAACAGAGGCAGATTGTTTGGTTCCCCCACTCCAATCCCTCACCAAGCCAGCGTCGCTGCGACGTTTAGTCTTGGCTCAGCAGCCGTCAGCGATGGAGCTTCCTCTTGCGTCTCCCGCCAGCTGCGAGTTGCGTTCTGTTATTCGTTTCCTGGCGGCTAAGAAGAAATCGGCGAAGGAAATTAACGAAGAACTTTGTCAAGTGTATGGAGAAGACTGTATGAGCTGCGGGATGGTGCGCAGATGGGTCAGGTACTTTAAAAATGGCCAAACAGACGTCCACGACGAAGCCCGTGCAGGGCGGCCATCGGTTTTCGACGAAACAATTGCCAAAGTCGAAGCGGCAATGCTTGAAGATCGACGGATTACAGTTCGGGAGCTGTGCACAAAGATTCCGTAGGTCAGCAAAACCACAATTGACAAGATTTTGACTGAACATTTAGGCTATTCAAAGGTCTGCGCAAGATGGGTACCAAGAATGCTCACTGCAGACCACCGGCGGCAGCGGGTTGAAGCGGCCCAAGAATTTCTCGCTTTTCACGGAACAACCGAAGAGGAATTTCTGGACCCTATTGTTACTGGTGACGAGACCTGGGTACACTACGCCACACTGTAACGGTTTCACCGTCCGATCGTATTTATTAAATCACTTCTCGATTATCATTTCATTAATCCCATCTCTAGCTTTTTTGCTTGGAAAATTTTCCGCTTGGAGCGCTTGATGCGGAGTTCCTGATCTGCGATCTTCCTCGCGCTTCTTTTTCACTTGAGCCGCCGATCGAACAACGGCTAGAAATTTCTTCTCTGTAGCACAAGGTTATATAGCACCATGTGCTAGAATTTTCTAGAATGTGTGTCCGTATAGGACAAAAATGATTGGGGTCACCCCCTTTCTCTTTCCCTTTCACTTTGCCTAGCCTTGGCCAATATTTTCACCCATGCATGTACCTTGGCAGCGCCATCGCCTTTAACTTCGCCTACAACTGGTTGTGAAGCCACTATATGGAGGTCACCCCTCATAACTGGGACCTCCCCTTCAAGCCCCTGGCCATCCTGGCTTCAGTCGAGTAAAAATGGACCAGCGAAAGATAAGTCGATAGCGTTATAGCAGCGCCAAAGATGTAAAACTTATTTTGTTATTTTTGTAAAATTGTAATGTAATGAAAATGCCTTTTTTTTTGTTAAATAAAATCTGTTAAATTTTTGTGTTCTGTTTGTTCTTCTATCCTCTAGCCATGCCATGGTCGACACACAGCTACACGCCTGTAGATGTCTTCATGCCACCGACTGAGCTACCGGAAGCTAATGGTAACCCCCTTTCTGTGATTGTGCAGAAAAGTTGGAATCTTCATTGCATTCCATCTTTTCTGGACTTTTTGCGGAAAGGAAGCGTTACATAAATTGGCACCCGCAACGGGACGCTTCGATAGGTGTTTGGCTTTGTCGACAAGTGGTTTGCTAGTGGAAGATTGGCAGACAGAACATAGTTTTCAAAATTATTTACAATCTTTGGCAGCATTTCTATTTTTAATTGCTTTTGGTACTCAAATTTCTAATTCCTTAATCATCCTTACTTTTTGCTTAATGTTTAAAATTTTTATCAAAAGATTAAAATTTTTCCACCTGTTTATTTCATAGGCATACTATTAACTTTTAAATTGTCTTGTTTAGTAGTCAGCGAGATCATTGCCAGAATTTTTTTGTCTCACATACTACTACAGTTTTTATTTACTGCTGGGGACAGTTATAACTTTTTTCTCATTGTACTTTTGAGATTGATGATATTTTGATATTTTTTTGTTGTTGAATATTGATAGTCTGGGGACTTTAGGTTTCCCAGCATTTTTGTCGAATATCATCAAACTTTTGATTGAGGTTGTGACTATTGTTGTTTATAGTTTACATATTCTTATATGCTTTTCATTTTTGATCACTAACCTCTTAGTTTTTGAAAGTATTTCTTCATGTGCAGTTTTTTGATTTCTTGAGACTTTTCATGTACGCATATATAGCCTAATTGTTGGATCTCTGGTGTACTGATATAGCTCTCATGATGTTTGGTACGTAGGAAATTTACTTTCAAAATTATTTTTGCCTTCCCCAAATGTATTTACTTTTTGAATTTTTGACTGTACTTGAACTTTTGATCATTTGTTTTCATTCTGATGGCAATAATCTACTGACTAGAGTTATCTGGAGTAAATCATTTTGCGATTTATCCATTTTTCTGAATTATATGAAATTGATATTCATAATTTTTCGTATATTTTGGCGGTTTACTTTTTTTCAAGTATTGACACTTGGACATAGTACTTTGATACTTACCTTTCTTTTTTTTCAAGAAACAAATGATGTTTTTCTTGACTTTATTTTTGCTACTTTTCAATGAGGGGGTGACTCCTAAATCATTTTTACCTATACAAAGACACACATACTCATTTATGATAATTAAACTTCAACTTGTTGTTGAAATAGTATACGTTCCTCAGTAACTATTGTAGTAATTTTGTCTCTTGTTTGGAGCAAAAGTTTTCATAATTTTAATGTTTTATAGTTTTATCTGGCATATTCTTTGGGGGAAATTAGAACATTAGTGTCTGATTTTCCATTGGATTAACAGGACTTGAACGTCTCTGTACTCTTTTAATGTATGTCAGATATAAAATAATTTTTTTTAAGATTCGGCTGCTCCTGTTTTTGTATTGAAACTTTTTGTTTGTATTGTTAGTTTTTTATAGTGTTTTAGATCCTTGTCGTTTCTTGACGTATTCAGGTTTTTAACTTTAATTTTTTTTCTTTCAAGTGTTTCTTTGAGGTTTATTTCTCAATCATGGTTCAGTCTAGACTAAGCCCAAATGACTTATTAAGTCATGAACTCCACTACGAGATTCATATCAGAGGTTTGGAAGACCCTAATACCGTGGAGGATAAACGTAAAGTTTTACGTGGCTTATTAGCACAGGAATTTCAAGGGCGTAGTTTCTCAGAAACTTCTGTGACTATTCCTTTTGGTGAGGATGAGACTGAGATAAGACTCTCATTCAATAAACTCACTGAGATGATCTCTAGATTTACTGGTGCATTTGATTCTGTTGAACATCGCAGAATTTGTGTGCGCTTATTGCATCTATCTGGTAGGATAGATCGAATGTCTCCTACTTGTGATGAGGAGATAAGTACAAAATCTAGATTAAAGACACAACTTGTTGTGTGTGAATCGGATCTTTTAGAGAAGCTTGAGATGCCATCTGCTCAATCATCTCCTCCATCAGTTTCATCTCGTCCTATTCCATTAGCATCAAATCCGCCTGTGACTGTTGCTAATCCTCAAGTATTTCCTCCAGTACATACACAGCCACTCTCTCCTATAAATTTTGCTCCGCATTAAAATATACCAGTTTTCAAATGGGGGAATCAAAAAATTTTCTGGAAATAGCTCAGTTATTGAATTTCTAGAAATTGTCGAATCTCTAATGTCTTCCCGTGGTTGCAATGAGATGGATCTCTTTGCATCTGCAGGTGATCTCTTTGAAGATGTAGCCTGGACATGGTGGCATAATGGCCATCTAAGAAATAGCTTTCATGATTGGCAGGACTTGATTAAACAACTCAAGGATGCTTTCCTACGTGACAATTATGATATGAACCTAATTGATGAGATTCGTAGACGCAAACAAGGTCAGCATGAACATGTTACGATATTCATTTCGTTCATGGAATCTCAATTCAATAGATTAACCTACTATACATTTACAGAAAGGGACATGGTCAATATTGTCCGTAGAAATTTATTGCCTGACTTCATAAAGTCACTTGCTCTTCATGAAATTTCCACTTTTCCTGAACTAACATCACTTTGTAGGAAATTAGAGGATTCCTTCTTGACTTGTCAACCCCACAATAGACTTTCCACTTCCAGCTTGGTTACTTCTGATAGTACTCCATCATCTCACAGAAAAGCTCCTGTATGTTGGAACTGCGAGAAACTAGGACATTCTGTTCGAGACTGTAGAGCTCCTAAGGCTGTTTATTGCTATACCTGTGGTATGAAAAATGTCACACGCTCTAATTGTCCTTCCTGTTCAAAAAACGTGAGGCAAGAAGTTTCCAATCCGACTCCCGGAACTTCTTTCGCCCAGACTCGAGGAGTCATAGACGTAAAGGGCAAAGCAACTCCAGGTCTCATTCTGAAGTCCAACTAATAGCCAAGTTAAGACAACCTTCAGCAATTAATCCCGATTTTGACATTAATCATTCACAACTTGCAGGTATGCCATCAAATGATCATTCAGAACCATTTATTCGAAAACCAAATGATAATCGTCCACATCTTTCAATATCCATTGGTGATGAAAACATTTTAGCTTTGCTTGATACTGGAAGCAATGCCAACATTCTAGGTTCATCTGGCTTATACTTATTACGTAAATTAAATCTCAACATCGATTACAGTAGTACCTTGCAAATAACAACTGCTGATGGCCAGATGCAGAATACTTTAGGTTTTGCTTTGCTGCCAGTAGGTTTTAATGGCAAAGTTCATGTTATTAAATTCATAATAGTTCCTTCCATTACACACACATTACTTTTAGGCATGGATTTCATCCTAAAATTCAATTTCAACCTTGATTTTCATACTTTTTCATATCAATCTTGTGCTGTAAATTGTATTCAAGGTGTGGAGAAGCTATCTAATATGGAAAAGGAACAATTATTTGAAATTGTTGAACTTTTTAATAGCATTGCACCTACTGACAGTATTGGTTGTACACATTTATATACACATCACCTTGACACAGGTGATGCAAAGCCCATCAGGCAAAGACAATATCCGCTTTCTCATGTAATGGAAAAAGCTCTTATTAAGCAAGTTGATAAAATGTTGGACATGGGTATTATAGAACCTTGCAGCAGTGCCTGGTGTTCAGCGCTCTGGCTGGTTTCCAAGAAAGACGGTTCATATAGAGTTTGTTTTGATGGTAGAAAACTAAATTCAGTAACAATTCCTGACGCGTATCCTCCTCCTTTAATAGACTCTGTAATTTCTAAAATCAGAGATGCCAGATATCTATCATCCATTGATTTAAAATCAGCATTTTTCCAGATTCCACTTGATGAAGAATCTAAATTAAAAACAGCTTTCATAGTTCGTGGTAAAGGAATGTATTGCTTTCGAAGACTTCCTTTTGGCCTTTCTAATAGTTCAAGTGCAATGTGTCGATTATTAGACATGGTTATCGGTCCTGATCTGGAACCATATGTTTTTTATTATCTGGATGATATAATTGTGGCAACTCCTGATTTTGAAACTCACCTAAGGATACTGAAAGAAGTTTATAATCGATTGAAAGATGCTAACTTGACTGTAAATTTTGATAAATGTCATTTTGCTCGCTCATCTTTGACTTTCTTAGGCTATGTTGTTGATGAGAAAGGACTTAGAACAAACCCCGAAAAAGTATCTGCACTCTTATCATATCCTCAACCAACTAATACTACTCAGATTCGAAGGTTGATTGGAATGTTTGGATATTATCGTCGTTTCCTTAACAATTTTAGTGGTGTATGTTCTCCAATTTCAGACTTGCTTAAAAATCGGAAGAAGGGTGAACCTATCACTTGGACTCCTGATGCTGACAATGCTTTTAAGGAAATTAAGAATTTGCTAACCAGCGCTCCAATTCTTGCTAGTCCAGACTTCTCCAAGCCCTTCTATATTTGTTGTGACAGCTCAAATACTGGTGTGGGAGGCACTCTTTATCAAGAAGAAAATGGTTTGGAACATCCCATAGCTTATTTCAGTAAATCTCTCAACAAGTGCCAAAGAAAATACTCTACAACTGGAAAAGAACTGCTTGCAGTCATTCTTAGTATTGAACATTTCCGTTGTTACATAGAGCACACACATTTTTTCGTTATTTCTGATCATTCAAGTTTGCAGTAGTTGAGATCTCAAAAAACACCTTCACCTAGACTATGCAGATGGTTATGTCGTCTCTCCCCTTATGATTTTAAAATTATTCATCGTAAAGGCAAAGATATACCTGTAGCAGATGCTCTTTCGCGTTTGCATGAAAATGAGGTTAATGTGTCAGTTTTAGATCTTGCGGAATTATCTCCTGACAAGTGGTATCGTAAAATGATACGTAAGGTTGAAAACAACCCTGAATTGTATCCATCTTTTAAAGTAGAAAATAATATTCTATACAAACATATTCTTTCTGATAATCCACTTGCAGAAACTTATACTGACTGGAAAATCGTTGTTCCAGCTCCAAATAGATCTAAATTGCTCAAAATGTATCATGATGATCCTACTTCTGGTCATTTAGGAGTATTTAAAACACTATCTCGCATATCAGCTATTTATTATTGGCCTAAAATGAAGCAATCTGTTCAGTTTTATGTACACTCTTGCAAAGTTTGCTCACAATGCAAACCTAGTAATTTACCTCAAGCTGGTTTAATGGGTAAATATAGAGACATCAAGTATCCATTTCAAATGATTTCAGCAGATCTTTTAGGACCATATCCTCGTTCTAAAAAAGGAAATCGTTTTCTTTTAGTAGTTTGTGACTGGTTCACTAAACTTGTACTAGTTCATCCAATGCCTAAGGCAACTTCAAGCTCAATTGTAAAATTTTTAGAAAATCAAGTTTTCCTTATATTTGGAGTTCCTCAAATCATCGTTGTAGATAATGGTCCACAGTTCATTTCTAAAGAATTTAAAGCGCTTGCAGATTCATATAAAGTGCAGAAGATCTGGTATTCAGCAAGATACACCCCTCAGGTAAATCCTACTGAGCGAGTTAACAGAACCATCGTTACTGCAATTAGGTCCTATATCAAAGACTCTCATAAAACTTGGGATGAGTCTATTCATCAAATAGCTCAAGCAATCAGACTTGCTAAACATGAAGTCACAGGATACTCGCCCAGCTTTCTAAATTTTTACAGAAATGTACCAGTTGATGGGTCATTCTATGGAAAGATTGTACCTGTTGCCAATAATCCAGTCAATATCGACCAGAACGTCATAGATCCAAATTTTGTTCAGCAAATTCCAGAATTTTACCTTAAAGTCCAGCACAGAATGCGGCATTCCTACGAACTTAATAGAAATAGGTATAATCTGCGTAGACGACATCTGCAATTTAATAAAGGTGATAGAGTTCTCAAACGCAATTTCTTTCAATCAAGTGCTGCAGACAACTTTTGTGCCAAACTAAGTCCAAAATTCCTTCCTTGTATTATTCATATAGTAAAATCTCCGTTAGTATACACATTGAAAGATCTCCATGGTAATATCTTGGGAGATTTTCATGTTAAAGACTTGAAACCTGATAATACGTTGAATGTTGATCATGGCAATGGTATTGATGTTTTGCGTAATGATGTAATGAGTGAGAGTTTTGATTCGGACAGCGATTAACTTTTGCTTTTGTGTATTATTATGCTTTATATACTCTCATATTCTAAAATTCAGATAAATTATTCTTGCTTAATCATTACAATTTGTCCAATACTCATATTTCCGCTCAATCGGAGGGGGCGAGTTTTTCGATCTGTACATTGGAGCGAGTAGGTTTTCCTATATTCATTTCCTAGTACAGATGCGAACGGATAAGAATTTCCTTTGATAATTGCTAAGCTAATTTACTGTAAAAGGCAGTTGAATGTTTACTTTGGACATTTGTCATCGTTGATCCTTCAACCTTTTGAAATATTACAATTTGTCCAATACTCATATTTCCGCTCAATCGAAGGGGGCGAGTTTTTCGATCTGTACATTGGAGCGAGTAGGTTTTCCTATATTTATTTCCAAGTACAGATGCGAACGGACAAGAATTTCCTTTGATAATTGTTAAGCTAATTTCCTGTAAAAGGCAGGTGAATGTTTACTTTGGACATTAGTCATCGTTGTTCTTTCAACCTTTTGAACCATTACGTCAGTCCACCATGTACAAAATTTACAAGTAATCACTATTTTTCTGATTCCAATTTAATGTGTACATATATACTTCATCTTTTGAATATTTCATTTTTCTGAGTGTACTCAAAATTTAAATTGCATTCCCGATCTAAATCATGTGACAAATACTGTGTATAATATTTTATAATGTTTTTATGCGTATATTTTCTGAATTTCCTTTACATACTTACGTACTTCTATTTTTTGAAGTCTATTACTTTTGAAGTTTTTGATAGTATCCTCTTTTTGAATTCATTATAACTTTCTTCGAGAGCACAGACTTACATTGATTTTTGGTTCAAACATTTGATGTTTGTTTACATATTTTTGAGTGGTTTTGAACTTTGACAGTATTTTGTAGTCTGGATAGTTACATAGATTCGTTGCGATGTATGCCTTGAGGGTCTTGTACTATCCACAGTTTCTTTAATTGAAAGTGTTTTCTTCATATGCATTTTATTTTCTTCTTGAGACTTGTCATATATGCTTTCCGCCTAGTTGCAAATCTGTGCGTATTGATAAACTCTTGAAACCTCTGGCGTATAAGTAAAACTCACTTTTGATATAGTTATTTATGTCTCAGTTCAATTCAATCAGTTCAATTTGATTTGAAGTAATTGTCAATTCCTTCTTGAGATTTTTCATATATGCTTTCAGCCTTCGTGCACATTTGTGCGTATTGCTAAGTCTTGAGCTTGGTTGCGACATTGCTTTCATGTTCCGCTATAGATTTTGAAATATCTGGTGATTTTGCTTTTGCATTATTGCATTTGTTTTGATAGTCTGCTCTCATAATCTTTTTTCCGGCTTCTTATTTCTTTCAATTTCTGTCTTGACTTGAAGTAATCGCCAATTCTTATAGATTCAGTATAGTAATTCTCTTTTCATACTTTACACTGGTAAATTATTATAGTTTTTCTAATCTTGTAATATTTCATATTTGAACTTAACTTTCATTTTACAATGTTATGGTTATTCTCAGTGTAGACTTTGAAGTGCGCTGATGATATCAGTGATCTACATGAGAATATTCCATAGACTATAGACATTCTTGTCTAGGGCTTTGGAATGCACCTATGGTGACCCTAGAAAGTTGTCTTTCTCTCATATTTTTGCTTTAAATCAAAATTCGAATTCTTACCTATCATATTTATTTCTATTTCTTGTTCACTAGATTTTTTTTATAACTCCAATTTTGCACCTACATATATCGTAGACTTTTGCATACAATTTTTGCTTGCGGCATTACTCTCATGTATCATGATTTACTTCGTTTCTCATTTATTACTCATGAAACTTTTAATATTTTGCTTACTTTTGTTTTTTTTGAGAATTCTTTATAAAATCATGCTCAGATAGCTTTGATATTTCCTTTCACTTTATGATTTTAATACTATTAGATTTACAGTTGCACTTGTGTTGCACTTAGTTTTTTTGGAAATTTCTTTTGCTCTTTTCTATATTGAACTTCAGAATTTTTTTTTGGTCTGGTTCTTATGTTGTCACATGACCCGAAAATTTTGATTAAACTTACTCTTGAATTTTAGTTCATTGATTGAACTTAAGCTATATTTTGACTTTGAAAATCTTACTTCAATATTTCATGAATGTCCCTTATATACTTTAATTCTCTGAAAATATTTTGAATTATTTTGTAGTCTTACAGACTGCTGGCGCCCGACAATTTTTTTGTGGAATCAGAACTGCACTTAGTTAACATCTTTTTTGATTAAAATACCTTCGTGATCAAGTTTTCATTGGTTTAGTACTTGTAAATTGTTTTGTTATATAACTGGAATTCTTAATAGAATTTGTTAATTTCTTTTGATTTTCATATTTTGAAAATAGTAATGCACAGTTTGTTTATATTGGATATTGGTTTAAAATATCACTGTAGATCATAATCTTTTTGGGTTTGGAGTATTGCGAGATAATCTGGCAATTGTTTTGAGAAAGATTATTATTTTTTTTAGTACCTCTTATGGTTTAGGTACTTACTTAGTTTTGAAGTTTTTAGTAGTCAGTCGTGCATTTTGGATGCCATTGTGATTCGTGCTTGGACTACTGCTGAAACTTTTGGTTTATTATTTTTCTCATCTTAGGTATGACGATGTTTTATGTTTTGGGTTTTTCATCATATGATGATAGTTTTTTTTTAAGTGCAACTTCACTGTACTTTTCAGCGAGTTGGTGCTATAACCATCCCTCTTGTTTGGTAGACTTGAGGCTATCCCTTTTTCTTCCAATTCTCTTCTAACATTTTTGTTTCTACCTTACTTTTACTACTTGTTATCTGGTCGAATGGTTGTACATTTGTCCTTCCGTGATAACTTTCAATTTCCTAGTAAAAAAAAAAAATTCTTAAATGCTTCTTCGATTTTTTTTTTTTTTTTTTGGTTAAGTTGGGGCGAGTGTAACGGTTTCACCGTCCGATCGTATTTATTAAATCACTTCTCGATTATCATTTCATTAATCCCATCTCTAGCTTTTTGGCTTGGAAAATTTTCCGCTTGGAGCGCTTGATGCGGAGTTCCTGATCTGCGATCTTCCTCGCGCTTCTTTTTCACTTGAGCCGCCAATCGAACAACGGCTAGAAATTTCTTCTCTGTAGCACAAGGTTATATAGCACCATGTGCTAGAATTTTCTAGAATGTGTGTCCGTATAGGACAAAAATGATTGGGGCCACCCCCTTTCTCTTTCCCTTTCACTTTGCCTAGCCTTGGCCAATATTTTCACCCATGCATGTACCTTGGCAGCGCCATCGCCTTTAACTTCGCCTACAACTGGTTGTGAAGCCACTATATGGAGGTCACCCCTCATAACTGGGACCTCCCCTTCAAGCCCCTGGCCATCCTGGCTTCAGTCGAGTAAAAATGGACCAGCGAAAGATAAGTCGATAGCGTTATAGCAGCGCCAAAGATGTAAAACTTATTTTGTTATTTTTGTAAAATTGTAATGTAATGAAAATGCCTTTTTTTTGTTAAATAAAATCTGTTAAATTTTTGTGTTCTGTTTGTTCTTCTATCCTCTAGCCATGCCATGGTCGACACACAGCTACACGCCTGTAGATGTCTTCATGCCACCGACTGAGCTACCGGAAGCTAATGGTAACCCCCTTTCTGTGATTGTGCAGAAAAGTTGGAATCTTCATTGCATTCCATCTTTTCTGGACTTTTTGCGGAAAGGAAGCGTTACAACACCGGAAACAAAGGAGCAATCGAAGCAGTGGAAGTACTCTTCTTCACCAAAAGCAAAGAAGTTCAAACAAATCCTGTCTGCCGGGAAAATCATGGCTAGCGTTTTTTCGGATCGAAAGGGCGTATTGTTGTGCGAGTTTATGCCTCGCGGGACAACAATCAATGCTGACCGGTACTGTGAGACCTTGAAAAAACTTAGACGTGCCATTCAGAAGAAGAGAATGCTGACGAAAGGAGTGCGTTTTCACCATGACAATGCCCGAACGCACACCGCCAATCGAACCACAGCCCTCATCGAAAGATTTGGATGGAAAATGGTGTCTCACCCACCCTACAGCCCAGACTTAGCACCAAGTGACTTCCATCTCTTCCCTGAGTTGAAGAAAAACCTTGGCGGAACCCAATTCTCAATAAAAGAAATACTGAACTTTCCAAAAATGCATTTTCTTTGCAATTAGACCAATTTTTTGATATGAAAAAAATTTGTGGAACTTATTTTACGGACACGCCTCGTTCAACTGCTTTTTGACTGTTATACCTTTAAATTCTAGTCTACTGATTTTCGTTGCGGACGAAACTCGGTAATCTCTTTTCCCCGAATTTTTCCCGACACTTAAGATAACAGATAACTAATCCCGGTAGAATATATCTAAATCACATTGTGTATTTCAACCTGAATATGCACCTATATGCACGTTCATTGACAGCATTCAACATTTATGTTGAACGGTTAGTCGACAATTTGTGCTGTTACAAGATGTATTGAAACTCCTAGCTACCGACAACAGGTTTCCAGTGTCTTTTAGAAATGGAAGACGAAGTGTTTAATTCAACTGGCTTAATGGAAGCATTATCCAAGGCTTGAAGGTGAGAAAATGCTATCAAGCGTGGTTAATGGTACCTCTGTCAGTGAACAGTTGTACGCGCTTTGGTAATTTTTAGCACTTAAGGTGGTGCACTGAACTAAATGCATCGGAAGACCTTCTAAAAAGGATAGTAACATCTAATAACGTTGACCCCATCTATGAATCTACCATCAACCACCTTAGATAGGGCAAATGTTTGAGGATGTAGATTGTTCAAAAATAGGTAGGGATGAGAGCAAATGGCGATCAGTTAATATCCAAAGTGGTTAAAACAAATTCATCTAAATGTTTATAGAACACGTAGAAAAGAAGAAAGATCCATTCCCTAACGGAAAAGCCGATGTTTAGAAGATGATGTACTGAACCAAGTGCATGGAGGACATTCTGAAAAGGATAATAACTACTGGACTACATGAGGATCCCAATATTACATTGCCTCATGAGAAAATAATTACCAATCATTGTTCCTCGACCGTACCGTTTACAAATCAAAAAGGACAAATGTTTGAGGATGTAGATGAAAAAGAAAAGTGTTCCATTCTTTAACGGAAAAGCCCATGTGTTTCAAATCAGCAACATTTTGGTTAGATGTATCCAAGACGGATGTCGCTTGGCTAGAATTTGATTCAATAATTGAAGCATTCTCTAAGGCTTGAAGATTTGAAAACGGATATTGAGGAAAACGTCGAAGATGCTAAAGCTGAGTGTGATTGTGGCAGATCCAGTTTGGACCATAGAAATCTGGCAAATCAGATTGTTCTAATGTGACGCATTTGGAAAGGGAGGTACAGTGAAGTTTGGAAAGGGTTATGGAGAGGAGAGTTAGTGCCTGTTAAAGTTTTACCGGCAAAGTATAGGGTGGTTTGGATGAAGGAGACAGACATATACAGGTATGCGGATTAAGAAATAGTAATATGGAAGTAAGAGAATTCAGTGTTAAAACATTATCTATTTCAACAGTTTCAGTGTTCAAATTACATTTTAGAGGGAGAAGGTTCGTCGGTCATTAACTACAAAGGGGACGACTTCAACAAGAGTCAGCTGAATCTAAAATTGAACTAGGAAAAACGAGAAGTGATCGTGGCAGCTTGCCGTATGGACTTTCGAGCAAACATCGGTCCGTCTGCAGAGTTTTGCGGGTTACCCTTTACTGAAGGTACACTTTTCCCCAGTCCACCTAGAAAGCTAAATAAAATACATGCCCATAGATTCAAAAATTATGCCCATTGGTACGAATACCAATGTTCGTTACGTGATTGGGTAGAACGCGTCGCCCATTACAGGGTTGCTTACCAAGAGATGGAAGGGGTTTTGGATTGCATTAAGAGTTTTGTACATATTGACGAAAGTCAATGCAGGAAATGTTCCAGATTAGGGAAGAACCATCTTTAATTGCCATCAGGAACGCTTTGGGAGCGATGGCTTTCGTGGAGTAGGTTTTAGTTCGCAACTCACGAGCAACCATGCGGTTTTAAAATGGAACGGATGGAATCAGAAGAAGGGGATCAAGAAATTGCACAGTCACCAATAACAACAAGACTAGGTGCGAAATGCGAGATCTCTACACATGATCTGGCGTCCAAGAAGCGCGCAAAAGTAACAGCAACGAAACCAGGTAAACCTCAACCATCACCTTCGCGAATAGAAATCAATTCAGAGGCTACAGAAGATCCGCCAATTAGGATGCCAAAGTACATATCCTGGACCGTAAACATGGAAATGGTAGCTTGTGGGATGTGGGCTAATGCGAAACATCTATTACAATGGACTAATTACGCGAGAACAGTAAATTTCAGCATCGGCGAACAAAGGGTTCAGGCGCTTGAGCGTCTGATGAAAGTGAGTCACGAAGCACCGTTTGGGGAAGACCAAAGGTTTCCAGACACGGGGGTATTTGTCGATTTGGACTGTGGGGATTGGGATCGAAAGATGCAACAAGTGCGTACGGCTTTGTCTTACAAAGAGCCGAAAGGACCGGGGCGCGAACATACGTCCCAAGAGTACAATGATGCGTTGTTGTCATTTACTAACGGGGTCAACGCAATTGTGACACAAGTACGCCGGTGTTCACACGGATCACATTTGAAAATTATTACGATTTAAAGTGGATCTAAACACAGTGAGTTTAGTTTAAATTTGAATTTGGGTTTGGAAGTTTGCAAAAAAAGGTACTCTTTAGTGGATAAAATAGATGCATATAAATGCCTAGAGAACATGTAGAATAAAAGAAAGTTCCACTATTTAACGAAAAAGTCCATCCTTTTCAAAGCATTACCATTTTCGTGGAATTTATCCAGAAGGGATCGCAATGTAGCTAGGGTAGAATTTGATTCAATAATGGAACCATTATCTAAGGCTTGAAGATGGCCAATTGCTATCAAACGTGGTCAATGGTACCCCTCTATGAATAAATTGTATGGGCTTTGAAAATTTTCAGCGCTTAAGGTGGTGCACTGAACTAAGTTTATCGTAAGACCTTCTAAGAAGGATAGTCACTCCTACTAACATTTACTTATTTTCCGATCTTGTTATTGATCGACATGAGGACTCCGGCAAGCCTGATCCTCTACCTACAACAATGAACGTGCCTATTCAAAGTATGAACGACTTCTCCTATCCATCTACCATCATCCAGTCGGATACTGTATTACATGAGGATTCAAATGTCATATTGCCTCCTAAGAAAATAATTATTACGAATCATTGTTCCCCGACCGTACCGTTTACAAATCAACAAGGGCAAATGATTGAAGATGAGATTGTTTAATAGTGGGCATTTATGAGTAAGTAGCAATCAATTAATATCCAAAGTGGTTAAAACAGACTCATCTAAATGCTTAGAGAACATGTATAAAAGAAGAAAGTCCCACTTTCTAATGGAGTAGCCGATGCTTATCAATGAATTGTACGCACTTTGATGGCACTTAAGGTGGTGCACTGCGCCAAATATATCGGAAGACCCTCTAAAAAGGATAGTAGCTCCTGCTAACATTGTTTTATTTTCCGATCTTGTTAACGAACGACTTAAGGAGCCCAGCTAATCCTATATCTGAAACAATGTATGAAAAATGGTTCAACTTTTACTATCATCAACCAGTTCAGACACAGGACTACATGACGATTCCAAAATTATATCGTCTCCTAAGAAAAGAATGATTACGAATCATTGTTCCCCGACCGTACCGCTTGCAAATCAACAAGGGCAAGTGATTGAGGATGTAGATTGTTCAAAAGTAGGTATGGATGAGCAAGCGGCAATAAATTAATATCCAAAGTGGTTAAAACAGACTCATCTAAGTGCTTAGAGAACATGTAGAAAAGAAGAAAGTCACATTCTCTAACGGAAAACCTGACGTTTATCAATGAATTGTGCACGCTTTGATGATTTTCAGCACTGAACTAAGTGAATCCAAAGACCTTCTAAAAAGTCTTACCGACATTGATTTATTTGCCGATTTTGTAAATGAACAGATATAGGATGTAGATAGTTTAAAAGTAGGTATGGATGAGCGAGTAGCATTCAATTGAGACTCAAAAGTGGTTAAAATGGATTCATCTAAATGCTTACAGAACATGTACTCTTTAACCGAAAAACCCATGCTTTCCAAAGCAGCAAAATTTTCATGGAATGTATCCAGACGGGATTGCAATGTCGCTAGGCTCTTAAAACGGATAGAACTCCTACTCAGATTAATTAATACCGGTCCTATAGCTTTAACAATGAAAATGCCTATTCAAGGTATGGAAAACTGTCACGTATGGTTCATCGATGCCAACGAATTATTGGAATTAGAAGGCGCCAATCCTAACTTTGCGTAGATATAGTGCATACTTTTGAGTATACTTGCCTGCCAAGGTGAGGATATTCCAGCGTCTTTTTTTTTTGCTGAACACACTCTCGTACATCAAGGCAGAAATACTATCTGTGTTGTGATGAGATTCGTTTAATTATTGTTAAAACAGGGATAAATTAAGTAAAGCGAAAAAATTAAAATGCACTTAATAATTGTACAACATGACGCGAGGCTCTGGAGTTCCAACCTCCGCCTCAGAAGTTAGGTCCAGTTCACAGCAGATAACTTGTGGAGTAGAACAGTGTTGGTACTACATGGTCGGCAAAAAGGCCAAAGGTAGGCTGGTTGCTAGGCTTCGTCTCTCTACCACCACTACTACTACTGGCCCTTTTGTTCTGTTATGTTAGGGATAAAATGTTGTTGGCAAACCTAAGATTGAGATCTAGAGCGCCAAAAAATAACTGGAGTGAAAAAAAGACTATCTCACAACTGTCCTGATATCCCAAAGTTGCAGTACAAGCCCTCTCACTACCGCGCTGACTATTCTATATCAATACTTACCGATAAAAAAATGGGCTTTTATTTGGTTTGTAGTCTACAAATACTTCACCATTAGCCTGATCGACTTATATCCTAACCATTGGCTGTGACTTCGCGGTTCAAAGCACATCGCATACTTGCTATTTCGACTTAGTTCGGTAGATAGCTATATATCAATCGCATAAACAGTAGTTTAGTGTGAGAAGATAAATTTGCGACTAGAAAAAGGTTGTATTTTTTATGATGAGTCAGTTTTGTGTAGAATTGCATAATATTTAGTATTCCATTAAAGAATCAACAGAGCCGTAAAATGCATTACTATCCTCTCTATTTTGGTACATGAGAACAATTGCAACATATTCAACAAAATTGAGGTCGTACAAGGGGATGGAATTTAGTAAAACAAGGTATTTTGAAGAAAATTTAATTCGTGCTTTCAGAAAATTCGCCTCACCAATAGAAGGGAACTTTAGTTATTGTCGTTACCAAATCTACATCCCCTTTGGCTAGAAGTGTCTAGACAGAACACATTTCTCGAAACCTTTTGCAACACAAATACTAATGTCTGGGCTGTAGGCAAAGTCTTCAGGACATTCTTGTTCTACGGCATCTCCATAGTCACATATGACGTACTTATCACAATCGTATGGGTGAGAGGTCAAATAGAAGTTCTCCATATCTATACACTTTGACTGAAGCTTCAAATTCAGGATGTCCATGGATACAAACTCCTCTGCAAGTTCAACGCTCTTTCTGTGATGTTTGTGTTCCTTAGAGTGGTGTTTCTTATGATGCTCCTTTTCTTTTGACTTGTCCTTATTGTGGTGCTTGTGCTCTTTGGAGTCATGTTTATGATGCTTGTGGTGCTTGTCTTTCTTGGATTTGGACTCATCAGATGACGAAGAAGATGAGCTTCGTGATGAAGATGAATCTGACGATGAAGATGAATCTGATGATGAAGAAGACGAACTAGATTTTGAATAAGACTCTGAGGAATGATGGTGAGGGCATGGTTTTCTTGTAGGCTTGGTTGAAGCGCTTCTTGTGGTAGTTTCTGTTGCATTAGTAGGAGTCCAGGTAGTACCACTTGTAGAGCTTGGCGTTGTAGAAGTTGTCACAGGATTTGAAGTGGAACCTAAAATTATGAATACAACTATTGGAGTGACATAATCATAAGAATACTGCTATTAGGAATCCAATAAACGAATCCTGTTTTCACGCATTAAGCAATACCAAAAACATCAAATATGTAACTCCCATAGGAAAGTATCAATGGGATATGAAGAAAATTTCCTACGATTTGAAACTTGGGGTTTAGTTATTATCCATACCATAATCATTTGTGGATGATTTTTGAGTAGAATAGAAAAATACATACTTGTTGAGGTTGTTGATGCTGTGGTCCATGATGGAGTTGTGGCATTTGTGCTGGAAACAATTGTTATTTTGTAGAATGTTCATGCTGTCAACATAGTTTCGGACATGCCAAAGATTGAGACTATGATATTGCTTTACGGTGAATGCCTTCTAGTTGGTGTTGATGGTGCTTGAGTATTTTCATATCGTTTCCCCAATGTTGCAAACAAAGGAAGAAAACCTGCGGTTTTGAACGGCGACAACTCAGAGTAATTTAAAAAAGCTGATCGCTTCTAATAACTTTTATTTTAATTGCAAATATAAATAATCTTCTACACAAATTATTTTGAAGGTTATATCATGGAACACTGTTTCACACTACTTAGCTGCCACTTGATGTTGGCTGTACAACTGACATTTAAAACCAACAAGTTTCCAAGTAATGGCTGTGTTTGTATACTAGGTGCAATGACGTAGAATTTAAAAGTGAAATGACATTACGTAATTACTTCAACTTCAGCGATGCAACTTTAATGACATATGAAGTTCATGCTAATTGAACGATTGCGAGACATATAACGAAACACTTACTGTGCTGATGTAGTTACGCTCCATGGCGCAGAGGTAGTTACGTTCCGAGGTGCTGAAGTAGTTAGGTTCGACGGAGTAGATGTGGTTACGTTCCACGGAGCAGATGTAGTTACGTTCCAGGGAGCAGATGTAGTCACGTTCCATGGAACAGATGTAGGTACGCTCCATGGAGCAGATGTTGTTACGTTCCAGGGAACAGAGGTAGTTACGTTCTTAGGTGTTGAGGTAGTTACGTTCCATGGAACAGATGTAGTTACGTTCCATGGAACAGAGGTAGTTACGTTCTGAGGCACAGAGGTAGTTACGTTCCATGGAGCAGATGTGGTCACATTCCATGGAACAGATGTAGTTACATTCCATGGAGTAGAGGTAGTTACGTTCCATGGAACAGATGTAGTTACGTTCCATGGAACAGAGGTAGTTACGTTTTGAGGTGCAGAGGTAGTCACGTTCCAGGGAACAGAGGTAGTTACGTTCTGAGGTGCTGAGGTAGTTACATTCCATGAATCAGATGTAGTTGAGTTCCATGGAGTAGAGGTGGTTACGTGCCACGGTGTTGATGTAGTTCCATTTTTGTTGTGACAGTCAACATTCCGTGGATAATCACATACATCTAGTTTAGGATTGAAGTATAGTCCGGCAGGACATACTTTCAGATAAGGCGTTCCATTTGAACACTGGTAGAACAGGGAACAGTTCGTCTCATGTGGGATATACTGCGATCTAGGTCCATCGACTACAGGGCATGTTGCTGAAAGGTAGTACATAAGAGAGTATCTTTAGATGAAAGTTTTAGTACCATTGTTAATTTTAGTCAAACTTGTGTTTATTAGCGGCTGAGCCAAAGTTAGAAGTATAGCTCGCTCTACACGTCGTTCTTTCTCAACTGCTGGGTACAGATTGGTATAAAAGGGTAAAAATGGTAGAACGTCAAAGTTCAATGTAAACATTTAATCGTCGATACCCTCTGGTATACAGTACCAAATATCGATTTTTCGCTTTTGAATATACTCGTATGTCCTAGATTTTGAGGTTAGTAATGATTCAACATCGTAGATAATTTTTGTTAGTAACTCTTGAAACTAGAAACCATATCAAATGACACAACTAATCGGGGATAAGAAATCACAACTTTTCCACGACGCAGTGTCAAAAATCGCATCTGTATAATAGACATATCTGCTGATAAAATTTGAGATATGGACATTACGATAGGAACACTATTACTCTGTTATTTCTCCAAATGTCAATTTCGCACGACAAAATATCTAACAAAATTCATTTTTATACTTTGTCAGGCGAAGCAGGATTTACTATGTACTAACCTCCTAAGATTTCATCATATCTTGTCTATTTGCAACACAATTTTGCTAAACATTGATCTTATCACAAGCAGAGAGAAAGATATTTAAACGTGGATATAGTTTGATCTATTCTACGAAGTCTCTACACCTAAACCTTATTCAAGCATCATTGACGATACAAAAAAAAAAAACACGCGCTTGCACCCTTATTGTCTTTTTGCTGAGTGTTCAGTCTGCCTGCGCGAAGATTGGCGTGTTAGTTAATAGTGAGGTGAGGCATCAGTAATGAAAACTTGCTTATTGATTCATAACAGACAAATCTGTAGGTACGTGTGAATGGAGAAAATGTATACTTACGAACAGCTTGGACGGCAACAGCCAATAGGATAAGGGAAAATACAGCCCTCATTGTTTGATGTTTACTGACAAATGCAGAGAATCAAGTCAGAATGCAGCCATATATATTCTGAGTACCTTATTTTTATATCATAAGTCGATTTGATAAAATCTTTGATTCATACCGCAGTGACTCAATATTATACTTCAGGATAATAAGCACTTATTTTATAAAGAAATCAATAGGATGGAGTGTTTTTGCTTGGAACAGATTAGTAAAATAGACAACTGATTAAATACTAATCAATATTTCAACGTTAGTTTGTATGTCATCACATATGACAAACAATTAGTTTTAAGCGTCAGAATGATTCGTACAATCTCTGATAAAAGTTAATACTTATCTAAATCTGATCTGATGATTGGTAGCTACCTAAACACGTACAAATTAAGCTTGTGTGACTTTGACGTCATGAGGTAAAGTTGTTGTTGTTGAATCACATATGGTTCCACAAATTCATAAGTCGAATAACATTACTAATACAGACTCACAGGAATTGTTTAAATGTTTCTCTGTATTTCGTGCCAAGATGCCTCCTCTGCTCGTAATACCAGCGAAAATATTATTAAGGTCCTAGCATCACATTCCCTACGGTTTGAAACCGACTGAGCATGTGCAGTGGGGAAAAGATCTTCAAGCAAGGTGTATATTAGTTTTTTATTATGTATACCTATTTGTATAGCTCACAGATATATCAGATTTTTATAGTTCAAGATCAGAATCCGATTTCATCTCAGATATCGATTAAAGTGATGAAAACAAATATACTTGCTTCATAATCGAAAAAACTAAATTATTACATTACATTACCTCAATGGAGGTGAATTCATGGAACATTTCACAATGACTGACAAAGTGATTGAAGGTAATAATAATAATATTAGATGGCCTTTATTCGTCACAGCATTACAAAATAATTGGCTTAATAGGAAGAAAACGACATAGGGACGAAAAGGTGGAGAGTCAGCTTCCGCTTTTTTTTAACCCACCTAAAAACATTGCCACAAACGATAAAAAAACTCCCTAAATTTAAATGCCACAGTTCACAGCATTGACCACCAAAAAAGGAGAAAAAAAGCTTAAAGCATTACACTTCTCAAAAAAAGGAAACAATCAGTTACATATGGATATGCATAAAGTTGAATTCTAGCCACCCAATTGCTTTAAGCTCATCTTCAACCGTCTTTTAAAGTTTCTTAAATATCTCAACTGAATACGAACACAGCATGTTCTTCAAAAAGACGACTGGAGGCATTGAGAAACTTTCTGCTTATGAGCAAACACTCATGTTGTTGTGGTTCGCAGAACATGAATCATCACCATTTCGTGATGTAGCAGATAGATTTGAAATAACTATTAGTTGTTTTTTATACATAATAAGATCTTTGATCAAGTTTAGGAACTAAGTATATCTGGAAATTTAGTCCAATGGTCTACCAATGAGGAATGAAACAGAGTTTCATCGAGATGTCAAATACGATGCTATCACTGCCAACTCAAACGTATTTTGACAGAAAAATGGGTTCTAGCAGAACCAAATTTAATACCGTTGGAAACTAGTCTTTTGACCATGCATGCGTCATGAAGGAGTTCACAATATGCAGCAAATAGTACTTCGACATCCGTAAAGAACCATGTTGTTTGTCTTGTCAGACAGAAATGTAAGGACAACAGTTTGGCCTTGAGTTGGCGGAGTGAAATATTTAGACATTTAAGATCCAATAACAAACCATAAAAAAAACCTGGAAGTAAAAAACTTATGGTCCATCAGTCGGTTTGGAGATTATCATTTAGACTATTTAGATCTTTCCGTCAATGATACTCAACTAAATTGGATCATAGTCGACAAAGGATCCAGGCATGTTACAGAAGAGTCCAATCCATCAACACATTACCGGGTGCTTCAAATTCAACCCCCACCAGTATTATGATCTCGGAAACGGTAAGAGATGAATGAAACAACGATGCGTATTTTCCGTTTAGAAAGTATCGAAGTTCAAAGTACTTCTGGGGAGACCATCAATACCATCAATACAATTTTCAATGTGTGTTCATGTTTCACCGTACCTTTTTATTTACTAATCTTTGTTCCGACAACAAATTCATGGCTAACAAGAGTAGGTACATAATTGAAGTTGAGACTCCATCTAAATTAACAAAATTCAAATATAGCGTCCTTATAAAAAAATAAAGTTGGTAATGGAAGTTCAAAGAAAAGATCTCAAATTAAAAATTGGACTGCTCGATATTGTAGAGAAGAAAAGTCACATTGGCAACATCTAATTTACTTTGAAATCCCATATCAAATACAGTCTGGAAAAGATAAAAGTGACTTTCGATAAATCTGATATACAAAACAAGTAACTATCTGAAAATTTCAAGGCCTACCTAGGAAATTCCTTTTTTGAAATAACTAAGGTTTGGCTGTATATGACATATACATTTTTCGAATCAGAATTAAAAACTCTATCCACCTGTGCAAAAATCCAAAATGGCGTTTATGAGAAAAAATAAAGTTGATGCTTGAGGACAAGAGTCGAGTCGTGTCGAAATTCTAACTATGCCATCTTGAAGGGGTAAAAATGTGGCAATGTTAATGTGTAATTATTTTGTAATCCCAGAACAAATAAGGAAAAAACTAACGATGTTGAAAAAATTCGGTTTTTCCCGTTTCTCTCCGAACGTACTTTCAGTATATGTCATTGTACTTGAAAAAGGCCACTGTGGTGGCCGGTACGTCGAAATATAAACAGAAATAAAACCATATGCGGCTTGACACAAAAACCACATGATACATTTCAGGACTTACTAAATAGTTGAGAAGGCACTTGAGATTGCTCCAAGGTCCGGGCATAGATGTTCCTCAATTTCTTGTAGATACTTATGCGATCGCGTCCAATTTCTCAAGTGACCGACCGCATTTCTCCTATTATTACATCAAATTGTCAGGGCTATGATACCTTTTCGCTCTCTGCTGCTTCCACTACTGACGGACACCGCGAACAAGAACAAAGTATTTGTTTACCCGGCGGCATCTTGATCTCTTAATTGTGTATACACATGCTCACACAGATGAATTTATCGCTTTTTAATCCCCCTAAACCAAATAAATTATCGTGCTTAATAGTGAAATGGAGCGTCTTGGCTGTGTTCCACATGTGACTCCGTGTTACATCTTAAGCCACTTCGAGACAAAAGGTTGTGGTGTATGTGAACTTTCATGGTTTATTATTTCTGCCTCGTTATAATGATGTATAGGGGCTAAGAGGATGGAGGTACTACTTTTTATGTCTGCATATTTGAAATGATGGGCGTATAAGTACGCTCATGCTGTAGACTAAATATTTATGAATAGGGGTAAATTTAAAGCAAACACTCTAAGAGGCAGATATTTTGGGCGATATCGCGATAAATTATATTCTGAGAACTAGAAGCTACGTAGATTACACTTTGTTGGCTCATAGATTCAAAAATACCGACAATCTCAGAACAGATCAGGCTGCCAGCTAGCAAACCATTTCACACACCGCCGGACGAGCAAAATCGAGCCAGAGTTGCCATTTATACAGGTTCATACAACTTATGATACTTAATCGTGATTAGACCGTATTCGTAATTTTGAGACGTAAGTCAAGGGGACCTGTGTGTATTGTACCCCAAAAACGTTAATGGATGTCCTTAAATTTCCTAACAAAAGTCGATTTATGTAATGGATCCCGTAATTCTGAAGGTAGCAGCAGCTTCAGTGAAAGAAGACACGGTAATACCGAAATCGCGTGACTTTCGGTGCACGACTTTTATGAGTATAATTTTGGAGCGAAAATAAAAAACCAGCGATTTATGACGAATTTTGTTTCGACTAAATTGGGTTTAGATAATGCCTGTATATCTTCTTAATGTACCTCGTCGTGTGTCATATAAAGGCAATAGCCCAGTTAGTTAAGAACCATTACGAAAACGAATTGAACATCTGCGAAACTATTTTTAAGGTATGTGCATCTAGGACGTACTCAGGGGGTAAACCGCTGGGGATGTCTGGTGTATAAACCCTTGGATGTCTTGAGATGTCCCTGGATATTTGGGGATGTCCTGGTATTTCCTGGGATGTCCAAGGATGTCCGAGGGTGTTCAAGAGATATCCAGGACGTACCACAGTTTCAATAAGAAATGTGACTGTGGTTGCCGATTTATACATAACCTCACTTTTAGTGCGCCTCACTAGACGTCAACTTGATATGCTTTGCTGCGTGCATATCAGAATAAAATGGAATGTAAAATAGATTGCTTCGACGAACTAGAATGCGGGCTAAAAATAACCATTCCAGAGTCTATAAAAAGCGTTTTGAAAATGAATGGATTTGATGACAACCGATTATTAGCTGAGCTGTCGGACGAAGATATAGTGGAAATTGAAAAGTTTACTAGAGAAGAAATGCCTTTCGTGATTTCCGAGGATGAACGGGAGGACTTTTTTGGCATATTCTACTTGCATCCTACAAAGTTTCGGTTTGTATCAGAACATAGGAGACGTCTATATACAATATCAAAATACTTTAGAGAGAAGCTGCCAGAGAAACCACAACCAACAACAAGCTTAGAAAAAGGATCAGGAGTCATTATACCTCTAGGCAAAGATCACTGTCATTTACCTTTTTAATCATTGGAGAACTTAAGAATAGTGCGAGTCGAAATGGGTCTCACCGAGGAATCAAAGGCAATATCCAAAGTAGTACCATAGACTGGAATTTGAATCAGTTTACCAATGAAGACATTGACTTGATGCAAGAGATTTGAGAATGGAAGTTGAGCTAAGGAGCTGAAATCGCTTGCCCTTGCTTTGCGTATCAAAAAATGTTGAGAATTGTGAACATTTGGACGAGGCAGGAGCTGGACAAGAGGTAGATACTGATGAAATACAAGTTGTTTTGTCTGAAACAGCAACGTATGAGAAGCTAGGTTATAATAAAACCTGCAGTCAGGACATTAACACCAAAACAATAAGAATGCTCAAAGAATTGCCATTAAATACAGATAATATTAGTAGAGTGGAAAGTTTCAGCTCAATATTACCCCAACATTCATCCATTATTTCGCTTCTAGAAGTTCGTGATGGCTTAATTCTCAAAGACTTCTCGAAATGTGACACTGAAGACTTTGTAGACAAGTCGACATTGTGTTGGTTACTTGACAACTGCCATGAAAGGGTTACCTCTGATTTACTACGAAGGTTTATAACACGTCCAGTTGCATCTGCAAAAGTGAGTCACAAAGAAGTTGAGGACAATATGAGCCACCTAAGCTCGCTAAAGGAATGAAAACAAAAAGGGTAAGACTTAATCAAGTTTCCAGCTACAGCGAGACTGATGTATCAGGATGTTCATCATCCAATAGTACTGAGGAAGGAATATCTTACGACGACAGCGCTGATGGTGAGTCAGCTGGCGATATGGATTTTAAAGATAATGATGAGCTCAACACAGAACAAGATAAAGAACTAGAATAAAACACAGTTGTTGGTGAAGAGACTATAGAACAGCTACCCTCTTCCACAATAACCGCCGCATCACCTCAACCTCAAAGTATTCCTCTCAGGCTTGGCCAGTTTTAGGGGGTATATAAAGGATTAGCGACTGTGACTTTCGCATAACATTTTTAAAACAAGTCAGAAGAGGAACAAATTCTTCTGGCCAAACACCACTGACGCCGCAACTGTCCACAGCAATCTATATGCCTAGGTCCCCTGACTTTATCAGTAACTGAGCCGCCTTCCAGATCGTCGTCGTCGAACAGATTACCAGATTATGTTATTTATCACTTGAGTCAAAATGACTTCAATACTATTCGAAATAAGTACCTTCGATTGAAATCTTAACTTTAACGATCTTTGTTCAACCAAGCGATTGTATGTTCACATACTTATTTTTAAGAAATACTGTTTTCATTCTGATCCCATTGTTCTGTGATTACTTCCAAATAAATGTATTATTCCCAGAGCTACATAATTTTTGGTTAAAAAATATTCATCGCGGCAAATAAACAATTCGATAGATATAGCAAAATCAGATTACCTACGTTATTTATGCATTACGACAACGATAGGTCGATTTTAATGGTCGACCTTAAGTATAGCGATTAAGACTTGTGCTAGAGAGGTAGTGACCCGACTGAAGTGTAATTGGAATAATGCAAACTTGCAACAATATCAATAATCTCATGCCTGAATGTATCATGTCTGTAAACTAACCACAGATATCCTTGATAGGTACCATCGCACTGCAAGGAACGTCCAGGGATTTCCAAGGTTGTACACAGATATTCTGGGATGTTTTTTTTTATACTCCAACTACCACGAAGGCCTAAGGCCTAAACACCCATTAGGCACCGTGGGGCTATAGGGGGATACAGGGGAAAGGGGGACGCCACACGGATTCTGGCGAGGGAACACGTGTGCATGCAACATGCACACATTCTGGCTCCGCCTACGAGATCCGCCGGGTGGTACCTCCACGTTCGACAGTCAGAGACCATCTACCACCTACGGACAATCACAACATCCATAGCCAAGATAAAAATTTCTCCTGGGACGGGACTCGAACCCGCACAGCGCACGGCGACTGATCAGGAGACCGAAGAGTCTACTACTGCGGCCACCGCTGCTGCCTGCATGTCCAGGGATTTCCAAGGAAGTTAGCAAATTTTCAAGGATGTCCTGGGATTTCATCGAAAAAGGGATCTCTGGTATACAAATTTTGTCCAGCGGTTTACACCCTGGGCGTAGATATCGGAATATCAGGAATGATTCACTAGATGGCAGAAGTCATCACCTTTCAAATTTCTTAAGGAGCTTTTTGATACCTAGATTGAATGAATGTTCCAAAAGAAGGCTATACCATAATAATGGTCGCTAACGGCATGCAACGGCACCGTATAAGGTTGGTCAAGGCCGCAGAGTCCAAAAGCAAATAGATCTAAATTTGAATAACTAATAGATCTACAGCCAAAGTACCAAATTTTGGACAGTTAATGTCGTATTCATGTATAAACCTCTTTCTGCTGGTTACAGCCAAGTTGTTGACTTCTATGTTGGTGCCTTGTTTCTGGGTGCAATTTTTATCTGCATCTAAACCAAATTACGGTGATCCGCTGTCTCGATTTTAAGTTTCCAAGTTCAAAGATATAACATGTCTGTATCTCCTTCTATTTGAATGTACAAAAGTCTGCCTTAAACAACTAGCCTATTTTGCCGCGTTACATGAAGGTAACGTTTTGCGATGTTTATAGCCGCCGACAATCGGACGGGATGGAAAGTTAAAGGTTATGTACCACAATCACGAGATGATATAAATTTCAAATTTAGAGCGACGGTTGCACGCAAGTTCAACATGCTCAGGTCACCAAATCGTTTTGGTTATACCAGAATTTTTGTGGGTTCGAAACTGAAAATTTGAGACACTACAAAGATTTCTTGCTGGTGTATCCATTTTTGTACACTAAGACTTTCTTGCTTGGGCTGGGAGAGTTGTTATATAATAATAATACCGTTTAATAAAAAAGAAGAAACAACAATTCCCTGCAAAAAAGACTCGTAAACAGACAAGCTGATCAAAGTACCAGCCCAACAAACAAAATTACAACACAGTAGTTCTTAACTAAATTATATAAGATAATATTAAAAATAATAATTACAAGCGTCAAAAAAATATATATATGTATATGTTACCGGCAATTTGAACAATCCGATATTCTATACAATGCCTAGGTAATGTATAGAATACCTAAAACGTGTAGGTAATGTGTAAAATATTATTTGTTTTATACTTATACTATGTATTCTATACAATACCGAATGCACAGCCGGTAATAAATGCAAAAGACAAGAGCAAGAAATGGGTTTTGCTCAAGGGGAATGGGTGGCTTCCAGCAATATCAGCTGCAAAACAACGACAAGGCAGATACAAAACAAAACTGGAGGAGTGTGAATGGTGGTTCTCTGCAATGCCTTCCCACGCTGAAGGTTGAAATCTCATTAGAAAATGGACGGGGTAGCACCAAAACCTAGACACTAAGCGTAAGGTACCAAATGAAAGGGGTTCTACTCCATAAACTGGTGTTTGGGGGTCTAATATCCCAGAATCTGAAAGTTGACGAAAGGATGCCCACAAGACAATCTCCGCATAAATAAGGCGGAGTTTTATACAGAATAATTTTATGAACAAAACAGCAGAGTGCTTCCACATTTAGCCATCCTATTACAAGTAACTTATAAGAAATAGGTTCATTTTTTTGCTCCAAAAATAATCCTAAGACAAGACTTTTGGACTAGCTATACACGATCAACATCATACCTTGTTGATAAGCTCACAGTCATTGAATAATGACAGAATAAGCGTGTCACAAAGTAACAAGCCTTTAGTTCGGTAGAAAAGATATGATGATGTGGAAACAACATATGATACAAGTTTTCAACAAATAAAATTGTTTGCTTCTAAAGTGCCGCTACGTGAATAACACCTCGCCAGTGTTGTTATTTCCACGCAAAATGGCTGAACGGATCTTATGAAATTTGGAACAAGAGATGGATTGTAGTCTGGAATAGCACATAAAATATCTTTTATAACTGGAAATAACAATGAAGTATCTACTTCACGGGCTACAATCCAAACAGCTAAGTGGAATTTTAGATGTGTCAGGTGTGGAAGCGCTCAGTCGCTAGTCCGCTGGAAATGAGTAAGGATATATGAACAGAGCATTTGCATCGTGCATTTTCTGCAATTCCACATTCGTGGTCTTTCCATTTTTGGTTGTTTTGTGTTTTGTGTTCCTTCAAGTAAGAATAAATAGTTAATGGATGGTGAAATGATATGCCACACAGGCTGTGAAATACTTCACGTTTGATTTATTGTGATTCTGACTACCTATTTGTGTTAATTTGTTGTTGCATCAAAATTTTGAACAAAGATATCCATTGTCAAAGTAACTTGCAGTACTTTAAATATTTAATATCTCAACACTAATGCAAAACGAATGACGAATTATACTGTATACTACTTCCACGGGGGCTAGTTATAAACAAATCAAATTATATACATATGGATAATGTACTTTGGCATTCAGAATGGAGAAAATGTCTTTTACTGATGATTTTTATAGCGCCTATTAACACAAGCAACACGATGATTTGACTCTCAAATGTGTGCCAGATGGTGATGATGACACCAACACGATCAAACTACAGTACCAAGTATTAGCTTTGGCTTCACAAGAAATCTTGCATTTTTTTCTTCACACTACTTTCTCAAAGCCTTGGATTTTGGGCTAGTCTTATATCTATCGGAAAGTATCTCTTGGATTCCTATGAAATGGTGACTCGTGATTACAGCCTCAACAAAGATGAAAACGCTTTGTGATTTTCGCAGATCGGTCCAGCAGTGACGGTGTTGTAAGCGAATAACAAAAGTTTTTAGAACGGCTCTATCCTTTTGTTTTTTCGGGCTTATGGTAATTTTTGACAAAAATATTTGAAAATAATCTCAAACTTTCTTGAACGTTTCTCACTGTATGGGCAATTTAGGTAATCAGAAACTTGCCACCAGGCATTTCTATTGTTAAAATTTAAATCAGTGTGCAGAGAGCATGTAACAGTTGCCTCTTATTGCCGATGAATCATATTTTTTTGTTGTTGTTGTTGTTGTCGCACAGGTTTAATTTGAAGTAATGCAGCAAGAACTTGAGAAGGAAGAAACAAAAGCCGATAATCTAATCTAATAATCTCCGTAGCATATTATTTTTATTCATAGCATATTGTTAAATCAATTTTATTGACAAAAATGGCTAGACCGGCCCATTGGCCATTTCCCAAGATAGGGCTTGTTTTTAACGGTGTATTTAGCTATATTTTTCTCACGTAATTCATAACCAAAATAAATAATACGCAGACATTTACCTATTATCATGTTTATTTGAAATAACAAACATAACAAACACATGAATACCATGGAATAACTGTAATTTTTATTTTGTACCCGTTGTTTTTCCTCTGTAGTCGTTTGGCTGCCTGTATATCGTAGTCAGCATCTTCCATGTCACTGAACAATTTGGAAACTGAAACCAAATATTTCTCAATCAATTAAACATAATCCATCCTGATCTATTTTATAATCCAAAAATTTCAATTATTAAATTTAACGTACAGCAATCGCACTCCATTTTGATCATCTTTACAGTTTCTACCACTAAGTTTATAAATGTGTAGTCAATTTTTCATGCATTCAGGTAATTAATTGAAGAATTTACTCACCCTGATATGGACAATTTCTTCTTGTGTTGCCTAGTAATTTCCCTGGTTCACCATGAGTAATAATTTTAGTATTCATCTCCACATATTTTCATAAATAACTCGGTTGCTTCCATCCCATGCTGGATCTTCCATCTTCAAGAAATCAATTCAATCTCGAAATTTTCGCCTCGAAACCACGTCAAAAATCCTACCCGACATCATCTAAGTGAGCATTATTTTATTTTAAGTAAATGAAAATTTAGGCAAAAGACCATATTTCTCATATATATGAGTTTTCTCAAAAGTAAATAATTATTCTTGTTCTAACATGGAGTTAACTTAGTATTCTGTGGAGCATGCGTTGGTGTTATGGTATTTTACGAGTAACTCAAAGTGTAATTTTAAATCTGTTATACCGGGTGGTCAAAAATCATAATTGAATTATCTAAACTATTTAATTTCTATTCGCTACTTTTTTTTTCCTTCTCGTATAATTAATATTCAATATTTGAAGATTACCTTTCCCATTACGTTAATTGTTGTTACCTAAATTTGTATTTTTTTTATACTGTTACATTCGATCGCCTGAATACTATTATTCTTCCTAGGGCTTTTATTTTGGGGAATCTTCGCTACTGGAGATCCATTGACACGCTTTCTACCGGGGACCTCTTTCCGAACAGAGACCCTGTTTCCACCATAGGGATTCTTACGTCATCGATTTTGAAGCCTTCCTCGCCCGTTTTAAATTATACTAAGAGACATATAAATCCGAACACCCAGTTTAAATTGTTTTATTTTAATAAAATTTTGTATAAATACTTAATGAATCATAATAAGTAAATGATAAATATTTAAAAATGATTGCACTGCTTTAAAGCCCTTTGACCTTTAATAATGTGTGAATGCACCCTGATGTGCTACGCATTCTCCAACGCGCCTAGGCATGCTTCTGATCAGGTGGTCAATGTCCTCCTGTGGTATCTTATTCCAGGCAACCACCAACTCCTCTCGAAGTGCTTCTAGAGTCTGAGGAGGACGTTGCAAATTGAGCAATCTCCTACCCATCATATCCCACACGTTGCTTAATTGGGGATAAGTCGGGAGATCTTGGTGGCCATGGTAACAATGTGACATCATTATGTTGAAAGAAGTCTATCGTGACTCTTGCATTACATGTGGTCGGGCATTATATTGTTGGAAAGTTGGATCTGCCAGGGTGTCAAGATAGGGTAAAATATGGGGTTCTAGAACTTCGTGGATATAACGCTGCGCGTTCATGTTACCTCTGATGAAGATTAAAGGTGACCTGGAACCATAAGCTATAGCAACCCAAACCATAACTCCAACAGTGTGATGAACATGTCTTTCAACAAAAAACTGTGGATTCCTCCTTTCACCACGTCGCCTTCTAACCCTGGTACGACCATCGTGCATGCCTAAACAAAATCAAGACTCGTCACTAAAGACAATACTGTTCCATTCATGATCCCAGAGTGACCATTGTCTGCACCACTCAAGGCGATTACGTCGGTGCTCTCGAGTTAAAGGGAGGACCCAGTGTGGCCGGTATGAAAACAAGCCAAAACTTCTCATTCGTCGGTAAACACTTCGCATGCCAATAGGTCTTCCGTGTTCTGCAAACCATTCATTTGCAATGGACCTGGTAGTGGAGAAACAGTCCCTTAAGGCCAATAATCTTAGGCGGCGATCTTCACGGTCTGTTGTTCTACGGCGGCGTCCAGTGCCCCTTGCTCTTTGCGTACGGCCTTCTCGAAGTCATGCCTGACAACACCTAACCACAGTGTCTACACTTCTTTGCACTCTAACTGCAATTGCCCGAAAATAAAGTCCAGCTTCCCGAAGTCCCACTATACGGCCCCTATCAAACTCACTAATTTGACGAAATCGTACAGGTCTCCGTACTCTAGGCATCGTAACCGATCGTAAAGGATGTCAAGAACCAAAATCCGCCAACGTTGATTCTTTACTGCGGCTGAAATATTCATTTTTAGAGCGTTAGTGAATTAAAAAGAAGCAGTATAAAAACCGGAATGTCCAACTGATAAGGCTGAATAGTTTTTCACTTGTTATTTACAGTAAGATAAATACATTCACCAACTGTTATTAAAATAAAACCATTTAAACTGGGTGTTCGGATTTATATGTCACTTAGTATAGTTAGTCAATAAGCTTTCGCATTAAGGGAGATCTCCTAGTTTGGCTGGCTTAAATTTTTGTTGTTAGCCGTTAGTAGATGTAATAAAATGTATTGATGTTAATTTTAGCAATTATTTACCCACACAGAAAATCTATTGTTTGTATGTATTTTTGTTTTTTGGGGTTTTGGGCTAAAGAGTGCCTTTCAACACCAAGGCGTCTTCCAGTTTTGGCGGATAAAAGCTGGTGGCGCCCCTTAAAAATACCCCCCCTACTCTCCGGTGTACCTGAGTATAGGGCCTAATTTGCCAACGCTAAACCACGGCTTTAGCCTCAGTAACCCCCAAATTTTTTTTTAATCATCCATTGCCTCAATTGAGAGAAATAACTTTAGCTTAAAATTAAAAAGTGATTTTAATTAACTGAAAAAAAGAGCGGGGCAAGCACTGAATTGATCTACTTGACGCCCTTTCTTAATATAAAACTAATTCTACCATGTTAGAGCTGTAACTATCCTGGAATGTGTATTTCCAGTTTAGTCCAAACCACAGCTCTATCTGAATACTCCTTCCCCATATTTCACCCTCATCCAAACTCCGCCTCAGTGGTATTTCCACGAAAATCCCCCAACAAAGGTAGGATTATAACGTGCAGGTACGGTTCGGGTTTTCTTAGCGATTGTTTTCGCCGGCAACGAACAAAAGAACAATGAACAATACACCCACAGAAGTTGGTGAGAGGAACAGCAGAAGGCCTGCGGTAGAAGCAAGCAGCAGCAGCTTGTACAGACGTCATTCTAATCATCGCCACGATAAAAATGCCTCCTGCCTGCCTGGGAAGGGTACACCGGTAAGAACAAAAGTCCGACAGAACGTCCTCTTTTGTTTTTATTTTACTGGTGATTCTTTTTGTTCTAATAATGGTGTCGGTACGGGCGATATTATCCAACTCGATAGATCTCAAATATCTACGACGCATTATGAAAATTCGTGTCAAAAGCTAGTTTATGTACAAGCATGCCCACAGGAGCGAAATAAGTAAAACCGGTAAGGTAGATGATACCGGGTGTCCCAGAAGTCGACGACGAGCCGGAAACGGGGGATAGGACAAGTCAGCGTAGTTATTAGAAACGATAAAAAATCTAAGTCGACTACTTGACAAATTATAGGCATTAAAAAATCTACACCATCTGATAATCTTTTAGTTCCCATTACTCCAAATTTCAATTTTTGTGGTTTTTCAATTATGTGTGCTTACAGCAAGACAGATATAGTTGTAGTCATCGTTCTTGGCGGTAACGTCATCGACACCATATGAAATAAGTAAAGA
Source organism: Acanthoscelides obtectus (assembly GCA_963669975.1). Lineage (NCBI taxonomy): Eukaryota > Metazoa > Arthropoda > Insecta > Coleoptera > Chrysomelidae > Acanthoscelides > Acanthoscelides obtectus. Next base: position 62,145,486 of record CAVLJG010000009.1, on the reverse strand, counting down.
GATCGAGTCCCCGTACCATGGGCGGACACTGCGCTAATCTTTAGCGCATCTGCTACTCTCTCCAGTGCCCATGAAGTGGATAACAGGGGACCGCTGTTTTCTTTCTCTTCCTGGAAATACTCTAATAAAGCTGTCGGCCTTCTCCCTTGATCGTATTTCCGGGCATTGTACAATTTTATATTGAAGATTGATAGCAGGACAACACGACTTGAACGCCAATGGCAAGTAAGCTGTCACTCTGACAAATATGATTGAAGGGCACTCATACGTAACGACAAAGTTTTAGAGACGGAGACACAGAACTAAAAAACTAAAAAAAGTATGTCTTTAAGCTAACCGAACAAACATTCACACACACACTGGTAGGTTGCATGTGTATGTATGTGGGAGATAGAGATATATAAAACGATACTGGTAGTCTTACTGTGACCCGCCAAGGACGGTGACTACAACTACATATAGTGACGCGAATTTTATTAATTCATGATTGTATACAGGAATACGCCTAATTTATAGGTAATGTAGATGCAATGCTACTGCTAGGCTGTATCGTGATAGGTGCCGCTTGTCATCCCAATCACCAAGTTTTTGTGAATGTGCACCGTTTACTCTCAGAGGGACCATTCCCAAATCGAGCACATGGTGAAGGAATCAAGCAGTCGAAAAGGACACTAGCACTTCATTACGTGAAATAGAAGCAAGCTCGGGAGTGCCCAAAAGTACAGCGCACCAAACCTTTAAAGAACGAGCTCCACCCGTACTACGTACAGCAAGTACAATCCCTACAACTCCTGGATTGTCTTCCAAGAGTTGAGTTTTGTCAATGTTACAGAGACACCGGGAAGATCCGCGATATTTAGAGAACATTTTATGGACTGATGAATCGACATTTGAAAAAGATGGTTACATGAATCTATACAACTTACGCGATTGGCATATAGAAAATCCACATTTGAAGAGGCAAGATAGATCACTACATCGTTTCAAAATAAATATGTGGACCGGTATTCTAAAGGGGAGAATCACCCTTTGAGATGCCAGAGTTCTTGAATGGCGAAATTTATTTAGATTTCTCACAAAACCATTTCACAAATTTATTGGGAGACGTACCAATAAGCATTGAGACATGTGGTATCAGCAAGACGGCTGCCCGGTGCACTATGACCGTTCAGTTAGAGAATATCTTGAGGCAGAATACCCGAACAGATGGTTAGGGCGATCTTATACATACAATTTCATGTATACGACTTAGCTTTTTTATATTTTTCTGGTAACTATTATAATTTGACGCCCACTTTTGATACCCCCTGTATAGTCTTAATTTGTTACATACTGATCCTTTGCAGTTGTCAATCTGCTTCTATATTTTGTCTAGTAAATGAAAAACATTATTTACTCTAGCAACTTGCTGTTATTCAGTGAATGCTATGTTAAACTTTGTAAGTAAATTAATGTTACTGAAAATGACAAAACCACTAATTATTTCAAAGGAAATTGATTTTTATTTGAAAGCAAGAGTATCCAAGTACATACAGCGAGAGCTGTTTTACAGGCGGATACAGGTTTATAAGGAAAAGTGCTGAAGATCTGCTAATCTCTGATGTTTGTTGGTGGAAACTATTGATTTTTGAGTAATATATGTTTTTTTTCATTATTTTGTATTCGATATTCGGTCAGATTCTTTGCAAGATTCCTGTTATCTGTCATAACCAGAGTTATCACTCTCATCGAGCAGGTGGTATTTTGTTGAACCAGTATAATTAACTCGTTTTCTGATTCACATCGTTTTTAAACAAAGTAAAAATATACGAGTATAGCGACCCTTCTGTTATATTCTATTCACGCTCTAAAAAAAGTATATTTCTATCGTTCCATATTGATCCTTCTCCCGAAAATTCGCAGTACTTTAGTGAATCATCTGCCTTGGTGTACACATAGAATACAATTTCTCACGGTCTACTTAAAAAAGCAATCTGAATCTCGCTACCACCGGCTCGGAGTTGCACCGCCAGATGAACAAACCAAGATAGTCCTAAACAGGGCGAGCGTATTTAGTTGCAAGTGTCATTTCGACTATATTCTAATGCCAACTTTTTAACCACTGTTATCATAAAATCGCGCGACACGTCGCCTTGTTTGGTTTGCCACAGCTACATGTGTACCTAATTGTATTTAAATGTGCGCCTGCCTGGATTTGCAAGTGAGAGCCAGAGCGCCAGATAAAGGTGGCTGACGGACTTTGCCGTTAATTATGTGCTAAACTAAGTTACGGCGCGGATGCAGAGATGCAGCGGTCTTTGTGTGCCTACGCACTGCATTTTGCTTACTCGTACAGCTTATACACATATACACATACGGAACGAAAACATACAGGATAGCTAAGCGATAATATCTGTATATATCATGAGTATAAGCTATTATGAAAATAGATAAGACTTTGTTACCTTCCAACGGAGGCTTAAATGATTTTAGGATATTTTCTAATATTCAGGGTGCTTCAGAATGAGAATTCAATGTTTTGAATCCATACAGAATACAAAAAAGAAATCTTCCTTTATGGACGTCACTGTAAATCGGTTTTTCGTAAACAACTTTTCAATTCAATGAGCATTCAGCAGCATAGTATAAAGTTAACTCGTCAGATAGCTGTGCCCACAACAAACAACAAATTGTACACACTCTGTATAATAATAGCTCAAAATGATATTTTTGGAGTGTGCACCTTTAGCTAAAAACATGTATGTAATTTGCTTGACTGCAATAACACGAGCTGTTATGGTTATTCCGCACCTGACGATTTAAAGGAGTTACCCCAATTGATTACCGTCCTATCAGTATTTTATTGTTTTTGAGGAAAACCCACTTTCTGAGCCGTCTAATTGTCTTTTAAGAACCAAAATCTTCATTGAGAATCTATGCAGTATATTTTTTTATAGAAACGATGTGACTTTACAAGCTGAGATACTGATATATACATTGCAACGGCATTATTTTCACACAAAATCCTAGTTTGACTGGTCTATGTATTTTTGTAGTGCAAGAGCGACACCAGACTCGACGCTGATTGGCGGATTCATACGGTTTGATTAACAGGGGTAATTATCTTTGCTTTGGATCTTGTTTTGTCAGCCCAGGGTATATATCTTGAGCCTTGCAAACCAGAACAACCTTAAGATCGGGCGGCATCTTGTAGCACTGCCATCGAAGATCGCTTGACTTGCACGAAAAGCACTTTGGGCATGCAGTCAGAGTCACATAATCCCACGCTTTCTGAGCAGACTCGAAAGTTAAGTTCCAGAATTTTATTTTGAAGTATTGTTGAGTGGTGAAATTTTGCAATTCGACACCTAGGCTTGATTAGTTAGTAGTTTTACGCTTCACGTTTTTATTGTGAGACTCATATACTGTTATATACATTTTTCCTAGGGAGCTTTCTGTTAAAAAGAAAAACGAGTTCTGTGTTTCTTTTTTGGTAGACATAACCCTTAGATGAACGAGTGAATGGCAGCCTTTAGTACTCTTGGCCCTCGACCTAACATGCCCTTACATATGAATCGGACGAGACGCTACTGCAATGCATTATCTTTTAGTTACGCTAAATTTACGTCTTATTGCAATTAAAAATACTGCCAAAGTTATTAATCGTCACACAAAACTCTTTAGGACATGTGATTATATGAACTCTTTTACTTAAACTTTGGTTAAAAATGCGGCCTTGCAATTACGGCCTATCATTAATTAACACGCTGTATCCATCTGAGAAACTGACTACTTATTTTCGGAAATCCTGTAGATGGTATCAGTTGGCTACTGTAATGTAACGCTTCAGATCAGAAAGACTGGGATCAATCTCAACTCATTTAAAGATTTTTGTGGACAGCTTTCTCATTTACTGTACAACTCATTTTAACTCTCTCAGGGCTATACCAGCTTTCTTCAGTTATTCACGAACTACGATATTATGATACTTGATGTAATCTCATTTTATAATTATCGTCAGATAAACAGTAAGGGCGAAATCAAATTGAATGTCACACGATAGATAAAATAATAGGTCACGTTATGGTGTCTATATGAAACAGATGTACATGTATATGACATCCGTAACCTACACGCTCTCACTAAGAACAAGCATTTTGAACAAGAGAGTATGCACAGTTAGTGCTTTCAACCTCATAGCATACAATCTGGAGCACTTTTGCTACTGTAGCCTTTCCTCGTAACAATAACCCTACAAGACTTCTCCTTGGCAATTATATGGCAGCAAAGTCAGTAGCGTACCTGACATTGAAAGTGCCCAATAACTCCTTTATCAGATTTCCAAGCGGTTAGCGGTTATCCAGCAGTACCCCTACTACACGAATTAGATCTCCAGGGAGACTGTAGATCAAGAGCTGTTGTTCTGAATTGAGATAATCCTAACTTTATTGGCTTCTCAAGAAACATGGCCATTAAATTGTACTTTTTGTCTGTTGAGAAACAATGAATGCTATAGATACATTTATTTAAAGCAGTAAGGTAAGACATTCATCACAACAAATTGCAATCTAATCTTCAAGTGATCAATAAACGTTTTTACTTGAAAAAAATGTTTTTGCACTCAAAACATGTATGTGCATTTACCGAGAATTAAGATTTTCACACGTTAGAACTTGCCCAAACAATAACGTAAATAAAATAAGCTTAAATTATAAACCTGCCTAATATAAAAAAAAATAGCCGAAATGTGAGCGTCTAATATTTCCTCAGCTCACTTATCTACGAGCAACCGTGCATCTGAATAATTCCAAAATAGATCTATAGTTTGCCTCAAATTAGCCCAAGAGTGTGATTTTTGATATATTGAGGTTGACGCGAAATTTTTAATAATGTAAATCTGACAGCCTCGGTAAGACTGACCATCTATTTTGAGACCTTACAATACCCCATTCGCTTTTATCAGTCTACTAGTTGCGTTTCTCTTTACTTTGTCGAAACTCTTGGAGGAGATGGTATACCAACAGCTTGTTGAGTATTTTGCTAATAATAATTTCTTTCCAGTACACCAATCCGGTTTTCGTGAAGGTAAGACTACTTGCATAACTACACCCTGCAGATGATATACTTCACAACATTGACGACAAATCCGGCACGCTGTTGGTCATGCTTGATTTTTTTTCAAGGCTTTCGATACGGTCAATCATCAGATTCTTTTGAGTAAGCTAAAATATTATGGCATGTCAGAAGTTCCTTTGAATTTCTTCAGATCCTACCTAACTGATCACACTCAAAAACATCTAGAGGAACTTCTGCTGCACAGTATGTGTCATCAAGAGTTCCACAGGGTTCAGTACTGGGACCTCTTTTATTCCTAGTATATACATTTGAATTGCCTGAGTGTGTAAAACATTGTTACATTCAAATGTATGCTGACGATACACAACTGACATTTCGTTTTAATGAATCAAACTTACATAAAGCATCGTATAGAATTAACCTAGATTTTGATAACGTATTAACGTATTGTAATAGCCACTGTCTCCGCATCAATCCGTCAAAATGTACCGCGATACCATACTGTACTAGATATTCAAATTACAATATCACAAATCGAGTTTCCTTATTTATCAAAGACATTCATATTCCATTGTTTGATGATACTAACAATCTAGGTATTATATTTGATTCAAATCTTAGATTTAACATGTGAATAGTATCATGAAGTCGAGTTATATGAAGAAAAAGCTCTTATATTCTAATCGCCATATTCTAAACTTTAAGTGCCGTAAAAAGTTGTGTAATGTAATTCTAACCTAGAAAATCGTTGTTTCTCTTTTGAGGCAGACTGAGATTGGAAATGCCTTAGCCATTGGGGCACGTTGCTAATGCACGCGGTTCTTTTTCAGATTGGGGCCACCCCCTTTGTCTTTGACTTTGCCTTCCTTTGTCTTTGACTTTACTTTGCCTTCACCCATGCTTTGGCTTACCTATTGCTTGGCCTATCACTTTGCCGTGCCTTCACCCATGCATGTGCCTTGGCTGCGCCATCACTTAAAGCTTCATCCTTGATGAAGATCACGTTTAAGTTCAACTTCGCTGCATCCTTCGCCTACATCTAGTTCTGAAGCCACTAAATATGAGGTCACCCCTCATAACTGGGACCTCCACTTGAAGCCCTTGGCCATCCTCGCTTCAGTCCAGTCAAAATGGACCAGCTTAGCGAAAAATAAGTGGATTATTTTGTAACAGCGCCAAAGATTTAAATCTTTTATTTTTTTCTTTAAAATTTCAACAATTTTAATTCTCAAATGTAATGAATATGCTTTTCTAGTTGAATAAAATCTGTTAAATTTTTGTGTTGTTTGTTCTTCTATCCTCTAGCCATGCCATGGTCGACACACAGCTACACGCCTGAAGATGTCTTCATGCCACCGACTGAGCTACCGAAAGCTGTGATTGTGCAGAAAAGTTGGAATCTTCATTGCATTCCATCTTTTCTGGACTTTTTGCGGAAAGGAAGCCTTTACATAAATTGGCGCCCAACGTGGGGCCCGAACCCACGACCCTGAGATTAAGAGTCTCATGCTCTACCGACTGGGGGCGAGTTTTTCGATCTGTACATTGGAGCGAGTAGGTTTTCCTATATTTATTTCCTAGTACAGATGCGAACGGACAAGAATTTCCTTTGATAATGATTAAACTTATTTGCTGTAAGAGCCAGCTGATTGTTTACTTTGGACATTTAACATCGTTGATCCTTCAACCTTTTGAAATATTACAATCAGTCCAATACTCATATTTCCGCTCAATCGAAGGGGGCGAGTTTTTCGATCTGTACATTGGAGCGAGTAGGTTTTCCTATATTTATTTCCTAGTACAGATGCGAACGGATAAGAATTTCCTTTGATAATTGTTAAGCTAATTTCCTGTAAAAGGCAGGTGAATGTTTACTTTGGACATTTGTCATCGTTGTTCTTTCAACCTTTTGAACTATTACGTCAGTCCACCATTTACAAAATTTACATGTCATAATTATTTTTCTGATTCCAATTTAATGTGTATACTTCATCTTTTGAATATTTCATTTTTCAGAGTGTACTCAAAATTTAAATTGCATTCTCGATGAAAATCATGTGACAAATACTGTGTATAATATTTTATAATGTCTTTATGCGTATATTTTCTGAATCTCTTTTACATACTTACGTACCTCTATTTTTGAAGTCTATTACTTTTGAAGTTTTTGATAGTATCCTCTTTTTGAATTCATAACTTTCTTCGAGAGCACAGACTTACATTGACTTTTGGTTCAAGCTTTTGATGTTTGTTCACATATTTTTGAGTGGTTTTGAACGTTGACAGTATTTTGTAGTCTGCATAGTTACATAGATTCGTTGCGATGTATGCCTTTGAGGGTCTTGTACTATTCACAGTTTCTTTAATTGAAAGTGTTTACTTCACATGCATTTTATTTTCTTCTTGAGACTTGTCATATATGCTTTCCGCCTAGTTGCAAATCTGTGCGTATTGATAAACTCTTGAAACCTCTGGCGTATAAGTAAAGCTCACTTTTGATATAGTAATTTATGTCTCAGTTCAATTCAATCAGTTCAAATTGATTTGAAGTAATTGTCAATTCCTTCTTGAGATTTTTCATATATAGTATGCTTTCAGCCTTTGTGCACATTTGTGCGTATTGCTAAGTCTTGAGCTTGGTTGCGACATTGCTTTCATGTTTCGCTATAGATTTTGAAATATCTGGTGATTTTGCTTTTGCATTATTGCATTTGTTTTGATAGTCTGCTCTCATAGTTTTTTTACGACTTCTTATTTCTTTCAATTTCTGTCTTGACTTGAAGTAATCGCCAATTCTTATAGATTCAGTATAGTAATTCTCTTTTCATACTTTACACTGGTAAGTTATTATAGTTTTTCTAATTTTGTAATATTTCATATTTGAACACAACTTTCATTTTACAATGATATGGTTATTCTCAGTGTAGACTTTGAAGTGCGCTGATGATATCAGTGATCTACATGAGAATATTTCATCGACTATAGACATTCTTGTCTAGGGCTTTGGAGTGAACCTATGGTGACCCTAGAAAGTTGTCTTTCTCTCATATTTTTGCTTTAAATCAAAACTTGAATTCTTACATATCATATTTATTTCTATTTCTTGTTCACTAGATTGTTTTTTTTATAACTCCAATTTTGCACCTACATATATCGTAGACTTTTGCATACATTTTTTGCTTGCGGCATTACTCTCATGTATCATGATTTTTTAAAATATCTTGTGATTTTCGTTTGGCATTTTGCATTTTACATATGCTCACTTCGTTTCTCATTTATTACTCATGAAACTTTTAATATTTTGCTTACTTTTGTATTTTTTTGAGAATTCTTTATAAAATCATGCTCATATAGCTTTGATATTTCCTTTCACTTTATGATTTTAATACTATTAGATTTACAGTTGCACTTGTGTTGCACTTAGTTTTTTTTGGAAATTTATTTTGCTCTTTTCTATATTGAACTTCAGAATTTTTTTTGGTCTGGTTCTTATGTTGTCACATGACCCGAAAATTTTGATTGAACTTACTCTTGAATTTTAGTTCATTGATTGAACTTGAGATATATTTTGACTTTGAAAATCTTACTTCAATATTTCATAAATGTCTCTTACATACTTTAATTCTCGGAAAACATTTTGAATTATTTTGTAGTCTTACAGACTGCTGGCGCCCGACAATTTTTTTGTGGAATCAGAACTGCACTTAGTTAACATCTTTTTTTGATTAAAATACCTTCTTGATCAAGTTTTCATTGGTTCAGTACTTGTAAATTGTTTTGTTATATGACTTGAATTCCTAATAGAATTGGTTAATTTCTTTTGATTTTCATATTTTGAAAATAGTAATGCACGGCTTTTTTATATTGGATATTGGTTTAAAATATCACTGTGGATGATATTCTTTTTGGGTTTGGAGCATTGCGAGATAATCTGGCAATTGTTTTGAGAAAGTTTATTATTCTGTTTTTTTTTAGTACCTCTTATGGTTTAGGTACTTACTTAGTTTTGAAGTTTTTAGTAGTCAGTCGGGCATTTTGGATGCCTTTGTGATTCCTCACTTCGTGCTTGGACTACTGCTGAAGCTTTTGGTATATTATTTTTCTCGTCCTAGGTGTGACGATGTTTCATGTTTTGGGTTGTTCATCATATGATGATAGTTTTTTTTAAGTGCAACTTCACTGTACTTTTCAGCGAGTTGGTGCTATAACCATCTCTCTTGTTTGGTAGACTTGAGGCTATCCCTTTTTCTTCCAATTCTCTTCTAACATTTTTGTTTCTACCTTACTTTTGCTACTTGTTATCTGGTCGAATGGTTGTACATTTGTCCCACCGTGATAACTTTCGATTTCCTTGTTAAAAAAAATAAAAAATACTTGGATGCTTCTTCGAATTTTTTTTCTGGTTAAGTATGGGCGAGTGTAACAGTTTCACCGTCCGATTGTATTTATTAAATCACTTCTCGATTTTCATTTCAGAATCGCAACTCATTAATCCCATCTCTAGCTTTTTTACTTGGAAACATTTCCGCTTGGAGCGCGCTTGATGCGGAGTTCCTGATCTGTGATCTTCCTCGCGCTTCCTTTTCACATCAGCCGCCGATCTAACAACAGCTGAGAATTTTGTTCTCTGTAGCATGAGGTCATATAGCACCATGTGCTAGCATTTTGTAAAATGTGTGTCTAAATAGGATAAAATGCTGAGTTTTATAATACTATACAGTTTTATTGCTGGATCTGCCTGTAGTTTATAGATAATCGATATGTAAGTGGTTTATTTCTTGTACGATTTTAAAATATCCATCGAACGCCATTTTCGACTACTTCGATCATTCGCCATAACTTTAATCAAATCGATCCACATCGATTTTACCTCTATGTGCGTGTGTATATTCATAGTTCAGTGAAATTATGAGTACGCTGATCATGAATATTCGATATTTGTGTTTTTATATCAGAAGCATGTGGAGAAATTTTTGATGACCACCATCTTGTTTTACGCTTTTTTTGCTATTTCATGATTTTATTTTATGAAAGGCATGTCCAATTTTCGGTTTGATTTTATCAAACTATGTAATGTAATTCTAACCTAGAAAATCGTTGGTTCTCTTTTGAGGCAGACTAAGATTGGAAATGCATTGGCCATTGGGGCACGTTGCTAATGCACACGGTTCTTTTTCAGATTGGGGCCACCCCCTTTGTCTTTGACTTTGCCTTCCTTTGTCTTTGACTTTGACTTTGCCTTCATCCATACTTTGGCTTACCTATTGCTTGGCCTATCACTTTGCCTTGCCTTCACCCATGCATGTCGGAGACAAGCTAAACACGTCCACGCACAAGAGCTGTCAAAAACTGACTGAACATCCAAAATGGCCGATACTGTCAACATTAGTGAGGGTCATGAGTGCCAACATAACGCGATAAAAAGATCGAAAATCGAACATACATAGCCCGCGAAAATTCAAAATTTGCGATACTTTTTGAACAAACCTCGTACATACATTTTCCCTTAAAATGAAGAAAAGTATTCTCAGGGAACGTACGCCTCGGATTTACTTATAAATATTGTATCTCTGGCATTCCATTGTAGTGACGTATATGGGTACAATAGCTAGCGACTTGGCGATGTACGAGGTGGGTGCGATATTATCTATACAGGGGTTTCCAAGATAAGGATCCTATGCATGGAGATCCCAGTACCTGTGGAAGATACAGCTTAGGTTAAATGAGGAAAAATCTGCGTTCTTTGGAGCGTGTTTACATATCGTTGAGAAGATTGTACACATTCCATGGCAAACCAACATTTGGCAAATTCGTATCTATTTTTTTCTATTTTAAGAAATAAAAAATCAATGGCACTTTTTCATCGACACTTTCCAAGCACGCTGTGTTTCTAAATTTTATCAAAAACCATCATCAAATTGACCATCAACTTGAACACTACAATGAAAATTCTAACAGTAGTTGTTTCGAAAGCGTAAGAAGTAAAGAGTCAATCTACTTGACTTCATTTTTTATATAATAAAAAATAAATACAATTTCCCAACTGCATTCCGCCAGTGCATTGAATAGCATTTCTATCTTATGAGAGAAAATCACCGACTATTTGGTAAAATGGATTCGGTGCCATTCACTCCGTCACTGGAATGAACGTCTTCTTATGACCCAGCCACATGTCGCCGAGATCTCCAATTGGAAATCTGGGAATTGTCTTCAGAGCGTAGAACGCTTTGACATCTGTCGTTTCGGAATTGTCTCTGTTGTAGAATGGCCGGAACAGGTCTTATTTATCCTTCGAGCACAATCTATTCACCGATGTCTCGATTGTTCTCGGTGTTGCTTGCGATTGCGATGGAATGCGCTGACAACGTCCGAACGGGAAATTGATACAAAGATGTTTTATCGATATTGCTGATACGTGTGTGTTCCGCGTCAAATCGATCATGTCGCCTTCTTTAATGCATAGTGACGCATCGGGCTATTTGTAAAGGATCATCCCTACTTAAATTTCGACTTTTTCGAATTTTGCATTTCTAAAACTTTTTTGATTATCAAGTTACAATCCAAAGATAGAATAATTGAACTGAATAATAAAATAACATGCATATCGCTAAGACTCTGTCTCAAGTCGGACCGTTGTTCACCCGCAATGAAGTAATCTTTGTCTATGATCCTATTACAACTTAAGAGATTTGTAGCAACATGACTCCCTACTAATATACTGGATGTTCCGTGCTCAAATGGGCATAGTGAAATGGTAGGTAGTATGGACCGACACCTTTTTTTATACTCCAACCACCATGAAGCCCTAAGGCCTAAACACCCATGGGATACAGTGGGACTATAGGGGGATGCAGGGGAAAGGGGGGACGCCACACGGACTCTGGCGAGGGAACACATGTGCATGCAACATGCACACATTCAGGCTTCAGGGTGGTACCTCTGCGTTCGACCGTCAGAGACCGTCTACTACCTACGGACAATTACAACGTCCATAGCCAAGAGACAAATTTCTCTTGAGACGAGATTCAAACCCGCACAGCGCACGGCTACTGATCAGGAGAACGAAGAGTCTACTACTACTGCGGCCACCGCTGCTGCCTATTCATATCTATTTATAAAAAAGATCTAAATTCAGTTTTACGGATATACAGGGTGATTTATCTAAACACGCCATAACTCAGGCACTATTGCACCGATTTGATTGAAATTTTGCACGATAACATAGTGTTAGGGTGATGGTTAAAAAGTCCGGAGCCGGACTCGATCTTTTCATTTCCTGTTTATAATCAAAATCAGCACCTTTAAGATGAGTAATGAAACATTTAACTACGTACAAAAAGGCTAATGAATGGTGCTAACTAAGTAGATTGATTGCGCCCCTTTTAGTATTAGTTTCTATTCGTTCGTCTTATGTTTAGCACCTTATGTGACAGAAAACAAAAAGTTCAAAGGTTATCAACTCGGTTTCTTCAAAATTTTCCAAAATAATTCTTGAATTAAATATACTTTGGAAGCTCAAAATTCCCAAATTCTATTCATCTTTCTTATTTCCTGGTCATTTAGTAAGTTATACTCTGAATTTATTATTTCGCATAAAAAAGAGCATTGAATGATTATAAAAGTATTTTGGGAAAAACGCTCGGATACATCAATTTTGATTTCTAGTGGGACGTCCTTTTATCTAGAGCCGTACACTTTAAAAGACATCCCCCTGGAAATCAAAATTGACGTGTCCGAACGTTTTTCCCAAAATATACCAAGATAATCACAAATGAAGCTGTGACCTCTTCGTTGGGCCGCCCTCTATACTTTTTCCGCTATTTTTTAAATGATTCAATTCTACCAACTGCTGTGCAATAGTGTGAATTCTGTTTCAAAGAGAAACTGCATCTAATATGTAATCCACTGAATTTGAGCTGGCAGAGCAACTTGAAATTAATTTATAGATCCACAAAAATGTGGTATGCTGGTCCTGACTTGACACTTATTTGCATGATTTCCATTCTATAAATGCCTAAGGTAGGGTTGTGGTGACCTCATGCAAATGTAATTAGTCAGTCTTCAAATAACCGAAGAGCCAAGGCACAGACGAGACGTTTTCTAACATGGGACAGAAATCTAAATTTAAATTGAGGCCCTGGTTCCAGTACCAGAAGAACTAGTAGAGCACTTCAAAAGGACACCCATAGTGATCCCTAAGCCATTTGTTTATCTTTACATGCACAGGCGCAATTATAATGTAAGTTTGCAGATTTTATAGTCAATCTTGTGATTCCGCGATTTTTAAGGAAATTCAAAGAAATCTGAGCAGCTTTCGTTCTCAGAAACGGCAGTGGTTAGCCACTCGGCATGTTGTTGTTCGCCCCGCAACTTTGGAACGAGGTGTTTGTTAGAAGATTGATAAAGAAAAAGATAGTCCTAGTCACCCCTTAAATGCTTATGCTGAATATAGGAAACATGAGCATATAATGGAATGTACTAGGTTGGTATCGAATGTACTCTCTACTCCCCATCTAATTTTGTATATTTTCGACGAGAATGATACGCACTCCCAATCATAATAGCATTGTCGGCATAAAGCATGGGCGATAGCACCACTACTTACTTACGGCACAATGAACAACGACGCTCGAGTGCACTTCAGTCATCGAATAACGAACAAACGCCGAGCGGTCTGCTGCTGCCCTGGCACACTCGATTTGAAAACCGCAATTTGAAAGAAATGCGCTCAGTCATCGTTCATGGCCCTCTATCAATCTTGTGGGTCTGTTTGAGCGCCATATGGAAAGCGGTGCGACCGCAAAACTCAAATATGTGTGCACGTGCACGCATAAGTGTGCATCTACTTGCGAATTCTGGGCAAACACGGTATTAACGCTGTTGGACCTATACTTCATAATTTGTTTTCTAATTCAGGAGATTGAACTGCATCAGACCCGGAAAACTACGACAGATGTTTATGTATATGGGACTTAGAAACAAGTGAAAGTACATATGAGGGAAATTTTGATCTAGCTAATGGAAGTATCTATGGCCCTTGCCCCCGGGGTGTTCCACAGCCTACCCTTCGATACAGAAGGATGCATTTTTCTCTTTCGGCATCGAGCATTCCATGATATTCTTTGGTGGTCTTTCTGACCACGCCTCTTGCACCTTACAGCACTGCTGTCCTGTCCCCCCTGGGTAACTCAGATCACGGTGTTGTGGAGGTTAGGTTTCGGTCAGAAGCCGCTGTGGCACCAGAAACTCGTACAGGCCGCAAAACTTGGCATTACGGACATGGCGACTGGGAGGGGCTCAAAGACTTCTTCTCTAGCTTTCCTTGGAGAGATGTCTGTTTCATTGACGCGGATGCGTCGACTGTCTGTTCTTCAATAACTGAAATTATCCACGTCGGAATGAAGGAATACATCCCTCTTACAGTGAAAGTTCCTAAACCAGGGTCCAACGGCTGGTTCAACAAATCGTGTGACATTGCTCGCCAGCAGAAGATCAAGGCCCACAGAACCTTCTTACAAAACCCCACTGTAGAGAACAGACAAGCCGACGTCGAGTCCAGAAACAAATATAACGAAGCGGTTCGCAATGCCAAAAACCAGCATGATAAAAAAGTTAGGCACAGGGTAATGTCGCAGCGCAATGGCAGTCGGTCTTTCTAGACGCTGGCCAAGCAGATTGAAAAGAACTTCTCACACAGTAGCCTTCCACCACTTACGTGTCAGGATGGAACTATTGTATTCGACTCAAAGGCCAAAGCCGAAGTGCTAGCCAAGATCTTTGCTGCCAACTCCACCATGGACGTCCCCACCAACGCCCAAGTGCCGTCAATTCAAAGGGTTCCCCACACTATGCGGGAGGTAACATTCAGGCATAAGACCGTAAGACGAGTACTCTTGTCGCTCGACATCAACAAAGCTTCTGGTCCGGACTTGATTCCTGTCATTGTACTGAAGAGGTGTGCAGCGGAGCTTGCTCCAGTTCTTTCGCGTCTCTTCCAGATATCTTATGAATCCGGCACCTTCCCAGAAAACTGGAAATTTGCTCATGTACAGCCCATCCCAAAAAAAGGATCTAAGACCGACCCTTACAACTACAGGCCTATAGCTCTGCTTTCTGTTATAAGTAAAGTGATGGAGAGGTGCATAAATCGCGAGCTTCTGGACTACCTCGAACGTCACAGCTTGATTGGCGACAGGCAGTACGGTTTCCGGCACCAACGATCCCCAGGGGACCTCCTAGCTTACGTCACGCAACTGTGGAGTAAACTCATCCAGTCTCATGGTGAGGCTCATGTCGTTGCTCTTGACATCACTAAAGCGTTCGATCAGCTGTGGCACGCTGCCCTCTTAAGCAAACTTCCATCCTACGGCCTCCCAGAAAAGCTTTGCAGATGGGTGGCTGACTTTATCTCTGGGCGCAAGATATCCGTCGTAATTGACGGATTCTCCTCTTCATCCCACAACGTCAACGCGGGTGTTCCCCAGGGATCGGTCTTGGCTCCAACACTGTTTCTCTTACATATCCACGACCTCCTTTCCTGCACGATCAACCCAATCCACAGCTACGCTGATGACAGCACTCTACATGCAGGAATTCAGAGTGACAAGCCGATCTCTGCCGCTGAGCTGGAAAAAAGAAGACTAGCGACGACTTCCTCTCTGACACGAGACCTGGAGGCTATCACTGCTTGGGGACGCAACAATCTTGTACAGTTCAATGCTTCCAAAACACAGTACTGTACTTTGACGAACAGAAAGCGTCCTAGCGCACATGCAGTTTCGATGGACGGTCGAGTTCTACCAAAGAGCCATTCATTTCGGCTGGTCGGAGTCCAGATCACCGAGGACCTGGCACGAACACATCTCTTCAATAGCTGCAGCTGCTGGGAAAAAGCTAGGCTATTTGTTTAGGGCTAAGAAGTACTTTTCTCCGCATGACCTTCTCACTCTATACAAGGCCCAGATAAGGCCTAGCCTCGAGTATTACTCACACATTTGGGGTGCTGCCGCCCCGACTACATTGTCCATGCTCGATGCTGTCCAGAGGAGGGCGGTCCGACTGATCGATGACTCTTCTCTAACAGACAGTCTCGGGACTCTTTCGCACCGGCGGGTCGTCGGCGATCTAGCTCTTTTCCCGCCTGACTTCGGCGTCCCATCCTAACCGTGTCAAGCTTCGTACATCCAGAACTGGCCGATACGACCGCTCCTTTGTCCCGAGGGTGTCTAGATTGTGGAACAATCTACGGGAGGAAGCTTTTCCCAGTTCTACTAACCTTAGGCATTTCAAAAATCGTATTAACAAAATTTCTTTGGGATCATCATAGCAGCCGCGGTGTTCCGGCATTTAGGCTTCTGCCTGCGCGGCTGTTTCGATATAAAAAAAATATTCAGGCAGTTTCTATGCAAGCCGGGTGATGCCGCAACATGCCGAACCTTCCGCCACGGTATCTCACAGCATGTCCTCCGATTCGGCAGGAATAATTTTCTTCTTCAGTATTGGAGTGCACGCTACAAAAAGCGATGTGAGATCGCTTTGGTGTTCTATGGTATCTGGACTCGCACCATATCCACCGATACTTCAGGATGGATTTATCGGAAATCAGGCTGAAATACTTCACGGTAGGAGACTTCAGGATTTAGTGACAGGATACCATTCAATAAGGGCTTTCCTATCTTGCACTGGAAGGTATGCTGCTGGAAGGACTTTGATATTCTTGAGCTTAACCTCAGTTGAATGTTTTTGGCAGAATTGAGCTAAAACAGGTAACAGTTGGCCAGAATGTGACTCGATAATGTACAAAATAATGAATGATACAGGAATTATGTCAGAAAACAAACATGATCTAGAGGCGATTGAATATTTTACTCCAATCAACATTCTGTCATCTCAGAAAATGTTAATTATAACACAGCTGCATCAGATAGGGGTGCTCATATGGTAACGCTGTATAACATTATATAAAGTAAAACGTTTTGATTACAAGGTGTTTGACCAAACTTGTCTAGATCTAGATATCTTCATATAAGCACTGTTATGTAGTTTTGAAGCCGCTAGCAGCTGGAAGAAGGCATCACTAGCCATACACAATGGTCCCTTATGCAGATGGTAGTACGGAAATGCTAAATAGCCATTCCGCTAATCGAAAGCACATGAAACATGATAGAGTATACAGCATTAGGTTTCATTCCTCGTTTACTACTGATTTCCTTGGTATAAAGTTACATATTTTATCGTTTGTGTAAAGCAAGTCGGGGTTCAAATTAATTTCATCTGCGCTGAGATAGTCAGATGTAATTGTATATCGCCTCACAACTGTCGCCAGCATGGTTTTCATCAGCATTAGAGCGTACTTCTCACCTAAAAAATGAAATAATCTAAGTCTCATTAGTTCAAATGATTGATTCCGAATCAATACACTTCGTGATAGTGTTGAGAAATATCGTCCGGTGACGACAAACTATTAAGTGCTACACAAGAACACCATTGCCTGAAATTAACGCAGATATTTTTTGCGAACTTATATGACCTTGGAAGCTCGGCACCATCTGTGAGAAGCCTTTTTTATACTCCAAATACCACGAAGGCCTAAGGCCTAAACACCCAAGGGGTACCGTGGCGCGATAGCGGAGTAAAGGGGAAAGGGGGCGTTGGCACATGGACTCTAGCGAAGGAACACGTGTGCAATGCAGCATGCACACATTCTGGCCCCACCTACGGGGTCCGCCGGAAGGAACCTCCGCGTTCGACAGTCAGAGCCCTACGGACAATCACAACATGCATAGCCAAGAGAAATTTCTCCTGGGACGGGATTCGAACCCGCGCAGCTCGCGACAACTGATTAGGAAACTGTCTGCGTAATCATATGTTGCTGGTGGTATTAGGTCGTCAGCGGATACTTCTTTTGAGTAGATTGTTCTCATTGCAGTCGCAGGGGAAATGAGCTGTCGAGATGCTTTGCATCACATAACAGTTGTGCGTTATGCCATGCCACTTGTCGTCGAGAGTCGCATTACTGTGTAGTGTAGTATTAAACACGCTGCAGCTCAACAAGTTATTCAGATATACTAGCGATTGTGCAGAAACAGGAAATCAAGTATGATTAATGCAATAATTCCTAAGATATTGAAATTCAGGATAAGTTATTCTTATCTTTGTTCGAAACAATAAACACTTAGGCGATACAAAAGTTTGAAGAGATTACCATAGATAGGAGCTTTCATAAAAAGTATGTTGTTGACTTCGACAATATACTCAGTTGCCGAATATTTTGAAGTACTAAATTGGCCACGCATGTCTCTTTCGATCACATACTGGGCATGTATGCGAAAATTTGCTAATATAATTTAGCAATGATGGAGTGTCCTGAAGAGTGCGCAAGGGTACTTCAGCGAGAGATTGCTACAAAAGTCACAAATACGAAATGTCTTTGTTTAGAAGAAAAAACGTAACCCATCATTTTTCGCATAAAAATAACATTTAACTTCCGGAATGGATTGTGATTCATATCGGTAAGGTAAACACATGTATTTTGCTATAAAATGCTATTTGAACGCACCCTGTATGTTGCTCAATAAACTAGAAGTGATGGCCGGAAAACAGGTGTTTTGGGATAAACAATAAGAAATTCTCAAAAACTACTTGACCAATCTACTCCAATTTTGTTGTGGTTATTTAAAAGTACGAATCCTAGGAATTTGAAGAATCTCAAATACATGCGAGACACCATCGTCGCATTACCAACAAGTGCCAGAACCTGCAGCTTGCCTCAGTTTTCGGCCATAACTCTTTTGCTATTAGTCGGATCCTTTTAAGTCTGACTTTGTAGGTCTCAGGAATACTTAAAAATTATATGAATAGTTTTTTCGTTCCTGCCAACAATTTCTATTGAATCCCATAAAACACATTTTCTCATCCTTTGTTGTCAAATAAAAATCTTTCCACAAAAGTTGGTGTACCCATTTTATGCGTCCATGTTTTGAATACCCCCTTAAACAACTTGCAGCAATAAAACCAGACTTTACAATTATTTTGCAAACCGGGGGTATTTTCGTCTAATATGATTAGACTAATATTAATATGTCATCATCCGATTGTGCACGGTTTTTGAGTTATCGCTATTTTTGAGAATTTGTGGAAAATCACTGCCTTTGAGACTGTACTAACCTTTTCTGAAGTTGCCTTTTGCTATTTTCCAATCATATTCACAGGATATATTCCGAAATGATGTGACACCAGAGAAAAAGCTTTGAATGAAAATTTGGTCCAGTTAATGTAGGTACAGCAATCGTCAAATCTGCAATTTTACAGCATTTTCAACGAGGCCTGTTCGAAAAATTAATAGGCGGAGAAACTGTTCATAGTGATAAAAAACTTCTCGATACTATGACCTTTCAAAATATCTGTGAGATAATCAAATAACTTTAAGTTGTTTCTTCACAAAGTAGACAAAATGCTAAACCCTAAATCCGGAAATTCACAATTTTTAAACTTGATACTTTAAATAAGATGTTGATCTTCTAGCTTCTGAATATGATGGGGAAACAGCTTAAGGACAAGAAATCCTCAATCTCAAATAAATTCCAGGACTTTTCAATGTACGACCAATGACCAATGGATTAATAAAAGCAGGTACACGATATAAACCAACATGGGTACCACAAAAGGAATGTGTGAATTATGCCGTACTCATTTCACTTATGTGATTCGATGCAATCTACTCGTCACAGAAATATGCCGAAGAATATCGAAACTGATATCCACGTGAAGCAAATGTCCCAGACCATCATGTGCGTAGTGCCGATGTAGCAAGAGAACAGTAAGAACAGGAAAGCCGAGGATCGGTGTAGATGCTGAAGATGTGGTACTACAGTTAACTGAAAATGTTCCGTCTAGCAACGTGCGCCATGTTTTGCGGAATGTTGGTGCAGCTAGATCGACAGTACATCCAATTTCACAGAGAAAGAGGCTTCACATACAGCGTGTGCAGGCCGTTCTTCCAGAAGACTACCCAAAGAGAGTCCAGTTTTGCAGAAGGATGCTCCAAGAATACTGAAATGACTCGCAGTTCTTCAGAAACATCTTATGGACGGACGTAGCTTATTTCCGAAGAAGCCGAATTTATAAGATAGGACATTCAGGCCGCTGGGCAGGGCGAGATGAAATAATAACATGGCCGCCTCGCTCATCAGACCTCATCCCCATCGATTTCTTTGTATGGGTTATATGAAGGAATTATGTTTTCTACTGAAACTACAACCGTACAAGTTTTAAGATAATGCATTGCTACTGTGCGCAGCAGCCTCCACGGTTAGATGATTAGAGCAGAAGGAAGACACTACGAACATCTGTAAATATCGCCTAATATGGACACAAAGAGCCGCAACATGTTTTCCGAAGGAAGAAAGAATGACCCCTAGGATATAAAGGGAATAAAGGTCAAACATCACATCAAATAATTACTTTCTAGGATATACTCTTTTTTTTGGAATCACATAAGGCTGATAATTAGGTTTACAGGATTAGGTAATGCTGCACTGCTTCAGTAACGCTGTTAACACCCAAAATAATGGCAAGGCCCCTTAGAATAAATAGACCTAGAATTCATCCGGGTTTGCAGATCTATTGTCTCATAAATATGTGCTTGTCCTATTTGGAACGGAGAAGATCAACAATGGTAGTTAAAGGTTTAAGTATCGTATAACAAATGGGAATTTCCGGATTTAGGGTGCCTGCAGCATTTTGTCTACCTTGCACCGAAACCATATAGGATATTTGATTATTTGCAAGGACATATTAGTGAGAAGTTTTTTATTGCCATGAAGACCTTATCCGCCTACTAATTTTTTTTCCACATTGAATATGCTACAATCTTTTTAACAACAGACAAAATTGCAGTTTAGACGATGGCTGTACCTACACTAACTGGACTAAATTTTCACTCATATTTTTTTTTTCAGCAAAACGTCATTTGGGAACATATCCTGTTGATCTGATTGAAAAATAGTAAAAAACAACTTCAGAAAAAATAGTACAGTCTCAAAGGCAGAAGCGGTGGCCGCAATAGTAGACTGTTCGGACTCCTGATCAGTCGCCGGGTGCTGTGCGGGTTCGAATCCCGTCCCAAGAGAAATTGTTCTCTTGGCTATGGATGTTGCGATTGTCCGTAGGTGGTAGACGGTCTTTGAATGTTGAACGCAGAGGTACCACCCGGCGGATCTCGTAGGCGGGGCCAGAATGTATGCAAGTTGCAGTTCGCCAGAGTCCGTGTGGCGTTCTCCCTTTCCCCTGTAACCCCCATAAAGCCCCACGGTACCCCATAGGTGTTTAGGCCTTAGGCCTTCGTGGTGGTTGGAAAATATGAAAAAAAGGTAGCGATAGTGAAATAAATAATGGCGGTGTATATAATATATACATTTTTCTTTCTTAGATGTTAAAATTTGCAAAGGATCGTGTTGAATAAGACTAGAAAAGGCAAGATGAATCTTATACGAGAAATTCGTGAAGTTTTTTTGTTTGTCATTTGAGACAAATAAACCAATCAATAGATGTTAAACCTTTATCTGATTGATGCCACAACTCTTCTATCCATCATATGTTCATTTTATTACCTAGACAATTTCTTGGACCACACGAGAACGCCAAGTAGGAATATTGATTCCTCTTTGCGGCATTCTCAGGCAGGAATCTATCTGGATCAAATTTCCTAGGATTTGGCCAATACTTTTCTTGGTGATGAACATCATAGACAAAAATCTTTATATGGCAGCCTGATGGAATAACTCGATGACCTAAAAATTAGATTGTAGAGTGCTTCACAGAAGATCCTGAAATCTGAGACAAGATGGAAGCCAATAGCAAGCGAGGAATAAAAAATAGCCTTTTCAAGTTAGGTCAGTAATTTGAATAATTTTCAGAACAATCATTCCAAAGGATTAAAAGACGTTGATCCGACAGAGTTCGCCTTGTATACAAGGCGTATGTCACCCATTTAGTGTACTAGATACGTATTAGTGATGTAAGACGTATGTAATGTACGTACCAATTCTCACCCTTTCTTTTGTATATCTGGTCAACGACATCATTATTGGACAAATCCTGAGCGATTCCAAAATTACCCTCTCTGTCAGTTCAAGCTGTTTGACACTTTCATGAGTAATCTTGTCATGTTCACCCACTACACTGATTATCTCCTTGTAGACTTGATCCTATCATCTCGAAATACTATTATGAGCAAGGCATTAGGAAGTATTGTGAGTATAACCTACCTGTATGTCTTTGTGAATAGAAAGGAGGACGCAACTCGACAAGAAAGCAGGCGCTGACTTGCAGGAGGTCTAAAATCAAATTCTAGATAAATGGAATGAAGTCACTCATCTACAGCAGGTGCTGCCAAGAAGCCGCTTAATAGAATATGTTGACGATCTAGCGATTATAGCGACTAGTAAGCTGAGATGCTTTTGGGTTATGTTTGAAGAAGGAAGTTGTCATACTTTACGGCAAACAGAAGCTAACTAGGTTGGCAACGTTGAGATTCGCAGCCAAGGTGCGATTGAATATCTAGGAGAGTGACTCGATAATGATCTTGAAATGACTGGGCACATCAGGCGCATAATAACAAAAAATATTACAACAGCAATTGTAACAGCAGACGAAGGAAAATATTGTGTTACATGATCGGTAACAATGACATTTGAAATACTAGGATTTTGCTAATTAGAACTACGAGTTTTGGATTACTCTGACAGTTTGTTATAGCCATTTGTCGGGATCGGGTCAATACCCAACTTACCTCACCAGCGAATAAGATCATCTCATTTGTAGAAGCTTCAATAGTTAAACCGGTATCGATGATGATATCTAATAAAGCTTGTGGCTTGTAGTCAGTTTCATTCGCTGAAATCGAAGGTGATACACTAATAATTGATATAAAGCGGAGATTTAAATATTACCATTACTCAATTTCTTTAGCTTAATTAGCTTCGACTTCCTTTCAGCAACAATCTAAAAAATAATCAGGATGCTAACATCTAGTCTTAGTCATTACTAGCATATGTCCTAAGAGTTTTCGTACAAAATTCATTGGCTTTAGTTGTAACAAACACAAAATAATATCAAGTTGCCTTTGGAAACAAAAGTTTGTTTACCTACTTTTGCTGCCAGTTGACATTTATTTATTTTAAAGTTTTCGCTTTCAGATGTATAAATTAGAAATAGGAAAAACTATCTACAAGTTGGCTGGGAGGGTACCCAAAGCTGAAATCTGTCGAATATTCCAGAATGAAAACATTTCAATCAGAACCACTTATCGAACAATAGCGGAGTGCGTGCAGACAGTACCATTTCTGAATCTCCCAAAAAGTGGAAGACCACGTGCATTTACTGTACTGAGGTCAAAGAGATAGGAAATTGGTGAGAAGAGCATAGAATCAGGTTGCAAAGTCAACAAGGAGTCTGGCTCGTCAATAGAGGTCTTCTAATTGTACGATATCGTTGGAATTGAGGAGGAATGGCCTTAAATTTACCTTAAGTGGCCTAAATACTCTCAAGCGCAATTCCTTCGTATACCGAGATGCTGTCGTCATCTGAGGCGGGTACACTTTTTCGGTTTGCTTAACCCTGAGATGAAGGGAAAAGACGCATTTTATACGGACAACGTAGAAGAATGCCCTGACAATGTTAAATCGCAACGTAAAGCGAAATTTGCAGATAAAATCCTGGTACACAAAGTGTGTGTATCCTAACCCTTTGTGGGAAGACTAAGGCCCGTATCGTCGGTCGTCCCTACATTCTCCGTGTCAGCGCTCTATTTTGAAGTTATGTCACAAACATCTGTTTGAATCAAATTGTGCTTGCTTTTGAGTTGTATCATGTTTTATCGGCGTGAAATTTCCTACAATTTAAAAAGAAAACATATCTTCACAATAGGAGAGCGCTGACGCTGACACGGGACAAGTGTAATCTAGAAATTTTTGAAGGAGAGAAAGGAGTATGACAATCAAGGAGGCCATAAACCCGCCCTACAACTGTAGGGACGACTGACGATACGGGCCTTAGGGGTGAAGCTTTGAATAGTCAAATCTATACTGATAAATGCTTTCACAAATTGCTTCAGTTTGACCACGGACATCATGCTAATGACCATAACTTGTTTTGGACAGACCTAGCATCATGCCCTTACTCAAGAAATACCCAAACTGGCTTCGTCACCACAACATAGCTTTTGTTGGGAAGACCAACAAGATGAAGAACAAGTAAGATGGCTAATTTGCGAAAAACTGAAAGAAATTCATCTGAATTCCGTCCAGGACCTCATCAGGGAGATTCGAAGAAAGTTGCGTCTGGTCTCCAAATAATTCGATAGTATAGTTTAGTTACGTATTGATCTGTAATTTATGATAACTAGTTAGTGTTTAAATAAGGTTATTCATTAAAAAAAATCCGATAAATATTTTGTGCCAAAACTTTCATATGATATATAAGTTCACATAACCAGACAGTATGTTAAAATAACTTTTAATCAGAAATTGCTTTAGCAGAATATCTGGATCGTGTAAGGAAAATCCATATTTACCCTGTTAGCATAATCTTTGAGGAACGTCAAGTTATGTTTCACAATTCTTCCCTCTGGATTGAAGTGATAATAATAGAAGTTTGCCGAAAACGGATTGTGCATTTTTTCGGTGCTGTGTTGTGACGCCCTGAAGAGTTAAAATCACTTATGTTCTCAGATGTACGCAACTACATTGAATCTTACTCACTTCAAAACTTTTTGGATGAAAAGCAAGTCAATGATATTTCCCAGGCCTGCAGTTCCTGTAGAAATTGGAGATATACGAAAAAATTAAAAATCTTATGGGCTGGTGTTCATTTTACCTACCAAAAAACATATTCGCAGTGCATCTCAGAATCAGTTGAGTTGGATTTTGATCAACATGAGCGATGCTATCGGCAAGATCGCAGCTTCTATCATAAAATACGCTGATGAATTTCTCTAATACATCTGGTTCAAAACATTTGGAAAGAAGCTTTCTATGCGACTCCCAACTCTTATCTACAAAAAGAAATGTTAAAGCTGAAATAGACTCGGATTTAGTTTTTAGAATAACAATGTTAAAATACAGAAGCAAAATTATTTTAAAACTGATCACAATACCTCTTTTCATGAACTGTATGAATCTGTAACTGAAGAAACATCTAAAAACTGAGTTGATCAGTCTTGAAAAATTAAAAGAAATAACGGAAGAATCAATCTTATTTTAAAACTGATCAGCGTGCTCTCAATCTAGAAGCTGCAGGAATCTGTTACAAAAACTGAGTCTAAAATAACGAAATCGGGGTCAACGTATACAGAAAATTATTGCAGAATCATTTCAAGCTTACTCTTTGCACAATGTTCGTAAAGTTTGTATCGCAATATGCCGCTCCAGTACACCTCTATCCCCGGAATATGCTTGTACTGTAAAAGTCTGTTAGCTAAACGCATAGCATACCTGAGACTACCAACAGCGAATCTCCTAGGTAAAGCGCTAGTTTGGAGTATCCATTACCTTTGTCAAGCGTTTTATTGCTATTCAGGATATCTTCTATCTCTTCCACATTGCTTGTCCAGTACTCATACTGGTTACCATTCCATAACGATACGGGCAGCTTATACTGATCAAATGTATTAAATAAGGTTCTTAAATAGTCTGAAAAATATACCGCCTCCTTAATAATACAATACACACAAACATACAATCAGAAGCCCAATATCGGTAGGTGATGCAAAGGTTTTTTTTATGATCCTATATATTAATTTATAGGGTAAACTGAGTTTAAATCAATTATTTGTTATTAGATGTGAGTTGAATGAGATACAGTTTCAATTTCAAATCTGTCGACGTTTCTAAAAATCTATTTCCTTTAGTTTTACACTGCAAAAATGTAAACCTTAATTATCAGTCTATGTTTATCCATAATATTCCTTCCTCGCTTATTATTATGTCATCAGAACTTAAGTTTAAGGCGACCACCATAGTTTCATACTGAAAGAGTAAGTTCAGTGTAGCTTACTACTAACTTTTAATGCATTCGAATATTGTTATTAAATAACTGATAATCTTAATATTGTTTTTGTACGAGTATGTGTATGCTGGGAATATTTACTTTTCAAAAATGTGTGTTTTTCATTCATTTTTCATAATAATCTGTTGTTAAATTGAAATTGATACACTTTTACATCTATTTCCACTATTTTAGGTAATAATATAATTGTAAAGGTAAGTGCTTTGAATTTTTTCTAGACCCGGAAAAAGGAAATACATTTTCCGAAACATAGGCAACCTTAGAGCCAAAATTCATTCGCGACAGCCAACTAACAACAAATAATTAATGTAAATAGTGGTTATTAATGTAAATAGTGGTTATTAACATCATAAAAGATCGAGGAGATGTAAACTTACTGAAGATGCAGTCTGACTAAAGATCAGGATTCGGGCCAAATAAAAAAAAACAAAAAAGGTTATCTTATACCAGGAATAAAGAATTTGAAACTATGAGCATCATAAAAGATGGAGGAGACATAAAATTACCGAAGATAAAGTCTGACTAAAGATCAAGATTCGGGCCAAATAAAAAAAAACAAAAAAGGCCGTCTTATACCAAGAATGAAGAATTTGGAACTGTGAATATCATAAAAGATAGAGGACACGTAAACTTACTGGAAATAAGGTCTGACCAAAGATCAAGATTTAGAATAAATGAAAAACCAATAATGTTATCTTATACCAAGAATAAAGAATTGGGAATTAAATATCTCAAATTCCCTTTTTATTAAAATAACAAGCCTTCCAACGTTAAAATGTCTGTGAAGTCAACCACAGTATGGCTGAATTAATAATGTTAATGGCTGCTTTGAAAGTACTTTCAATACGTTTACGTTGACAAAGCGTACTAAATGTAAGATTCGTTGTAAACATTTTGTGCATTGTTTAAAGAATTAGAAGAAAATTGAACTTGTCACTATTACGGTTAAGTTTTCGATTTGTCATAGTCACTTACTTCGTTCCTTTGTGTGGAATATGTAATTACTTCCTATTATAGGATACGCCTTGGGTCCATGAACTTTTTTAGCAAACGTGTATATTTCTGCCTTTAAATATACATCCAGCACGATGTAAGCCAGCAGGAAGGCCGAAAGATATAAAAGATACAACGTAAAATACGGTGTTTCTTCCATCTTGTGCCTTTTGTGCAGATGAACAATTAAAGAAAGATATGTGCATATATTTCAACAGGATGTATTTGATAGGGAATTCATTGCAACCAACGCAGTTTGTAGGAATCATGAGCGTACTTAAAGGAAGGTATTATTTGAAATTAACTTGCAAAATTGAAAAATAAGCTTTATCGGAACCTTCGATGAATTAGACAGAAATTAGGTCGTACCGAGACTTATTTTATACTTAGCAGTGGGAGATTTTTCGATTAAACCTTCTTAGCTGTTTGTGTTTTGTAACTACCAGAGGTACAAGTAGTGGTCTAAAAGATTTGATGCCGTATTGTTATTTTGTCTAAGTTAACATTGTTGGTCATAGCTCATTTTGTTTTAACGCATTTATTGATTTTTTCACTAATCAAGGATCCATAAACTTGATGCGTATTCCCGCTTAGAACGGACTTAGGTGCAGTATAGTGTCTCAAGTGGAGTGTAGAGTCACACTACAAAATGTTTTAAAACTTTATATCAAAACACTAAGACATTTCATGGCAGATGAGACTGTCGTATTAATATGGTCAACGAATTCTAATTTAGCATCAAACAACACATCCAAATATTTTACTTCAGAGCAACGCATTAAGTGAGAACCTTCCAGCTTGTCATCAAAAGTTGTTGGATCTGTTTTCTTGGTAAAAGAACAGAAGTTGCATTTGGCAACATTCAGAAATAATTCAAATCATATACTCCCAAATCATTGGCAAACAACAGTAAAGGTCAAGTTAAATACTTATGTATGTCATTAATGGAATAAATGAAGAAGAGAGGACCTAAATTTGATCCCTGTGGTGGCGGGATGAAACCGAGTATGGCGAAGATTTGAACCCATTGTAAGATACGTAAGTTCTATCATGCAAGTAAGGGGCAAAGAAATCCAATAGATGATTGCCGAATCCAAAATGCTGCAGTTTACCGATGATTCTTTGGTGACCACTCTGATCGAAGGCCTTCGAGAAATCTGTATAAACTACAACCATCTGGCACCTATTATCTAAAACATCCGCGATCTCCTGGGTAATATTTTAGTTAAGTTAGAAATACTTAGCGATTGAGCATAAGTTCATGTTGTGACTCATATATGAGATGCGATGCCAGAGCATAGATATAATAATTGTAGACAGCAATTTCAAATGCCTTCCCAAAATTACTAACATAGATATAGCTCGGTACTGTTCGATATTACTGGGATCGCCTGCTTTCAGAATTGGGCACACTCTTGCCTATTTCCAGTACTACAATTAACGATTTTCCTCAATGGCGTGACAAACACGTGAGCTCCATCACGAACCACAAAGCTGGGTACCATCTTTTCCTGCTGTTAACTTACTTGCTACTTTACAGAATGACTCAAGTATATCCTCATATGTAAAGCTATCTGGTTCAAAACAGTCATGCATTATCCAGAACTTCATTACCAAGAGTCATCATATCTGGTATTCTAGATGAGTCTCTCTTAGGTTGTACAGAAGACCAAAAATGAATGGAATTTGTATCGAAATCATCTTCGACTTGTTGCAAATATAGTTTGTCACAGTTTTTATTTGTTGTTTTACAATCGCTCACACCCAAGGAAATGCTCCATAGATTTTCTGACCTATGGAACGCTTAGGTTGCTGATGCAGTTTATGTTTCAATTTTAAGTTCCGAATAACGTTCGAGTTACACCAAATTGGATAATGATGCTTACGCATGACATATTTTGGAACGTAAAGGTAAAAATGAAATATAATTTTTCATAAAAGAAGTCACACATGCGTGTGCGACATCCTCCACGTTATCCAAAATAGACCAGTCAGGGGCAACTGGAATTAGCTTTCTTAAAGCTGTACGTTGGAGCTGTTGCACTCCTATCAAAATTAAAGTTGACAAATGAAATTAGTTTCACAACTTACAAAAAAAAGGAGGACGATGCAAATCCTCCTTGACTAACACAAGAAGTTTTGAAGGCCATGTCCAAGATCCTTTGTTTAGAGTTTAAAATACTATTGGAATATTCTTAAAAGCGATTTAGTGCAGTAGAATATGTCAACAGTTGTAGATTTGTCACATTAAAATCTAGAGGTCGAATATTCGATTGTTCTATTATAGTTTAATTACTTATGCACCATATACCGTGCCTTACTGTTGACTTCATTTATTTTATTTAGAACCGTCAAGGAGTACAAAGAGCAGTAACTGAATGTTCGTACTCAAAGATTTTGATATACATACAAACCTAGTCAAACGTAAGTTTACACGAATCGTTCCAAGTTTCATTGTCGATTACCACAAAGATGCTCCTCCAACTATTCTCCAGTTGCTAAAGCATCGGGATGTTGGTTGGCTAGGTTGTTGAGTTTAATGATTTACTTTGAAACTGCAATAAATTATGATAATCCTATTACGTTATAGGAGATAGGACTGACATGTTGATTAACACCATCTATTTTGTGGATATTATAAACTTTCACAAACGTTTGGTGCTTGTATTGAAATACTATAATTTTCCACATGAACAAGTTTGCACGAACGCCTATGGCGATGGTCGCCTACACATTATTAATCCGTTATCGAAAATATATTTAACAGCCGTGTACATTGTTTTCAAATTACTTTTATTGTCGCTGCATAATTTCCTCCGAAGGAAAGTTCGGTACTCGATGTGCGGCTGGTAAATCGAGTGGATAAACTAATGATTTCTGCAACTTTCTCACCTTTTCCCATAGCTCTAGAGATTCTTCGTTATCAATTCTTGCGGTGATTAAGTCAGCATTGCAACTTTTTTATTATCTTATATATTTTACACTTTCTTCATGAGATTTGGACACGTTGCCCTCATGTAAAACGATTAGTCAAAATATTATCAGATAGTGTTTCCAACAGGACGTAACAGTACTGTACTCAGGTAACATGGCTTGTTGAATAAAACCTATTTTTACTATTATCAAATAGTATACCTCGAATAACGCTTCACTGGTTTTCTGTTATTTTGGTGCAGCTCAATTTTTTTACACCGGAGCGGCCAGACTGGCAGAAGCCTGAATGCTAGGGCACCACGGCTGCTATGAGGATGTTGTTCCGTTTTTTGAACTGCCTAAGGCTAGTAGAACTGTGAAAAGCTTCCTCATGTAGATTGGTCCACGATTTCGAAACCATGGGTATAAAGCAGAGCGGTCGTATCGGCCAGTTCTTGTATGGAGCTCGACGCGGTTAGGATGGGAGGCGGGTGTGTCTAGCAGGCACACCTCGAGGTGGAATCTTGGAGGAGAGCTCTGACGAGCAAAGCCCAGGCTTTTTCCCAACAGCTGCTGCTATTGACGAGATGTGTCCATGCCAGATCAAGTCCCCGGTGATCTGGACGACCAGCCCAAATGAACGACTCGTTGGTAGAACTCGGTCATCCATCGAAGCCGAATGAAAGTTACGACATTTCTTGTTAGTCTATTACAATTTCTACTAGACTAAAAATTAACTATATCTTGACAAAGTAAATTATTACGACGTGTTTCTTATTTAGAATAATAATTTTTATCACAGTTCTTAAAAATATTGAATTTTATTTTATCGCAAAACTCTTTTCTTGTTCTAATGATTCTGTGGTGGAAGATCGCACTCTACTCTCCATCTCTTTAAAGGTTATTGCCTGGATGAGGTTGATCTTGCTGTTCGACAATAGAGGGCGTGCGGAATGGTCAACGCAGGGATGGCCACGGAACGGGAATTGTTTCGTTATAGAATTGTCGTTGTGAGGTTAAAACCCGAAATTTTTTGTAATTTCCCTCGAACTTAAATACAAGAACTGAACGTGACTTGGTGATATTTTCGGTGCTCTCGTGTAGCAGTTCAGCGGCCACGACCTGCGTTAGTGAAACAATTTCACACCCAGTGCTGGGTTTGCCGGGTTGTGAATTTTTTTATAGAAATCGGCCTCCATTGGTGAATTTTGCTGTCAGGGCCATTTTCTCATCCTCTTGTGGATTTAGTCATTGTTGCAGCTACACCTAAACTAGCATTTTCTTCGATAATCTCCATAGCAGTTATCTCTTCTCTTGTATGGGAATCAATCCCAGCATTCTCTAATAACTAAGCACCTACCTAGGTGATTTAATTTCCTTTTGCTTGTCTCCCCGGACTGTTTTTAACATTTTTTTTTTCAATAAACGTTTGTGTGCCTAGTGAATCTGTGTTTCCCTTAGCTCCAGAGACCCATCATTTGGCAGTCAGTTTAAGTTTTGATAGGCCGAAATGCACTTCTTGTTATTTCTTTTCCTAGTTCTTGGAACTAGGTGGCGCCCTAACCTCAACCATTTGTATCAAAGATCAAACTTCAAAGAACCACACTCTACCAACTTATCTACCAACTGAGCTCAGGGTTAGTAATATGTTTCCCCCAAATTATAATTAGAAATACCATAAAGACAGGATAACACAGCTTTTGCGGGATAACACCTCAGGGTACATACTGCGTTTTAGAAGCATTAAACTGTACAAGATTGTCCCCAAGTAGTGATTAAAACTCCAGCTATCTCGTTAGATAGTCTTCTTTTCTCCAGCTCAGTGGCAGAGATTGGCTTGTCATTCTGAATTCCTGCATGTAGGGTGCTGAAATCAGCAAGGCTGTGGATTGGATTGATCGTACAGGAAAAAAGGTCATTGATATGTAACAGGAAGAATGTCGGACCCAAAACCGATCCCTGGAAAAGGAGGAATGATAGAAAAATAACTACAAGTTGAAATCCTTTTTATAGAAGGGTCACCTCAGGTATCGTTACGTAAATATCAATTGCACTCATACAGAGGTTGAAAATATGTGCATCCGCTACGTACCTTAGCAATTGAAACAACAGCGTGAAGTATTGTAACAATATGGAAGCCTCATGTGTCAGTTAACCCGAGAAGATGCTAGAAAATAGGACATCACTTAACTTAGCTACCGTGATACCTGAATCTTACTCCGTGGTTGAGTCGTTGATAAATCTCCATGTTTCACAGGCCTCTAAATACAGTCACAGGTGTCGAATTGAAGATTTACTAACGATCGTGGACTTTGGTGGGCGGTGGCATTTTTAAGAAAGCATCCCGCGATTTCGGCGTGGCAGAAGACTGTTCGGACTTATTGAAACACACTATATACGGCAAAAAATCTGGAAGACATACATGCAAAATGTATTGCAAATATGATTTTTGATCTGTACTTTAAAAGAAGCCACCGACATCGCCGAAACGTTAATATATCGTTTCTTATAGTGATGCAGAAGCCTAAATACCGTGATGCCGCGACTACTATTGAGTTCAAGTACTCTTTGTTAATTTGATTCTTCAACTGATCGAAGTGCGCATAATTGATAGAAGCCTCCTTAGGCAGATTGTTTGACAATCAGCACACCATAGGAACTAAGGTCGTAGCGGCCAGTAAGGAAGTGTGACAAAAGCCTAACGGGTCAGTGAGCACCAAAACTCGGTGACATAGCGATAGAAGAGAATCAGATCGCTGACCGCCCATCGGAGTGAAAGCATCCCGGGACCGACCGTAAGAGAAGAGTCGTTGATCAATCGGACACCTTACCTCTGAACAGAATCGAGTGTGGACAGTGTAGTCCGGGCGGCAGCACCTCAAAGATGTGGGCAGTACTCAAGGTTGAGTCTTATATTGACCTTAAACAACGTGTGGGAGTTACGTGGAGCAAACTACTTTTTCTTCTCAGATTAAACAGTCTTTGTGTTTGATACCAGTTTAAGTATGTCGTTTCCAATATTTGGGTTAACGAACAGCATCTGATCCATTCCCCAACACTTCCAAAAGGTTACGAAGAGTTATATGATACTCAATAATATTTGAATCTTCCCACGTTCAGTGTTCCCATCCCCACGATATAAAACTTGAACTGGAACTGTATCTCAGTTTAAAAAATATACCCCCAAACGGAAGGATCGCGGTCGCAGGAAATGAAGTTTCCAGGTATATTTATGAGATTACGTCAGAAAAAAAAGTGATGGATTTGATTTCGGTGGAGGCATGAGAGACACGGAGGGGATCTGGAGAACGGTAGCAGGTGCAATAGGAGGAATTTTCACGTTCGATATTAAAATTTTATCTTTCCGTCACTCAAATTCTCATTCAGGCATGATAAAAATGTTGCATCACGCGTCAATAAGGTATGGTATGAAGAGTAGATATAAATGAGCATTAAATATAATAGGCATGAAAATTTCAGGTCTATGTTAATGGTTTTTACATTCAAAGCACAACCTGTCAGTGCGAATTTACACTAGGAACACTAGGAACTTAAAACGTATTTTGCTGTAAACTTAAGTGAACGATTATTTTCGCTACTGCGCCACCAATTATAATGTCTATAACGTCGGGACACCACATAAGTATTACAGTATATTCAGATAAGAGATAGACCGGACATAAACAAGACCACGTGATCATCG
Organism: Acanthoscelides obtectus; assembly: GCA_963669975.1. Taxonomy (NCBI): domain Eukaryota; kingdom Metazoa; phylum Arthropoda; class Insecta; order Coleoptera; family Chrysomelidae; genus Acanthoscelides; species Acanthoscelides obtectus. Next base: position 62,111,756 of record CAVLJG010000009.1, on the reverse strand, counting down.
AACGCTGTAACATTCGGCAGGGACGTATTAAGAGTCACGCAGTACATATTTTAGATAGTAGATGCTGCTTTGCGTAACTTTGTAGTAAATTAGCACAATTCGATGTGTATACGATTGGTGATGGATATAGGATCATGTGGGGGTGGGGTAAGAAATATATAATGATGTAAATATACATAAGGGTTTCAAAATTTTCGCTTCGATTTACAGCTTCGGATGCCGTCTGATGTTTGGTGAAATACAGTCGAATATAATCTCAAAATGGCGTTTAAATTAGCCTATAATTATAACAAGGTATAACAATAACAAGGACAAACTCAACAACTTAATAAGATAACAACCGAAAACGTCCAAAGAAATATCAAATTGCAATGATGCACACGACATACGTAACACGTCTGAACCTGAATGTGACTCTGCCTTGATACGACTGCTCTGCCGCTCGGCATAGGCATTTAATTGCGAATTGACCAATGAGGGCTCCTGTTTTACGTCGAGACGGCGGCGTTAGCGTGAAAATCACCCGAACCTTTTGTTTACATCCGGTCTATCTCTTATCTGAATATACTGTACGTATCTTGAAAAGTTGGTACTAGGTGATGGACACGTTGTGAACTCGTTTTGTAGTTGTACGTGTTGCCAAAACGTCATGAGGCTTCAGTTATCAGTGTGTGGCTCCGATGAGATGTAAAAATCTGCTTCAGAGATGGCATTACTAGAGATCTAGTTATAGTCCTAGTGATTTGTGCACCAGTAATATGTGTAGATGATAGTTCCTTAGGATTCTTGTCTCAAATACACTTACTTGAGATGCACAGCTACAAATTACTTGTGCATCCACTTTTTCTTATCCAATCTGCAAATTTGCAGGATTTCAAAAACGAGAGAGATAAGAAACAATTATATTCACTGTACACTCAAATTACAAGTCATATACATGCTACTAACACTAATTAGACACAACGCGGGTGCGATGGTAATTTCCCGTAATTCTCCTCAAAGTTTTTGAAAACACAAAAAACGTAAAAAATCATAATTTTAACTTTGAACATAACCTATCTTCAGAAAGGACGACATATAAATAGCCTGTCATGTACAGCTATCGATATACTTCATTGGCAGCATATTCAATAATGATTTTCTCACACAGCAAATATCACTTAGTGTATACACATGAAGACCAATACACATAATCATCCAGATCAGATCTTGTTATTCAACCAACTGTCTTCTCAGAGATATATGCAACCCACATTGCGTGTAGTTGAGCCATTGCTCCATAGATGGACGCTCACATCAATCCTAGTGAGCAAACGTGGAATAACTGTTCGCACCCTAGTCTGCAAGATGACATTTTATAGGTTTCTTTGACGTTACTATTCGTCATTTATTTGTCTGGGCGGTCCGTAGGACCTTTGCCCATTAGTCACTGTCTGATGTACGTTAGTCGAATCTGTCAGTCCTGGTTGCCCAGAAACCAGACAAAGTCAAGGAAAAAGAGAAAGGGAAAGAGAAGAAAAAAGGAGAAGAACAAAGAAAAACAGATATGCTTAGTTTAAGAGGAAACACATAGGCTTTTTGACTTGGTACACGGATTAATTTTGAGGTGAACTAAACAAAGTTTTTTTCATTCGGTTTGTGTAATTTTGAGTTTACTAAAGATTCACGATAACTTTTGATTACAGTGTGAGCCGTGGCCTTGAATGTTTACGAACTGTGTAGTCCACTGAGTCACGCAACAGAGGGTTGCTGCGCGATTCCGCTTGACTATAACGTCGCTGCACCTGAAGCTTGACATAATCCCTCAAGTAAGGAATGTCAAGGTCTCTGTGTAGTGTCTGATTTGAGACATACCATGGAGCGTAGCAAATTGACCGCAAAGTTCTGCTTTGCAGTACTTGAAGACTTTGCATGTGTGTCTTGGCAAGAAAACACCAAGCCGCACATGCATAAGTAACGGCTGGTCTAATAATCATTTTATATAGTCGAACTTTGTTTATCAAACTCAATTTGGAGGATCTACATAACAAAGGATATAGTTGCCGAAACGCAATTTGGAATTTTGTTTTTATGGATGCTGTATGTTTCTGCCAGGTCATGCCTTTATCAAGGGTGACACCGAGATACTTGGCAGAATTTGTTCATGGTACACGATTTCCGTCTACAGAAACCTCTGCTGGGGGGCCGCGACGTTTTTTGGTACAATAAATAGCCTGCGTTTTCGAATGATTAATTTTTATCAGCCGCCGTTCCGTCCGCTCTACAACTTCGTCCACCGCATTCTGCAACCCATCGTGAACCAGCAGGCTTATTACCTAACTTCCAACCGACCGTCAACCGACTCAAGTTGGTCGATAGTTGCTGTCAAACGCAAATTTCGTATTATGTATCAGTCAGTGCGTCTCAATCGCCGACCGGCTACGGTGGCGCCTCTATGTAGCAACTGGTGAACGAAAAGTGCATTCTTTTGTTAGGGGTATAAAAAAATTGGTATTCCCTAACTCATTGACAGCGACCCAACAGCAACTTACTAGCGATTTGAACTGTCAAATTAACAACTGCTCTGTGGTAGTCGACTAGTCGGTTGCTAGTGTTTTGTTTGGATAACATTGTCAAAACCAGAAGGGTTTATCTCTGGTCAAAACTATTCATTTTTTTAACAAGAAAGGTAAGTATAACAAGTTCAAATAAGGAATAAAATAGCTTTACGAGTCTAAGAAGTGATTGTATGCTCCCAATTTGTATTATCAGCAATTTTGATTCTCTGGATGGCTCGTGCATTTTTACTTATGGAAGCATTGGAAAGCGAAAGAATGCAGGATCAAAGACGGCAAACTTCTCGCCTACGACGTATTTTTCAATATCTATGACTTGAAGTTCATAATGATTATCAAATAAGCTTACTTGCACCTTCCTACCACAGTATAGAAACATATTGGTTTTAGGTATTAGCAGCACTTCTGGTGCTAGCCACTGGTTTCTGCTAGAAACATATTGGCATGGGTTATTTACATGGGCTCAGTCAACCTAGTGTATCCAAAGCACTAAGGGAAATGGTGGATGCATTAAATCATCCAGACATTCTATCTAAGCATATTTACTTCCCTCAAACACTGTTAGAGATTATAGTAATTATATTGCCATGCATATTAAGCAAGTGAGATTGCATATCAAAATTAAATGGTGGATCATTAACTGAAAAACCAATGAGTTCAGCTACATCTAAAAGTTTCAACACATGGAAGTTTACATTACCTGATAAAAATTCCATCGCTGTGGAAGTTGAAATTTCCTATTAACAAGAGTAATAAGTCAATATTCATCGATCCTAAGATCAATACCTCAGACTCATTATCTGTAAGATTAACAATACAGCAACAAATCTGAGTCTTAATATTTCACATATTTTAGGCAACATACCAGTTTCAGCACTAATATTTACTTTGTTTTTTTTTTACTTTAGTTGTAATTATTGTTATATGCCTGCTTGAAGATGAGTAATAATGAAAGATATATTTTTACAGGTGACTCTGGACACATCCATTAAGAATCGGTCTTACCAGAAATACCATAGAGTTATGCACAGGAGTATTAAAGTTTGTATTATCTACTGTATCGAATATTTTAAATTTCCATGAAATAGTATTCATTGTCATATGCTTAATGATAGCTCTGCTTTAAAAAGGTTTTATCAACCACTGTAAAGAAAAAGTTAATGTTTATAGAATTAGTTTTCTAGGAAAGTTTATTTTCACATGTCCATATTCAACAATATCTATTTTAGAGGATTTGGAACAAGCCTAAAAGTATGCTTTGAGTGAAGATCAAGAAAAGTTGCAAAATGCATTTGTAACAAAAAGCACTGCCTTTTTAAAATATAGTTATAAAACTGCTGACCTCCTTTTTGTAATAGAACCCACAACTTTTTTATCAATTTAAGCATTAATGGTACTACGTAAATACAATCGTAAAAATTTCAAAAAAAAACTCGTGTTCCACAATCACTCAAACAGCCTAGAACATCGCCGCTTGTGAAGATTAGTACTAATCGCTAAATGTATTTCTAATGGGGACCAATTCTCTTTAGAAAATGTATCAAATTCATTTCTACAAATACAATTTTTTTAATGACACCCCTATTTTATTTTCGTCAATTTGTAAAGTAATTATTTTAAATGCAATAAAAAAATCGTATTGTCTTAAATATGTTGAGAGACAAACTTTTTACTGTATTAAAGAGTTATAAATGATTTATGGATTGGAGGTGCCATTACAAAAAATAAGTCAGTGATTTTTATGAAATGATTTAAGAGAAGTAGTTTTAATACAAAAAAATAGGGCACTGTTACAAAACAGCGATAGGAATAATATAGTAAATTGATTTGTGCAAATATCTTTTATTAAAATGACAAAGATTAGGTCACACAAGTAAACAATAATCATAACAATACTTTATCCTTTCTAAATTTCAATCAGGTTGGAAGTTCTTAGATGCTTGATCAAATTTCTTGTGAAATTTTTGAAGTTGCATTAATGCTGTCTCTGCCTGCATACAACTTTCGTGCACCCTGCCTAGCTATTTGTAATTCTATATCTGGTGGTGGCTCAACAGCTGAAGATGAAGGAGTTGGTTCTGAAAATCAAAAAGCTTTTAATTAATATCTGAAGTTATGAAGCAATTCCAACTAGAAACTGAATTCATATGCAATTTTTCATTCTAAAACAAGATCATCACTCGTGAAAAATTAAAATAAAAATTTGTATTTTTTCCATTTGAAGCAGAACTTTGTACTTGTGATCAAGTGTTAGAAGATGATGTGCCAGGAAGTAAAATCAAATTAAATGTGGTTTAACTAAGTGGGCAATACAGATAGAGAATATAAACTGATTTTTCATTAATTAAAATTAATCCCATTTAAATTTATCCAGGGGTTATGTACTTACACTAAATGGAATTTGAAGTTCAGTATCTTCAAATACTGCTGCTGTTCCCAATATGGCCATATCTAATTCAGATAAGTTATCAACATTAGCACCCTCCACCAGTATCTGTAGCATCCCGCCTATATTGTGCAGCTCTAGATTGTATCCTATGTTTAAGGTCTATCCAATACTGTAAAAATGTATTATTGTATTAGTACATGAATAAAACCATATGGAACATGGAACAAAATGCCTTATTATAACCTACAGTACTAATCCAAGAAAATGACCCATGGAATCTGTGTAAACTATGTTGGCAAATATTAAAAGATGGTAGCAACTATTTGGAAAAATACAAATACATTGAATCAAATAAACTATTTTCTACCCGTAGAGTACAAAAGAGTTCCATATAAAGTCTCATCTAATAAGAATTGAATTACTGAAAAAATGGATAAACGTCATCGTTTCTCAATTTACTTTAATAAAAAAAAGTTTTGGATAGAATATTGTGAAAACGTAGTCTTTGGGAACAATTGTGCTATTACACTGTTAAAGATAATTTTCTATTAATCAACATTGCATTTTTTCTTCTGTGAAAAGTTCTACAACTTTTTTGAATTTATCTAATGAAAAGAGGGATACAACAGAATAATGACCATAGCAAAAGGTTGTAATCTTATAATGAAAAATAAGATTCAGCATAATTATAAAAATTATGAATTAGCGATGACAAAAGGATGAATAACAAAATGTAACATAAACTCACCCTTCTCCAGCATTGTCCATTTTTTGTAGCTCCAGATCCATGAGTATTCAGACATATCGCTAATTCGTCCCACTTTCTATTAATTGTCTCCTTTGATCTCCCTCCAAGCCCAACACTGTCCTTAGCTAAATTAGGATGAATTTCTGCAAAGACAAGTACCTCATCGATTTGCAATGTTGAGATTATATTTCATTTTGAAAATTAACACAAACACCTCCTAGTCAGACAAAATCTCAAACACAAATAAACACTATGTTCACGTTTTCTGATGCATTTGCAGCCTTTAATGAACAAGTAGTCATCTAGAACTATATAGGTAAGTGCCAGCAAGTGCTGATTGATTTAGAGTAGGGCTGTCCAACTTAATCTGGCCCAAGGGCCACTTAAAAAAAATGCAGTTTGGAGTGCCGCATTATAAAATCTTTCTATACAACATTATTACTGAGTTTTAATAGGTATATACTATACTATATGGTATACATGAAGCGGGCTGCAAGAAAGGAGTTCGAGCCGTATGTTGGACAGCCCTGATTTAGAGAAACATCTGGCACTTGTCAATAAGCTGTTTTCACCCTTGCGTTATTTTGCATCGCTCTTTCTGTATTGAGATAAGTCTTCAAGGTAATCTATGTGAAACTGTGTCATCTATTTGTCGACAAATGACTGTTGTATATATTAAGTGTGTATCAAGGGGCCACTCTTGACTTATGAAAATATCCATACATCTGCGGCTCACACAGACATTTATTTTTAAGAACAGACCATCGTATTATATACGTACGTGTTCAATTTTCAACAAAACTAGGTCCCATAGTTAATTTTAAATTCACAATCACGATCCACAATGTATTTATTTTTCGATTTATAAACACGACGATTGTTTATCATATGTATGTCACTTTAGTTCCACCGGTTGCTACTCGATTGCTAGTGGCGCTGTTCGGTCGCAAAAACTGCATTCAAATTGCATGCAATGACAGTTGGGCAACCGGTCGCCAACTGCCTTAGCGAATACGAATTTTTCGGTCGGTCGACAATCGGTCGCAAGTCGGTTGGTGGTCGGTTGCTCATCGATTAGAGTTGGAAATTTTTACGTAATAAGCCTGCAGATCACCAGTACACGACTGGGCGACAAGTGCAGTGTCGTCAGCATAGAGGTAGACTTCACAATTGCTGAGGGAAGGGACATCATGGATGAAAAGCAAATAAAGAATTGGTCCTAGGACCGAACCCTCAGGAACACAGGTCCGTACTGGTCGTGTTGTTGACAAAACATTGTTAATTTTGATCCGAAACTTCCTTTCTTCAAGAAAGGATTTCAGTAATTTTAGAAGCCAAAAAGGAAAACCCTTTTGGATTAATTTATGGAGGAGGCCCGCGTGCCACACCTTGTCAAAGGCCTTTGAGACATCTAAAAGCAAAATGCCAGTACTCATGCTGAGGGTGAACCCTCTGGTTACATGCTCCACCAGCCTGACTGCCTGTAGCTCGGTGCTATGCTCGGACCGAAAACCGAATTGGACGTCAGGAATCACATGGTGATTTGACGAAAAATTCTCAAGGTGACGTTAAATCACCTTTTCGACGAGCTTAGAAGGAGCTGACAGCAGACTTATGGGACGGTAATCCTGAGGAAATATCGAACCCACCTTCTTTGGAATCATGATGACCTCAGCAGTCTTCCACCCAGCAGGGAAGTACTGGATCTTTAGCGTCGCATTGATTATTGTCACCAAGTCAGGGCTTTCGGCGAGAGCAGCTTCAACGCCTTGTTAGTGATTTGATCCTCCCCAGGTGCTTTATGCACCTTGAGGTCTTTAATATGACGTAGTAACTCCGCTGGTGTGCAATGTGGAAACTCGGAGGGCTCCGCTAATGTGCTATGTGGAGCCTCAGACGAATCTTCTGAAGAAGAGTCATCTGAAGAGGATTCAGTGCTTCCGCTAACGCCGTTGGCTCTAAAATATCTCCTGACGGATCGTACGATGTGCTGTTCCTCGTCGAGGTCATTATCGAGATCATAGTTGGGAGAGAACTGTTTTTCCATGCCATCAGCGAAAACCTCGACCTTATCCTCCGTTCTGAAGACTATGCCTTCAGGACCGTGGATGTGTGGGAGTTGTTCTCGCTTTCCATTTCTGAGTGACTTTGCGACCCTCCAGAGAGGAATACTTGAATCAAGCATTCCCGCCACAAAGTCGCTCCATTGCTCGTTGCGGAGTTCGTGCAGTGCGTTTCTCACTTCATGGGCAAGATTTGAAGCCCTACGAATGTCATCAGGATGAGTTCTTTGACGTTTTATAGGTTTTTCACATAATACCCGTGCCGGTCTAACTAAAATAGGTTTCGCTTGTTAAAAGTGTGTGAGTGAAGGTGGAATAAAAGTAGAGACGAAAATTGTCAATGGATTTGCTTAACCGTAACAAGAAAACACGCACGGTACTGTACGATTTTATGAGGTGTCAAGTAACGGGCAGGATAAAGTACGGTCAAAATCTTCACAAATCTGACTTTCCAAGCCTCAAAAGTGCTACATGTTCTCAGGCGTAAGCCAATTACTCATTATTTCCCCACTGTCCTGTTTGTCCTAATCATTTTTGCTGCCACGAGAAAACATGGGCGAGCTTCAGATAATCCACCCAGTAATAATCATCATAGCTTTACAATCGACCCAAAGACATCGAAGGGTACCACTTTTTCATGGTATCGTCATACATCTTCCGGAAAGAGGTTTTTTAAATAGAGAAGACATCATGCAGCATTGTCATCTGCCCGGTAGGTGAGTTGATTCGTTGATCTCAGCCCCCCCTTTGTATGTTGTTACAGATTCGCATCTACATCCTTGTTTGTAATCGGACGTTCTTATAAAATATTTAATTTGCTCACCCGTTGTCGTTCTTTTAGCTATTGCATTGTTTTGTTCAACTGGTTTTAGACATAAACGAGAGAGATGTACATTTTATACCCCTTATTTAAGTGTAATTATCCACGATTGTAAGAGAGTATCTTGTAAGGTCTGTTTCGTCGGAGACACCAGTTGACTTCACCTGGTACAGGAGCCATGTCGGCATGTACATATGAACCTACAACAAAATTAGAATTGTGAATAGGGCATATACTCACTAAACCTTTATCTAAATCAGTATTTACATTTGTAAATACTAATTTATTTTTTAGCGAGTTTATGCCCTATTTATAGCAATATACAATTCTAATTAGTAATTCTGTTGTAGGTTCACGCATGGCAACATGGCTCCTGTACAAGGTGATGTCAACAGGTGTCTCCGAAAAAACTCTTACAATGTACTATTACTTACAACCGTGGATATCAATTACTATTAAATAACTGGGATCAAATGTACATATATCTCGCTTATTAATACAGTAGTTTAAAGGATCATACCAGGTGAGTAAATTAATTGTTTTTCCGATTACAATCATGATGTAGATGCGAGCCTGTAACAACACTCAATGTAGAACCTTACACTAGCCAATTAACGTCCCTCTCCTAGGAAGGTGGCAATGCTTCATGTCATCCTCTCGATTTCAGAAACCTTTCCACCAAGGTACAGGCATGCACACATGCTACAGGGGAATTCCAAGGAAAAATGGTGGTTCAAGGAGAGGTATGAAAATACCATGAACGTTCTATGTCTTTATATTTATACAGTGTGAGTCTTCATAAAGTGCACATATCAAAATCAGGGAAACTACACTCTATTTCATCGACGGATAAATCATCAAAAAAACATGAATTTGATTTTTTATGAATATATGAATAATTTAAAATTTTTAGTAGCAGCTTCTAACCATATTGAAATAACTCGTTACAACTTTTAAACTAAATGTCCTATCATATTGGAATATGTACATTTTGTAGTGATTGCTGGTAAAAGGACGTGCCTGAAAAGTGAAGAATTCCACAAAAAGTAATGACATCCATTTAGAATAAAGAAAATTTTGATGAAAATCTGTTTTTTTTTTCATCATTTTTACAATAATTTCAAATTTTCTATAAATATCCTCCCTTGTACCATACCTTTTTTTATTTGTAAGTTATTCTACATGTTATCATAAAAGTAAAAATTGCACGTTTATTACTCAAATGTAACAGTTTCTATGAGTGTTTATAAAAAAGCCCATGCGCATCATCTTGCTAGGCACCATTGTTTATCATGTAGATACCTTTTTTTGGTGATTCAATGTAGAGTCGCGCGGGCTGAGGTACAAGTGGGGAGGCGGGCCCAGTTGAAAAACAATTGAATGTTGGGCAGTTAGGCAGCTATTTGTGTTTCTCCTGCCACCTTTATCTGTTTCGTTTGCTACATATCACGCTTTCGCTTTTTGGTCGCGATGCCACGTATAAGTGATTTCCCTCCGGCATACATTGCCGATATCCATTATTATTATGGAATGTACCGAGGGAGCGCTAGAGCTGCTTGCACAGCTTATCTAGCTGCATTTCCAAATCGACGCCCTGTTCCATCAGCCCGTAACTTCCAAGAAGTACATAGAAGACTGGCTAACACTGGACTTGGTTTGCCAGGAGATATTATTCATGTTGCTATCGAAGAAGCCATTTTGGATGATTTGTTTGCTGACCCGACTACTAGTACGAGACGTTTGGCGTTACGTCATGGCGTATCCCAGAAATCGGTTTGGCGCATCTTGAGGAAAGCAGGGTTGTCTACATGGATTTTAATAAAAACAAGAGACAATCCTGAATTCCCGAAAACAATTCTGTGGACAGATGAATCTCAATTCCCGAGAGACGGCATCGTGAACTGTCGTAATTTACATAAGTGGTGCCCAAAAGATGAAAACCCTAGGCTGAAAAGGGTTTCAACATTTCAAGTGAAATTTTCTGTAAATGTGTGGGCCGCACTGATTGACAACTTTTTGATTGGTCCAATAATACTCCCGAGGACATTAAACGGAAGGAGATTTCTGGAGCTTTTGCGGACTGAACTGCCTTTGCTGTTGGAAGAAGTGCCGCTGCAAACCCGTCGAAGAATGATGCTTCAAATGGATGGATGTCCTGCCCATTACTCGCTGATTGTCAGGTCTTTTCGTAATGAAAATTATCCAGGCCGCTGGATCGGTCGACAAGAACCTGTTGGGTGGCCGGCGCGTTCCCCAGATCTCACACCTCTCGACTATTTTTTATGGGGGACAATAAAATAAAGGGTGTACAGCAGTTCCATAAACAGCGAAGCGGAACTTGGAGAAAGAGTTTTGCGTGTTGCAAACGAAATCAAAAATGATCCCGAGATGATTCGTAGGGCAACTCATCAAATTTCACTTCGCGCTACAATGTGTTTGCAGCAACGGGGTGGCCGTTTTGAACATTTGATGCATTAAGCCAAAATGATTATCCTATAGACAAGTCTCTTTGATTTTATTTGTTAAAGATAATGAATGATTCATGTAGGTTAATACTGTTGTTTCATTCCTACTCTGGCGTTGAAATGAGTTCACTGCTTTTTGAAACGCTGATTTAAAAACTTGTATCTCAGTTATAAACTTGCAATTTTTCACCATTAGGAAGCTAATAACATGTAGAATAACTTAACATTTAAAAAAGGTAGGGTAAATAGGACAATTTTTATTGAAATTTAGCAATTGTTTTAAAAATCATTGAAAAAATAGTGAGTTTCAGCATATTCCTCTTTATTTTAAATTTATAGCATTTAATTTCGTGGAAATTTTCACTTTACTGATACGGCCTATTATTTGCAATCACTACAAAATGTATTCCAATATGATAGGACATTCAGTTTAAAAGTTGTAACGATTTATTTAAATAGGGTTAGCAGCTGACTCTAAAAATTTTAAAATATTCATAAAAATTCAATTACTGTTTTTAACTTTTTTTTGATAATTTTTCCGTCAATAAAATAAGGCGTAGTTCTCTTGATTTTGCTATGTGCACTTTATGAAGACTCACACTGTATATTATTTTAAAATCTTTTGAGCAGCTATGGAAAAGCTTGGACCAAAAAGGAAATACACCTATATTTCTTTGGGAAGCTATGATGCTAATTACTAGTTCGGTTATCTGGACTTCGCCCATATTTTCTCGTGATAGCAACAATGATGGGGCCAAAGGAAAAACGAAGAGCTTACTCGGATTGTTCGTCCCTCGCGCTGTGCCATCTTCTTTGTAGCAGTACGAAAACTACCCTTTAATTGACCAGTTGAGTCAAGTGCTGTTACGGCCTTCAGAACATTGCCAATCACTATCCAAACTGTGGACAAGATGGGACCAGATCCGAGAGTGACAAGATTCGTTATTTCGATTGGAGCTGCGATAAACATGGACAGAACAGCTTTGACCGAAGCTGTGGCAGCAATTTTCATTGCTCAACTTAAGAACATTGATACGTCTGTCGGGAAGACAGTTGCTGTTTGTGTAATAGCAGTTGTAGCTAGTATAGTTGCTGCGGGGATCCCACAAGCAGGACTCGTTACCATTGTCATGGTATTAGCGGCTACAGGATTACCTTTTGAAGAGGTCATCAATATCAAAGCTTTCGACTGCTTGTTGGACCCGTTTAGAATTATAATCAATGTGATGTCCGTCTGCTTAGGAAGCAGCTTGCTAGACATTCTCAGCGTTGAAGAAATGGGTGGTGGTACAACTACAGACAGGCTCAATGCGAATCCAACAGAACTAGTCGAAAAAACCAAACCGCACAGTATGTCTTCTAGAAAATGTACCTAAACGCACATTGTCCTCATACCCACCTGCTGTGATCACCACACTTTTTCGTGAATCGCAAAAATGATGGAGACAAAAAGCTTCGAAGAACTTCTGATAAAGCCTAGACTCTTCGACGGTGCTACTCGGATTGTTCCTACATATTTTCGGTACACCCTATGGATAAGTTGGGCACAGTCGCTATTTATATAAAGATAACTGCGACATGCAGGATTTGCTACCATGGTAATAGTATTGGACACTACATGATTACCTATTGAAGTGTCATCAATATCATAGCTGTCGAGTGGTTGTTGGACCGGTTAGAACGATGTATAAAACCAGGTGGAAAAATAAATACAATAGCTATAAGAATCATGCCATGTGGGAAAATTAAATAGTTTATGACAACTCTGGATTACACACAAGGATGTAGTTGCGAACCTGTAAAAACACCCAACGTGGAGCCCGGAACCAGCTTATAACGTCATCTATAAGGAACATGACAATGTTTGTGTAATTTTCTTGATTTTTGAAACCTCTTTCCACCAAATTTTGTTCAGGACGGGCTTGCAGTTGGCATTTCCTATGAGATTCATCAACAGCGCTAAAGGATCTGATTGTCTTGAAAACTGGGGTAATTAGAGTAAGATGAAATTACTGACATGGAATATTTCTCTTGTTCCTTACACTTTAAGGACTCCAATGTAGGACAGCCCATACCATAAACAAAGCAAAGCAACTCATTTGAGAAAACGGCGACAATGTAGTTTTCTCGATTTCAAGAACCTCTTACCACCAAACTTGGTTCAGGCGTGCATAGTGACTTCTGCAGACAGGCTCAATGTATAAATGACTAAAGCGAATAGACACATGTAATCGAGAGGTCGTCTTGTGACAAATGCACCTACCAGGCATGTGACAATGCTTCATGTAATTTTTTTGGACAATGTGTAATTTTCTTGATTTTAGAAACCTCTTTCCACCAAACTTGGTTCAGGCATGCATAGATCAAGACCAACCCTTGAACGCTACTGGAAAATGTCAAGTGAAGCCCGGAAGTTCAAGGAGAGGTATGAGGATACCACGAACTTTCTGGGTCTCGGCACATCCTCAATTATCTTTGGAAAAGCAGGACCTGTTACCGTGATGATGGTAGAAACTGTATTCTTACCTTCTGGAGAAGACCTCAGTCAAGCTGTCAACTGGTTGTTGGATCCATTTACAACTACAATCAATGGAATATACGAATGCATAGGAGCCCGCTTAGTGGACATTTACAATGTGAGATAACTAGGAGTGTGACTTCTGCAGACAGGCTCAATGTAGATCCTCCCAAGGCTGTGTAAATGACCAAAGCGGATAGTCACGTGTAATCGAGACTCGGGTTCTTGAGGAATGCACTTTAGCACATATTGCCCACATAAGCACGTGCTGCGATCAGAACCAATCGAACAATCGAAAAACTGAATCCATATGAAGATACTGTGTTTACGCCTTATTTACTCTAGTCTACAATTCTATTGACTAACTTTGTTGTAGGTTTATGCACGACGACATGGCTCCTGTACCAGGTGAAGTTAACAGGTGTCTCCGAAGAAACACATCCTAAAATGTACTTTTACTTAACGTCGCGGATAATTACAACTAAAGAGGATCAAATGAACATGTCTCACTTTCACGTATGAAACCAGATGAATCAATAAATACAATGCTATAAGAATAATACCAGATGAGTAAATTAAATATCCTATGATAACCTTCAATTACAATCAAGGATCTAGATGTGAACCTGTAAGAACACCCAACGTGGGGCCCGGTACCAGCTTATAACGTCTCATCTACCAGGAACGTGACAATGTGTAATTTTCTTGTCTTTAGAAACCTCTTTCCACCAAACTTGGTTTAGTTGTGCATAGCTAAGGACTCCATTGTAGGACAGCCCATAACAAAACCAAAGCAAAGCAACTCATTTGAGAAACGGCGACATTGTTCTATGTAGTTTTCTTGATTTCAGGAACCTCTTTCCACCAAACCTGGTTCAGGCGTGCATAGACCATATATAATTACAACTAAAGAGGATCAAATGAACATGTCTCACTTTCACGTATGAAACCAGATGGATGTAGATGTGAATCTGTAACAACACCTATCGTGGTGCTCGACATCCACGAATTAACGAGACCTGTGTGACAGATGAATAAATAAATACAATGCTATAAGAATAATACCAGATGAGTAATATCCTATAACCTTCAATTACAATCAAGGATCTAGATGTGAACCTGTAAGAACACCCGTGGGGCCCGGTACCAGCTTATAACGTCTCATCTACCAGGAACGTGACAATGAGTAATTTTCTTGTCTTTAGAAACCTCTTTCCACCAAACTTGGTTTAGGTGTGCATAGCTAAGGACTCCATTGTAGGACAGCCCATAACAAAACCAAAGCAAAGCAACCCATTTGAGAAACGGCGACATTGTTCTATGTAGTTTTCTCGATTTCAGGAACCTCTTTCCAACCCTTGAACGCTACTGGAAAATGTCTAGTGAAGCCCGGAAGAGGTATGAGGATACCACGAACTTTCTGGGTCTGGTGGACATTCACAATGTGAGAGAACAGGGAGTGTGACTTCTGCAGACAAGCTCAATGTAGATCCTCCCAAGGCTGTGTAAATGACCAAAGCGGATAGTCACATGTAATCGAGTTCTTGAGGAATGCACTTTAGCACGTATTGCCCACATAAGCACGTGCTGCGATCAAAACCAATCGAACGATCGAAATGCTCGGTTTATATGAAGATGTTGTGTTTATGCCCTATTTACTGTAGTTTACAATTATAATGACCAACTTTGTTGTAGGTTTATGCAAGAAGACATGGCTCCTGTACCAGGTGACGTCAACAGGTGTCTCCAAAGAAACACATCCTTAAATGTACTTTTACTTAACGTCGCGGATAATTACAACTAAAGAGGATCAAATGAACATGTCTCACATTCACGTATGAAACCAGATGGATGTAGATGTGAACCTGTAACAACACCTATCGTGGTGCTCGACATCCGCGAATTAACGAGACCTGTGTGACAATGCTTCATGTAATTTTTTTGATTTCAGAAACCTCTTTCAGCCAAACTTGTTTAAGGTGTGCTGTGCAGTATAGCTAAGAGCGAAACCCATTTAATGGAACTTCAACTTCTTTGGATCGATGAGTTAAGTTATGATGATTATCTTTTAAGAAATGCACCTTAGCGCATATTGCCCACATAAGCACATGCTGCGATGAGTTTTTAATTTCGAAAAGCCGAATATAGAGTAATGTATGCCCTATTTATTGTAATTTACAATTCCAATTTACTGTAGGTTTTTTCATGGCAACATGGCTTCTGCATCAGGTGAAGTCAACAGGTATATTCAAAGAACCAACACATCTTACAATGTACTCTTAGCAATGTGGAAAATTACAATTAAATAAAGGAGATCATATGCACAACTGTTTCGTTTATGTCTTAAACTAGAGGAAAAAAAGAATACATGAGATGAGCAAATTAAATAATTTTTGACTTTTCATTAAAATTAAGGATGGAGATGCGAACCTGTAACCTTGTAGGGATTAGTCTTACTCAAAAAATAGTTACGCGATGCGAACGTCCAATCTGTGTTTCAAACACTGGGCCCCCAATAAAGATACGACTGCAGCGGTGGGAGGAATTACATCTTAAAAATCTGTACAGGACCGCCCTAACAGGCAAGGGGATACCGTAAGAAGTACACGAGTCAATAAGGCAATAAGTGGACCAAATGTTTCAAAAAAATATCAATCATAGCTTCTGGCATTTCATGCCAATTCGGTTTACATGAGTTAATATGTGAGCACATAGTCAAACCACATCTGAAATATCAATGAAAATAGTTGATTCAAAGGATGGTATCCGTTTAATAGATTTGTTTTGAAATAGAAAAGCTGCCGCGGTTTGGGACGTATATAGTTGACTGCTGGCTTGTATAACTATACGACTCTACTCATTTACGATAGTACGAGTGCCAGTTACTAGCAGAAACGGCCATTACGAAATGTTTGGACAGATGGGCATTTCCTTTTTTAACGGAAAAAAGTCACATAGTCACCGAGCTAAAATATTACTACAAAGTAAATAATAAGCCTGGTGACATTCGCAGATTTCGTTCAGTCCGTTTACGTCTGATATTAGTGTAAGACTTCTGAATAATAGCGTAGTGCTCTACTGTTTTTCCGAACACCAAGTACCCAAGATACTGAAGAAGATGAAGAATAATTTACCTGTGGACCAGATGGCATCCCATCGTTTCTTGATCATGACTACTTTAGTCATCTGTCAGCATCTAACTCTTCTAAGGTTTTTGCAACTCCATAATTTCTTAATGCATAACGTTCAGTCCACTATAAACAGCCTTTAACAAACCCAATCACAACATCCTATTAACGAAATTGGACAATGCTGGTATATCTCCCGGCGTACTGTCACTTTTCAGATCATATTTGTCAGGCAGGAGGCAATATATTGACTTCGGAGGTAGCAAATCCAAAAATATATTTCCAACTTCAGGCTCATCCATGGGTCCTCTGCTTTTATTTACTTTTATTAACGATATTGTTAATAATATCGATTGTTACCATTTGATTTATGAAGATTGTAGTCGACTGCAGCGTGAATTCGATAGGGTATTACAATGGTGTGTCCTAAACAATCTCCCAATCAAGATTAGCAAATGTAGCACATGTCATACACAAAAGACGTGGTTCCCATTCAATTCGATTATCAACCCGATAATGATCCTTTGTAGTCAGTACATGAGCATAAGGATCTAGGTATAATCTTTGGCAATTCTCTAAGCTTCAATCGTCGTACAGAGCAAATTCTTCTAGTTGTTAATAGATCTTTGGGAATTGTGACACGGAGTTCTAAGAAGTTTACTAACAAGGAAGCAATGATGATGCTTTTCAACTCCTTGGTCTTATCTAAATTAGAGTATGCAAGGACAATGTGGAACCCCTGCTAAGTCACCGTATGTGACCCTTTGGAGAGATGCAGCGTAAGTTCTTGAAGGTTTTTCTTTTAAAACCGAAGGTACATATCCGCATTTTGGAACGCCTCAGGCCGAGCTATTGCAAAAACATGGTTTTGTTAGTTTAGATAATCGAAGGAAATCATGCTGCATGATTGCCCATCTTTGACAACGCTGTTAAGTTTCAATACCCCAAGACTCGCATGTTTTACCTCCCTACCAGAACTAACTTACATCAAGCAAACGTGGCTTAGTAAGTGTGTATTACATAACTTTGTTTGTTGCCTTACTGTATTCACACCAGAAATTGATATATCTGTTGGTGGTGTATGAATAAATAAATAACCAAACAAATAAACTTCCACACAGTTCCTCTAGTTTCCGTGAAACGCGCAGCATGCTAACAGACCTTCTCCTGGGCCACCCACATATCCCCGCATCATCCCGATGTATACCGTACGTGCCTTTCGCAGCAGTTTCCGACCGCGACGCGGCGCTAAGTCGCGCGTTCGTTCGCTTTGCCTGAAAAATATTTTCCGCCATTTCTGCTGAATCACTGATGTGCGCGAATAATAAGGCACGTCTCGCCCGCTGGAGGCTGGAGCGGTAATGAAGATCCGCTATCTGCACTCACTGCAGACACGTTCTTTTCACTCTTCGCTCTATTTACTGGATGCTGCAGCCTGGCTTCGATGATGTTTATCGCTGAAAAGAGATTTGCACCAACTACAATAAAAATGGAACGGAGAGTTTTTGCTTTAATAGTGTCTTTGACGCCTGGACGGATGTTGAACGAGTAATCCAGGGCATATGCACAGTTCAAACAAAATACCCAACTGGTTTCTATGGTAGCGTTTTGATGTACCTGCAGCCCTGGGAAAAGAGAACGAATACTTGGGCTTTGTAAAACAGTTATACTATTTGAGTCCATTACCATCGTTCTGTCGTAGAAGGTAGGCGGTGGAAAACTACACACAAGAAAAGAGTGATCTTGGTTCAAGAACAACAATCTTCAATTGAGGACCGGTATGTTCTTAGGACATATATTTTTGAAACAGGGTCAGTTTCTCAATTGCAAGTGCTACGTTTCCTTGAAACACCAAGATTACCTCATTTGAAGTATCCGTGATCCCGAATCAATATCATAATTACATAAAAACTCATGATCTTGAATCAATGGCACTCTTTTTTGTGTGTACTCTTTGAGAAGTTCCCTTGAATCTTCTTGGCCAGCGTCCAGAAAGACCGACTACCATTACGCTACTACATCACCCTGTGCCTGATTTTTACATCACACAATCTGACATTGCGAACCGCTATATTATATTTGTTTCTGGACTCGGTGTTGGATCGCCTGTTCTCTACATTGGGGTTTTGTAAAAAGATTCTGTGTACGTTGATCTGCTTACAGGGTGGAGAAAAAGTATCTGAGCCCTTCCCAGTCGACATGTCCGTTATGCCAAATATTGCGGACTGGGCGAGTTTCTGCTGCCACAACGGGTTCTGATCGAAACCTAACCTCCACAACATCAAGGTCTGAGTTACCCAGATGGGACAGGACAATAGTGTTGTAAGGGACATAATGCGTAGTCAGAAAGGGATCAAGCAGATCTCTGGCGTGTGACGAAACGCGGTAAAAAAGGTAGAGCTCGTTACCAGTTGGGTCAGTTTTTGGGTAATAGCGAACGCTTTACCAGCATGATCTGATATATCGATCTTGTTTGAGCCCAGCCAGAGCTCAAGCTCATAATGGACCCTGAAATCACTGAGGAGAACTACCCCTGAAGCAAGGCGATTGATGTTCAGGAAGTCGATCTTGACAGCGGGATACTGAAGTAGGTCTGAGGGAGAGCGACAAATTCAGCAATAACTTTGAGTGTTGGCTTGTAGTTGAAGCAAAGCCACAGAAAATGAGCATGTAAGCAGGCGTTAAGATATTTTTCCGTTAGGTACTACAAACTAGTCTTCAAGGTCTTGCGGAACAAGTGCCGAGGACGAACATGTGCCAAGATACTGCTGTGTCCATACCTTCTCCGGGATTTATGCCGCAATATCATGAGATTCTTGTGGGCAGATTGGTTCAAGTCGGTATTGTTGAGACACTCTTTAGTCGGATTAAATCATTATCTGACCGATCCCAACATGTTTGTTCACCGGATAACAGTATCAATATTACATCTAAGCTAAAATCTGATGTGACGTTTCACAGGGATCGATTTTAGGGCCTGTTCCTTTCATCCTTCATATTAACGAAATTGCGCATTCTTTCCACAGAGGCAGTTTTACGCTTTACCCAGATAATGCGACAATCACATTGTCAAACAAAGCCGATCAAGTGTTACAAGGTTGTAAGAACCGACTAAACCATGATTGTTTTTGTGCTTACACAAGAAACTGACTTAGCTTGATCTTAGAATTGAAAATCAGTTCGGTGCTCTCGAAGAAATAAAAAATTTGGATCTGTTATTGGATGAATTTTTCATTTTCAAGGCCCATCGTGATGGGTTAGTATCCACGTGTATAAAATCCTAAGAACCACACTGTCTGAGGAACACTTGATAACAGTGTACGTATATAATACTCAGGTAAAGTTTAGGCTGAGATAAGTTT
This sequence comes from Acanthoscelides obtectus, assembly GCA_963669975.1. Lineage (NCBI taxonomy): Eukaryota > Metazoa > Arthropoda > Insecta > Coleoptera > Chrysomelidae > Acanthoscelides > Acanthoscelides obtectus. The sequence continues at coordinate 62,091,708 of CAVLJG010000009.1, read as the reverse complement.
TGTGCCTTTGAGGAGCATCGACGAATGTACAACGTGTCTTTTTAAGTCAGAAGGGAGGTAGTTCTAAAATTTATTACCGGAGTAAGTGCATAACATGACTTTGCGGAGATGTTAAATTGTTGATTGTTAACCTTGCCTTCTTTATTTGTTTACGATATTTCGATATATATATATATATATATATATATATATATATACACTCCAAATTTACGTAAGCTATCAAAACTGTTCAGCTCTCCTCCCAGTATTTTTCCAAGCAATAGTCTCACAACTCCTAATAACAGAACTGATAGAACTCCCAACAACGCCAATTCAAATAACAATACAAGTGCCATCCCAAATTCCAGATCTGGTTTTAATAATAAATGTAACCTGTTTTTTGGTCTATTCCACAAACAAAAATTCCATTCCATTCAAAATTGAGTAATTGGTTTCTCATAACAAAATAATAATTAATAATTCAATTGCCCATTTCATCAACAATATAGTTAGTTCAACTGCTTCTGGTCGGCTGACAAGTTCTTACCCAACATATCCTGAAAATCACACCATTTGAAGTGATTTGGCAACATAGCACACACTAAAAGAATATTCATTCCATCCATCTACACGTACACTACACGATACTACAAACCTTCTGCCATCTGTCAAAGGTTCATATTACTTATGATTCCATGCCCACCATTTTGTGCTATCATCAGGTGTTTAACGATGTAATTTTTAACTTTTGTTTTAAATAATTTTAATCCACTTTAATTTGTTCTTGACATACAGCTGTCTGTAGTTTGTATCAATGTTGACGTTTTTACCATGTATCCAGCTTACACCGGGTTACTGGGTGTTTCCCTCAACCTAAACATGAATAACATTTAGCAGCATCCTCACATACTACTGTAAGTTAACTTAACGATCATTTTGCACAATTGTGGCTATTCTTCTCAATGTTATTACAGCTCCTGATGATGATGGCAAAGACCATTGAAATCTAGAGAGATTAATAAAGCATAAAGAGTCCTCTTTGCTTAAATTTTTGTCGAAGTACCCAACAAAAGGCGGAAGCTTTAATTTTTCACCTAACTGGTCCAGACGACAATGACCACGTCTCAAGTTTATATATATATATATATATACAAAATAGCGCCCCAATATTCGGCATGTGCATGCTTTCACAATAAGGCGTAGTGAAGATGCACCTTTTGCAAAATACAGTATCGGCAGCAGGTCACCTAGAGTTTTGGGGATGTCAGAGAAAATATAGCACTGCATATCACTGCAATATTTTAAAAGCAAGCTGAAGTCTTTTCTGTTAATTAAGTATTTTTACGCTGTTTCCGAGTTTATTGATGTGCAGATGCTCAGTTTGCTTTTCCTTCTTTGTTTTTTGTCACTGGATGCTACAACCTGGCTACAATCAAGAATACCCTTAAAATCTGCACCACCAACTACAATAAAAATAGAGAGTTTTTAATGGATATCTTCGAGGCCTGTCGCATCATGACAGATTCCGTAAGTTGAACCTTAAGCAAAGATACAGTTCAAACAAAAATTCCAAGGAGGCTGAATGTTATGCAAAATGTTTCTACTACCCCAAAAAAACAATGAACTTGTAACACCGTCTTCTTTACAGATTAATTGATACATTATCATGTCAGTGCATTTTTCGTTAACCGAAAAGGATTTGGAACAATTACTAAAAGCGTTCAGTTCCAAAATCGTTCGCTATCAAACCCCCTACTTCACTGACGTCTATGTCTATATCGACCGCAGCCACACAAACATTTATTTCTGGGAAAGGAAGCGATATGTTAAAAGGCAGCCTCAGTCGGTATCAAGCACTTTAGCCGCCCTGACGATCAAGTGAGACGGCCGTCAGGACAATACATCAAACATTACGACCTATCCGAATGGCGAATTTTACACGCGGGGCGTAAAAGTAAATGGCACTACACGTGAAAAACACTCAAGGAAAATGATCGCAGATATTGATTCGGACTTTTAGACATGAGCTTACAGTTTGTCTTTCCTATAAGATTCAGATGGAGCCACAGACATGGTATATTTTTGTTTACACTTTCAAGACTTCAATGTAGGATAGCCCAAAATATAAACAAGGCAAAACTACTCAATTGAGAAAAAGGTGAACACGTTTCATGTAATTTTATCGATTTCAGAAAGCTCTTTCCACCAAACTTGGTTCAGGCATGCGTAGATCAAGGCCAGCCCTTGAACGCTACCGGAAAAGGGATCTGGGAAATGCCTAAGAAAACCTAGAAGTTCAAGAATACCATGAACGTTGTGGCTTTTGCCACACCCTCAATGGGTTTTTGCAATTGCTCTGGGAGAGCTCGGACTTTTATACACGAGTTTGCAATTGGCCTTCCCTATGAGATTTACAGACGGCGTTAAAGCATCTGATCGTTTTGAAAACTGGGGTAATTAGGGTAGCAAGAAATCACTGACTTGGAATATTTTATTTCTCTTCTTTCTTACACTTTAAAGACTGCAATGTAAGACAGAACATAACATAAACAAAACAAAACACCCTATTTGAGGAAAATGTGACAATGTTTCATGTAATTTTATCGATTTTAGAATATTCCACCAAACTTCGTCCAGGCATACTTAGATCAAGGCCAACCCTTGAAAGCTACCGGGAAATGCCAAAGGAAGCGTGGAAGTTCAAGGAGAGGTATGAGGATGCCACGAACGTTCTGATTCTCGCCACATCCTCAATCGTCTTTGGAACAGCTTTGGGAAGGTTCAGACTTTTAGACACGGGCTTGCAGTTGGCCTTTCCTATGAGATTCAGAGACGGCGCTAAAGCATCCGATTGTTTTGAAAACTGGGGTAATTAGAGTAGGATGAAATTACTGACATGGAATATTTCTCTTTTTCTTTACACTTTAAAGACTCAAATGTAAGACAGCCCATAACATAAACAAAGCAAAACAACTCATTTGAGAAAAATGTGACAATGTTCCATGTAATTTTATCGATTTTAAGAACCTCTTTCCACCAAACTTGGTCCAGGCATGCATAGATCAAGGCCAGCCCTTACAGGCTACCGCAAAATAGCTATGGGACTGGGAAATCCCTAAGAAAACCTGGAGGTTCAGATAGAGTTATGCGGGTATCATAAAAGTTCTGGCTTGGATTATTTTATTTCTCTTCTTTCTTACTTTAAATACTCTGATGTAGGACATCCCATAGTACAAACGTACCAAAACTACTCGTTTGAGAAAAAGGTGACAAAACTTCATGTAATTTTCTTGATTTTAGAAACATCTTTCCACCAAATTTGTTTCAGGCGTGCATAGACCAAGGCCAACCCTTGAAAGCTACCGGGAAATGCCAAAGGAGTCATGGAAGTTCAAGGAGAGGTATGAGGATGCCACGAACGTTCTGATTCTCGCCACATCCTCAATCGTCTTTGGAACAGCTTTGGGAAGGTTCAGACTTTTAGACACGGGCTTGCAGTTGGCCTTTCCTATGAGATTCAGAGGCGGCGCTGAAGCATCCGATTGTTTTGAAAACTGGGGTAATTAGAGTAGGATGAAATTACTGACATGGAATATTTCTCTTTTTCTTTACACTTTAAAGACTCAAATGTAAGACAGCCCATAACATAAACAAAGCAAAACAACTCATTTGAGAAAAATGTGACAATGTTCCATGTAATTTTATCGATTTTAAGAACCTCTTTCTACCAAACTTGGTCCAGGCATGCATAGATCAAGGCCAACCCTTACAGGCTACCGCAAAATAGCTATGGGACTGGGAAATCCCTAAGAAAAACTGGAGGTTCAGGAAGAGTTATGCGGGTATCATGAAAGTTCTGGCTTGGATTATTTTATTTCTTTTCTTTCTTACTTTAAATACTCTGATGTAGGACATCCCATAGTACAAACATACCAAAACTACTCGTTTGAGAAAAAGGTGACAAAACTTCATGTAATTTTCTTGATTTTAGAAACATCTTTCCACCAAATTTGTTTCAGGCGTGCATAGACCAAGGCCAACCCTTGAAAGCTACCGGGAAATGCCAAAGGAGTCATGGAAGTTCAAGGAGAGGTATGAGGATGCCACGAACGTTCTGATTCTCGCCACATCCTCAATCGTCTTTGGAACAGCTTTGGGAAGGTTCAGACTTTTAGACACGGGCTTGCAGTTGGCCTTTCCTATGAGATTCAGAGACGGCGCTAAAGCATCCGATTGTTTTGAAAACTGGGGTAACTAGAGGAGGATGAAATTACTGACATGAAATATTTCTCTTTTTCTTTGCACTTTAAAGACTCAAATGTAAGACAGCCCATAACATAAACGAAGCAAAACAACTCATTTGAGAAAAATGTGACAATGTTTCATGTAATTTTATCGATTTTAAGAACCTCTTTCCACCAAACTTGGTCCAGGCATGCATAGATCAAGGCCAACCCTTACAGACTACCGCAAAATAGCTATGGGACTGGGAAATCCCTAAGAAAACCTGGAGGTTCAGGAAGAGTTATGCGGATATCATGAAAGTTCTGGCTTGGATTATTTTATTTCTCTTCTTTCTTACACTTTAAATACTCTGATGTAGGACATCCCATAGCACAAACAAACCAAAACTACTCGTTTGAGAAAAAGGTGACAAAACTTCATGTAATTTTCTTGATATTAGAAACATCTTTCCACCAAATTTGTTTCAGGCGTGCATAGACCAAGGCCAACCCTTGAAAGCTACCGGGAAATGCCAAAGGAGTCATGGAAGTTCAAGGAGAGGTATGAGGATGCCACGAACGTTCTGATTCTCGCCACATCCTCAATCGTCTTTGGAACAGCTTTGGGAAGGTTCAGACTTTTAGATACGGGCTTGCAGTTGGCCTTTCCTATGAGATTCAGAGGCGGCGCTGAAGCATCCGATTGTTTTGAAAACTGGGGTAATTAGAGTAGGATGAAATTACTGACATGGAATATTTCTCTTTTTCTTTACACTTTAAAGACTCAAATGTAAGACAGCCCATAACATAAACAAAGCAAAACAACTCATTTGAGAAAAATGTGACAATGTTCCATGTAATTTTATCGATTTTAAGAACCTCTTTCTACCAAACTTGGTCCAGGCATGCATAGATCAAGGCCAACCCTTACAGGCTACCGCAAAATAGCTATGGGACTGGGAAATCCCTAAGAAAACCTGGAGGTTCAGGAAGAGTTATGCGGGTATCATGAAAGTTCTGGCTTGGATTATTTTATTTCTCTTCTTTCTTACACTTTAAATACTCTGATGTAGGACATCCCATAGTACAAACAAACCAAAACTACTCGTTTGAGAAAAAGGTGACAAAACTTCATGTAATTTTCTTGATATTAGAAACATCTTTCCACCAAATTTGTTGCAGGCGTGCATAGACCAAGGCCAACCCTTGAAAGCTACCGGGAAATGCCAAAGGAGTCATGGAAGTTCAAGGAGAGGTATGAGGATGCCACGAACGTTCTGATTCTCGCCACATCCTCAATCGTCTTTGGAACAGCTTTGGGAAGGTTCAGACTTTTAGACAAGGGCTTGCAGTTGGCCTTTCCTATGAGATTCAGAGACGGCGCTAAAGCATCCGATTGTTTTGAAAACTGGGGTAATTAGAGTAGGATGAAATTACTGACATGGAATATTTCTCTTTTTCTTCACACTTTAAAGACTCAAATGTAAGACAGCCCATAACATAAACAAAGCAAAACAACTCATTTGAGAAGAATGTGACAATGTTCCATGTAATTTTATCGATTTTAAGAACGTCTTTCCACCAAACTTGGTTCAGACATGCATAGATCAAGGCCAACCCTTACAGGCTACCGCAAAATAGCTATGGGACTGGGAAATCCCTAAGAAAACCTGGAGGTTCAGGAAGAGTTATGCGGGTATCATGAAAGTTCTGGCTTGGATTATTTTATTTCTCTTCTTTCTTACACTTTAAATACTCTGATGTAGGACATCCCATAGTACAAACAAACCAAAACTACTCGTTTGAGAAAAAGGTGACAAAACTTCATGTAATTTTCTTGATATTAGAAACATCTTTCCACCAAATTTGTTTCAGGCGTGCATAGACCAAGGCCAACCCTTGAAAGCTACCGGGAAATGCCAAAGGAGTCATGGAAGTTCAAGGAGAGGTATGAGGATGCCACGAACGTTCTGATTCTCGCCACATCCTCAATCGTCTTTGGAACAGCTTTGGGCAGGTTCAGACTTTTAGACAAGGGCTTGCAGTTGGCCTTTCCTATGAGATTCAGAGACGGCGCTAAAGCATCCGATTGTTTTGAAAACTGGGGTAATTAGAGTAGGATGAAATTACTGACATGGAATATTTCTCTTTTTCTTCACACTTTAAAGACTCAAATGTAAGACAGCCCATAACATAAACAAAGCAAAACAACTCATTTGAGAAGAATGTGACAATATTTCATGTAATTTTATCGATTTTAAGAACCTCTTTCCACCAAACTTGGTCCAGGCATGCATAGATCAAGGCCCACCCTTACAGGCGACCGCAAAATAGCTATGGGACTGGGAAATCCCTAAGAAAACCTGGAGGTTCAGGAAGAGTTATGCGGGTATCATGAAAGTTCTGGCTTGGATTATTTTATTTCTCTTCTTTCTTACACTTTAAATACTCTGATGTAGGACATCCCATAGTACAAGCAAACCAAAACTACTCGTTTGAGAAAAAGGTGACAAAACTTCATGTAATTTTCTTGATTTTAGAAACATCTTTCAACCAAATTTGTTTCAGGCGTGCATAGACCAAGGCCAACCCTTGAAAGCTACCGGGAAATGCCAAAGGAGTCATGGAAGTTCAAGGAGAGGTATGAGGATGCCACGAACGTTCTGATTCTCGCCACATCCTCAATCGTCTTTGGAACAGCTTTGGGCAGGTTCAGACTTTTAGACAAGGGCTTGCAGTTGGCCTTTCCTATGAGATTCAGAGACGGCGCTAAAGCATCCGATTGTTTTGAAAACTGGGGTAATTAGAGTAGGATGAAATTACTGACATGGAATATTTCTCTTTTTCTTCACACTTTAAAGACTCAGATGTAAGGCAGCCCATAACATAAACAAAGCAAAACAACTCATTTGAGAAAAATGTGACGATGTTCCATGTAATTTTATCGAATTTAGGAACCTCTTTCCACCAAACTTGGTCCAGGCATGCATAGATCAAGGCCCACCCTTACAGGCGACCGCAAAATAGCTATGGGACTGGGAAATCCCTAAGAAAACCTGGAGGTTCAGGAAGAGTTATGCGGGTATCATGAAAGTTCTGGCTTGGATTATTTTATTTCTCTTCTTTCTTACACTTTAAAGACTCTGATGTAGGACATCCCATAGTACAAACAAACCAAAACTACTCGTTTGAGAAAAAGGTGACAAAACTTCATGTAATTTTCTTGATTTTAGAAACATCTTTCCACCAAATTTGTTTCAGGCGTGCATAGACCAAGGCCAACCCTCGAAAGCTACCGGGAAATGCCAAAGGAGTCATGGAAGTTCAAGGAGAGGTATGAGGATGCCACGAACGTTCTGATTCTCGCCACATCCTCAATCGTCTTTGGAACAGCTTTGGGAAGGTTCAGACTTTTAGACACGGGCTTGCAGTTGGCCTTTCCTATGAGATTCAGAGACGGCGCTAGAGCATCCGATTGTTTTGAAAACTGGGGTAATTAGAGGAGGATGAAATTACTGACATGGAATATTTCTCTTTTTCTTTGCACTTTAAAGACTCAAATGTAAGACAGCCCATAACATAATCAAAGCAAAACAACTCATTTGAGAAAAATGTGACAATGTTGCATGTAATTTTATCGATTTTAAGAACCTCTTTCCACCAAACTTGGTCCAGGCATGCATAGATCAAGGCCAACCCTTACAGGCTACCGCAAAATAGCTATGGGACTGGGAAATCCCTAAGAAAACCTGGAGGTTCAGAAAGAGTTATGCGGGTATCGTGAAAGCTCTGGCTTGGATTATTTTATTTCTCTTCTTTCTTACACTTTAAATACTCTGATGTAGGACATCCCATAGTACAAACAAACCAAAACTACTCGTTTGAGAAAAAGGTGACAAAACTTCATGTAATTTTCTTGATTTTAGAAACATCTTTCCACCAAATTTGTTTCAGGCGTGCATAGACCAAGGTCAACCCTTGAAAGCTACCGGGAAATGCCAAAGGAGTCATGGAAGTTCAAGGAGAGGTATGAGGATGCCACGAACGTTCTGATTCTCGCCACATCCTCAGTCGTCTTTGGAACAGCTTTGGGAAGGTTCAGACTTTTAGACACGGGCTTGCAGTTGGCATTTCCTATGAGATTCAGAGACGGCGCTAAAGCATCCGATTGTTTTGAAAACTGGGGTAATTAGAGTAGGATGAAATTACTGACATGGAGTATTTCTCTTTTTCTTTACACTTTAAATACTCAAATGTAAGACAGCCCATAACATAAACAAAGCAAAACAACTCATTTGAGAAAAATGTGACAATGTTCCATGTAATTTTATCGATTTTAAGAACCTCTTTCCACCAAACTTGGTCCAGGCATGCATAGATCAAGGCCAACCCTTACATGCTACCGCAAAATAGATATGGGACTGGGAAATCCCTAAGAAAACCTGGAGGTTCAGGAAGAGTTATGCGGGTATCATGAAAGTTCTGGCTTGGATTATTTTATTTCTCTTCTTTCTTACACTTTAAATACTCTGATGTAGGACATCCCATAGTACAAACAAACCAAAACTACTCGTTTGAGAAAAAGGTGACAAAACTTCATGTAATTTTCTTGATTTTAGAAACATCTTTCCACCAAATTTGTTTCAGGCGTGCATAGACCAAGGTCAACCCTTGAAAGCTACCGGGAAATGCCAAAGGAGTCATGGAAGTTCAAGGAGAGGTATGAGGATGCCACGAACGTTCTGATTCTCGCCACATCCTCAATCGTCTTTGGAACAGCTTTGGGAAGGTTCAGACTTTTAGACACGGGCTTGCAGTTGGCCTTTCCTATGAGATTCATAGACGGCGCTAAAGCATCCGATTGTTTTGAAAACTGGGGTAATTAGAGTAGGATGAAATTACTGACATGGAATATTTCTCTTTTTCTTTGCACTTTAAAGACTCAAATGTAAGACAGCCCATAACATAAACAAAGCAAAACAACTCATTTGAGAAAAATGTGACAATGTTCCATGTAATTTTATCGATTTTAGGAACCTCTTTCCACCAAACTTGGTCCAGGCATGCATAGATCAAAGCCAATCCTTACAGGCTACCGCAAAATAGCTATGGGACTGGGAAATCCCTAAGAAAACCTGGAGGTTCAAGAAGGGTTATGCGGGTACCATGAAAGTTCTGGCTTGGATCATTTTATTTCTCTTCTTTTTTACACTTTAAAGACTCTGATGTAGGACATCCCATAATACAAACAAACCAAAACTACTCATTTGAGAAAAAGGTGACAAAATTTCAAGTAATTTTCTTGATTCTAGAAACATCTTTCCACCAAATTTGCTTCAGGCGTGCATAGACCAAGGCCAACCCTTGAAAGCTACCGGGAAATGCCAAAGGAAGCATTTAAGTTCAAGGAGAGGTATGAGGATGCCACGAACGTTCTGATTCTCGCCAGATCCTCAATCGTCTTTGGAACAGCTTTGGGAAGGTTCAGACTTTTAGACACGGGCTTGCAGTTGGCGTTCCCTATGAGATTCAGAGACGGCACTAAATCATCCGATTGTTTTGAAAACTGAGATAACTAGGGTAGGATGAAACCCTAGACCTAGGGTATTTCTGTTTTTCCGTAAGCTTTAAAGACTCAAATATAGCTCTTAATATGTACAAGTAGAGCAAATCAGCTCATTTGAAAAAGAAATCCTCTTTTAATCTTTGTAATCTTTTCTAGGGAAACCGTTGTGATGACATCACCCTCGCTGTCTATTATTATATAAGTATCCGCATATATCGAACAGCCATTGTAGAGCACTTCTGATAGGTTGCAATATCTAAAAGCTTTGACACACCTTTGTAGTCCAAGAGGGATTCGTGTTAGGATAGAATATCCCCAGTCGGAGTACCAATTTTTGCTGAAATGCTGCCGAATTGTTATTAAAAGTGATAATATCGATAAAATCTGTTTCAAGACCATACCAAGAAAAGCTGTCAGTGAAAAATTAGTCCAGTTAATGTAGGTTTAACAATCGAGTCAACTGGAGTTCTGTCAAAAATATTACAGCATATCCAACAAGTCATGTACAAAAAATTAGCGAACAGTCAACGTTTCCACAGTTATGAAATATTTCTGGATACGTTTCAAGTATAAAGTAATGAAAATAGATTTTGCGCAAGTCTATCTCCAAAATGCTATCCTGAATCTCGAAAATTTCCATTTTGAGAACTTGATAAAGTAACTGCAATTGTCATTCTGCATAGGACGAAGAAGTAATTAAGGCACTATCTTCAAACATGAATTATATCTAGATCTAAATAATACAAGGGATAGCAAAATTCAGATAGTTTTAGTAATAACAGTATTACAGGGTCGGTGGCGTATTACCTGATCCTATAAAATCAGTTTTCAGCTTTTTGTAATCCAAGTAGGAGGAAGGGAGTGCGATCGAAAAAACATGAGGTTCATTGCGTAGACGAGCCCGATCATACTGGAGCCTCATTGTTTTTCGGTAAGCGTTCTAGCAGCTCTTCATCAGCCTTATAGGTTTTCGGAGAAAATTTAAATAAGGTTTTTTCACATCACTTTCCTGTTAATTCAACTATCTCCAAATCGATGTTGAAAGCATTCCCGCCCCGTGAGACGTAGATTCCCTCTAGAGTTCAGTGGCGTAAATTGTGAGTGCTATAAATCCCCGTCCATCAAAAACCTAACATCTTTCTTTTAACTACGTTTTTAGCTTGTTGGATGATCCTTTTGCAAAACTAGACGAATCTCTTTGGATAGTCTCCTGAAAGAAGTGTCTACGCCGTTGGATATGACACGGGAGTATCAGCTCTCTAAGTTGAATCCCATCTGCGCCAAGATTCTGTGAAATACAGCGCACACTACTAGAAAACTTGTCTTCAAATCTCCGTAGTACTCCATCAACTTCGTCGATTGTCGGACTTTTTCCATACATTTTTTTTTGTCTCCCACGGTACCATAGTTTAGAAAATTTGCTCCACTGGAATATTGGTTTCAACGTTTGTCCTCAAACGGAGAACATGTTTGCATATTATTGTGACATCTTGCATCGAACTCTCGATAATAGAATCACCAAAGTGGAATAAGTACGACATTGTCTCTTCAAATATCTTATAGTACGGACATTATTATCCTATGCATGTGTTATTTGTTATGCAACAGGCCGTTAGCGGGTCGGGTACTACGGAATTAAATGGAACAATAAGTTTTTTTTTCACCAGGGCTTCAATGTAGTGTGTCGAAGGACACCTCAGCTGAGAATGGATTTTGCGACAGAGCCGGGATAGAGGCGGATAGAAGCATTTACAAGTATGTACTAGAGCTCAGTGTCTTTCTACTGGATATAATATTACAGGGAGATAGTTTAGAGACAGTCGATGTTAATTACGAACGTATTTTGCGACAGGGCCGTATTATAGGAGCTGAAGCGTACCCGTCAGTTTGTTTGCCAAATACCTAAAATTGGGAATATTCTACCGAGGGAGTAGACAGAAATTGAGAATGGATTTTATATATTTTTACCTCTTCTAACCAGATACTAGCCAGAGAGGAATTTTTTACAATGTAAAATTTGATTTAATCCTTCCATATGATCAGAATCTACAATATATGCCTGACGCAATGGGTATAGTCTTCATTCCCGACAATTTTGGCATAGCTGCCAAAATAGTTAATCATAACTTCAAATATACTGTCATGAACAGAAGCGACGTCATTGATACTAATTCGTGGATTACAGTACGTTACACTTTGAGTTGTTTCAATGAAGAAGGCATTTTCCAGTAAATGTGCTTACTTCATTTTACTGGTTCCAATGTGAAAGAAAAGCCGGGATCTCGTAGCGCTGCCGTGTGATAAGTCAATCCTGTAGGGAATCAAATTGATAGACATCCACAATATAAGCCTTCCATCTGTCTCACCAACAGTGGGTTTCTAATTGTACAAGCAGGATTTGTTGTTTCTTGACAACAAATAACAACCGAAATTGAGATCACACTCTTGACATTCTGCTGGGTAGAATGTCTGATTTTGCGAACACAGTGTTCTGTGTACCGTATGTTTACTTATCCATTAGGGTTGCCCGTGTGCGCCTCGGGATATTTTTGGCGTAAATTGGACGCTGCCCTAAATTATAATCCGTTTGTTCCTGTGTACACCCACAGGGTATGGCGAAATCTGCTTTCAGACGGACTAGGGTACGCCATGTTATTTTGAAACTCTCAACTATTTAAACGGCACTCATATGATTGGGGTCAAACTGTCAAGAGTAGATGCCAAAATGAGATTTGATACAAAGGTAACCTAAATTAGCTTCTGAGAAAACTGAAGTGGTTTCTGGGATATAGAAGCTAACTTCATTAGGGGCCAAGGTTCGTAGTCAAAATGCAATTATGTATCTGTATGTGTATAAGGCCCACCACTGACCAGAATTCTGGCAGGAGAGGCAAATTCAAAGTCCCCAAGGCTTTGAGGAAAGAGACATATAGACAGTTAATGCTTAGAAGCCAGCGAAAAGTAGTGTTACGCGTGGTATTGCGTTTATAGAACGATGTCGATCGATGCACTGTTCGTGGTGGCTGGTATTCCACCAACTGCTGGCTAAAACAACTTGCAGAATTACGTTACTTCGACTTTTATATATTACTTCATATAGTCAAGATCCGTAACTCAAATAAATAAATTTCATGTTCACCCTTTATAATTTCCTTCCTCTCTATAAGAAGCATGAAGTGGAATATATTCATCTAAATAAACCTAGAAACACCAGTATTGGAAACATGTGAAAGTGCAGTTAGGAGAATGCCACACTAGTAGTATATGCTATGATTTATTATTATTTACCATGGAATGTGATACGTTATGGACGTCAGTAGTTATTGATGTATCAGATCACGTGAAAATCTACTGTAAATACTTATAGTATGACATTCATCTTAGATCATTCCTAATAATTATCTCCTTAGTATTTTCTCTACGTTTAGAGCAAATGCTGTCAAATCAATCTGCTTGGATTTTTATATTTGACTTGACTGTTTCATCATTTTTGCAAGTCTGTCATCCCAATAAATCCATTCCGTGATCACTCAATGTCTATCTTTCTCGTTAGAAAAGCTAGGGTAGGAATTTTCTATAATTATCTAAAAGCACCTTTGTTATCAAAACATGTAAAATGGAAAAGAGGTTTTAGATCATTCCTTGGAATTACACCTTAAATATTTGCTCCACGTTTAGCATACACTGTCAAATCAATTCGCTTTATTTCTATATTTTTGACGTCTATGTGTTTCCTTACAAAGACTAGATAAAAAGAGAAATATTCATCAGTCATGAGTGATAGGTAGCCAGAGCAACGGAAGGAATTTTCTTGAACAACTGAAAAGCACCGTTGCTATCAAAACATGTCGAACGACTAAGCAGTCTTGGTTCATCACTTGGAATTACTCCTTGAAGATTTAGGACACACCATCTATCAAATATTTTTTTTATATTTGGCGCGACGTCAACATTTTTGCCAAATCCGTATTCCTTATAAATCAATTTCGCTTTCACTCAACGTCTGTTCCTCCTCTTACAAAAAACTAGATAAAAAGAAAAACGTATTCATCAGTCAGCAGTGGTAACTAGCCAGGGCAAGGGAATAAACTTTCAGAGGAAATCGAAGAGCACCATCAAAATATGTCAAATGTCGAAGCAGCCATGGATCATTCCTTTGAATTACTCATTGAATATTTGCTCAAATCAATTTGCTTCTATTTTTATATTTGACTCGACGAAATCAACACTTTCGCCAAGTCCGTAATCCAATAAATCCATTTCGTGTTCACTCAACGTCTGTTTCTCCTGTTAGAAGAACTACATAAAAAGAAAAAAAATATTCATCAGTGAGGAGTGATTAAGTAGCCAGGGCAAGGGAAGGAATTTTCTAAAATAACCGAAAAGCGGCTTTGTTGTCGGGTCGGAACATCGAGTCCCGATTGTTCCTTCTGCAACCGCCATTTGCAGCAGAAATGGCTCCTTTGTTCACGGTAATTGAATCCGCAGACAATTGTTTGCCTCTGCCTCGCCAGATTGTATAAACGTTACCTAGAATCGAAATCAATTAGCTTTGAGTAGTTGCCTCTTCTAACAGAATTCAACGATCACTAAACTATTTATTTTCGTCTAGATGCCATGAATGAGCGGCTGGTGCACAACGCGTGCATGTGGAATCTGGAGCACTTATTATAATGCCTCATTTCTGGTTATTTATATGGAAAACGAGGCGTATCAATGGAACAGGGAGCATCTGGAATGAGTAGGAGTATAAACGTAATCCAATTATGATTATATTCCGTATTTATTGCATTGTGTGGAAGTGTTTGTTGGTGTTCTAACTAGGATTTTTAATATTTGTCTTGTAACAAAAAGATTTCCAGATATTTGGAAGATCGCTAAGGTCTGTCCAGTGTTTAAGTGTGGGGATAAGTCAAATATTGAGAATTACAGGGCAATCTCTATATTATGCATGTTCTCGAAAGTCTTTGAAATAGTCTTGTACAGTCGCATTCACACTGCCGTCCAGCCTCAGCTGTCACTGCATCAACCCGGATTTGTCGCTAATCGCTCAACAACCACAAATCTGTTTATAATAACGGAGTACCTCTCGGAAGCAATTGACAGTAATGAGCAAGTTGACGTTATTTATACCGACTTTTCGAAGGCTTTCGATAAAATTAACCACAAAACTTTATTAAATAAGTTAGGTGCACTTGGTTTCACAGATGATGCTAGGGAGTTGATGAAATCTTACTTACCCGATCGTAGACAATTTGTTAGCTACAATGGCTTCCAATCTGAGACCTACTTGGCACCCTCTAGAGTTCCTCAGGGATCCAACCTGGGACCATTACTGTTTTTGATATTTATTAATGACCTCTGTGACTCAATTGAATGTGAACGCCTATGCTTTGCTGACGACCAAAAAATTTATTCGCAGATAAATACTCCAGATGATTGTATCAAGCTACAACACCAATTAAATTGTGTGCTGTCTTGGTGTGTAGAAAACAAGTTGGAGCTTAATGTGAGGAAGTGTAAAATAGTCAGCTATACCAGGAAAATTAATGATTGCGAATATCCGTACTCTATTGATGGGTCTGTGCTAAAAAGATGCTCTGATGTACGAGATCTAGGTATAATCTATGATCAAAAGTTAACTTTTAGTCAGCATATAAATAAAGAAGTATCAGAAGCATTGGCGCCTTATGGTTTCATAGTAAGGAATTGCAGGAATTTTCATAACATAAAGTCTATTAAGCTATTATATTATGCTTATGTTAGATCCAAAGTCGAATATTGTAGTACTATTTGGAGCCCTTACTATGAATGCTATAGCACAGCTATTGAAAGAGTACGGCGGAAGTTTATGAAGTTTGTTCTGTTTAGGATTGATGGGACATATCCAGGGAGAGGTACAAGTAATGAGGAACTATGTAGTCGCTTAGACATGTTGACTTTGAAAAAACGTAGGTACTGTGCCTAAATAATATTTGGCTACAAAATGATCAACAATTTAATTGATTGCCCCATGATCCTGGAACAGATCAAGTTTCGTACTCGAACGTTTGCATCTCGCAATCATAAAATATTCGGGCTTCCTAGAGCTAGGACAAACATTCTTCTCAAGCCACCGTTATATGTAATGTGCTCTAACTTATACCGAATTGGACGTTACTGTGATATATTTACGACAAATGTTAATTTACCTGCTAAAGGCAGCTAAGGCTTATTCGGACCAATAGCTCATTTTCATTTATACCTGTGTTGCATTTGTTGTGTTCTTTTCGCTCTTTTTCGCTTTTTTTTTGCTTTTGTATTATGTTTATAAATTGTCCTATAAATGGGAAACTGTTGGACAATAAAGCTATTATTATTATTATTATTATTTGGATCAACATTGTAAGATACTGTATAATTCCTCTTCACAGTGAACTTTAGAACATCTTTCATATTACTTTTCCCAATAATAAACAACTTCACACCTTTGAAGCTCTTTACAACTGTTTGCAGAGTAACAGCAACACATGACAGATATTTACGTGTCTAGCCGACGGGTATGCATATACAAAAAACTGGACAAAGTTATTATGTTGATTCGAAAATAGAGAAGATCGATCTGGTAATATTTGAGATCTATCCGACGATTTATCAGATTCAGGCTAGAAAGAACGAAGTTTCACGTGTAACTGTTAATTATCGAATAATCAGGTTCTACCTATTTTTAAAATATCTTAAGATAAATTGTTAATGTTGACTTGATTTCAACGTAAGGTATAATTAAACTCTATTTCTTGGTCAATGGCTTCATTTATATCATAAGCCTTTTTTGCATTAGGGCATGCTCATGTTCATATACTCAGTCACTTTTAATATAAAGCAGCAATTCATTATCCCTAGCCTACAAAAAAGAATCCGAATATGTAAGAAAGGAATATACGGGGACACAAAATCGTCTCATCAGGGGCTCTATCATGGCATTTTTAGTAAATGCACAAAGAAGTTGCCACGAATAGAAGGTCACTAATATTAAGGAAAGACAGTAGTTATATGAGAGCTAAATAGTTATATTTGCTCCCTTGAGTCACCGTATGATGTCAAAAACAACAGTGTTTTTATCGAAGGTTAAAGCCATCTCTGAGAAGTCCAGCACAGAGTTCCCTTTGTTGTTCGGTGTCTTTGAGGAATTCAAAAAAACAGGTGACTGAGAGTACATTGCACATCACGCAAAACACGTAAGTCGGGACCAACTATACCAATCCTGGCCAGAAAAGAAGGATAACGTCTATGTCCAAACCTTAGTCTGCAACACATATTTTCTGTGAATTCGCATATTGTGAAACAATGGAACTGTCAAAATTTCTTCTTGTATGAAGCAATAGTGCGTCGAGGTGGTTGTGCCACTCACCTATAAATACTCGTATAATTTCGAAACGGCAGACGCAGGACGCACTCATCAGTTTTAAGCCCGTTTTTATCCACCTCCTAATGGATTGCGAGGTCGCCTAAGTAGCTGCTAGGAGAATGACTACTTTTATGGTTGTTTTTTTTTTTAAATTTATGGTATTTATGGGTCCTAGGTACGTAATTTTTGAGAAAGGGTCCCAAATGTGATTGTATTTTGGGAAGTGAGGCCTAGGTCTGAGAACTCTTTTCATGAATCTGTTAATTGTTTCCCCGTCAAAATTCAACGTAGTACTCAGGGTTGATCTGTCTATTGATTGTTGAATATGATGCCCCAAGGTCGAACTCATGTGTCAGCAATTAGAACACTGTATTCTCATCCCTTTGTTAAGTCATATTGTTTTTGTATTCCTGCACTTAAACATGCGTCATTCGGAGCTCGTCTCATGGAGAACACCTTCCGAGTATCTCACTGCACCCAGGGTAAGTGGCTTCCAGAGGGGATAAGGTCCTCTGGAAGGAGAAAGTAGTAAGGATTGTTAGACTGAAACAAGATCACATCTGAGGATTTTAATTTGTCTATAAGCGGAAACCGGGGTTGTGTTTTCCATACTGAAAAAACTGAAATGCCTTCAGCTTTACCTGATATTATTTTGTTTATGGTTCTTGGTAATAATTTCAAGGTAGGAAATGTACAATTTTAGGGTTTCCCAGTTTAGTGTAACAGAGTCTATAAAATCTGACTTTGGGTCTGGATGCCAAAGAGAACTTCTATTTCTGGGGTTCAGAGAGTTTTAAATATACAGCGTGAGGCTTAAAGAGTGGATAACCTTTAATCTGCAGCTAGAGGACATTATAGCGACTGAAAATATTGTAAATTGTGTCTAGTAAAAGTGACCCGGTTTTCAATTTTTGTGACGTATTTCATATTTGGAGGAAATGGGCACCTCACTCACTGTTTTCAGTCTCGTGATCACACTTGAAGGGTTTTTCTCATTCTTTTTTCAACATAGTATTCTTCGATACATGTCATAAAATATAAATTGCTTTTTTCGAGCTACAGGTTTAACTGCTTTTTTAAAAAATCATTAAAGCTCGAGAAAAAATGTTTGTTCTCCTAAGTTTGCCCACGTGTGGTGTCAATAATATTGCGATAACCTAGTGAAACAAGACATGAGTAATTTTCCTAATTTATTCCTATTGTAACGGTTTCACCGTCCGATTGTATTTATTAAATCACTTATCGATTTTCATTTCAGAATCGCAACTCATTAATCCCATCTCCAGCTTATCCCATCTCTAGCTTTTTTACTTGGAAATATTTCCGCTTGGAGCGCGCTTGATGCGGGGTTCCTGATCTGTGATCTTCCTCGCGCCTCCTTTTCACTTGAGCCGCCGATCTAACAAGAGCTGAGAATTTTGTTCTCTGTAGCATGAGGTCATATAGCACCATGTGCTAGCATTTTGTAAAATGTGTGTCCAAATAGGATAAAATGATTGGGGCCACCCTCTTTCCCTTTGTCTTTGACTTTGCCTTCCTTTGTCTTTGACTTTGCATTGCCGTGCCTTCAGCCATGCACGTGCCTTGGCTGCGCCATCACTTACAGCTTCATCCTTAGTGAAGATCACCTTTAAGCTCAACTTCACTGCATCCTTCGCCTACATCTAGTTTTGAAGCCACTAAATATGAGGTCACCCCTCATAACTGGGACCTCCACTTGAAGCCCTTGGCCATCCTCGCTTCAGTCCAGGCAAAATGGACCAGCTTAGCGAAAGATAAGTGGATGATTTTGTAACAGCGCCAAAGTTTTAAATCTTTCATCTTGTTCTTTAAAATTTCAATTTCAAATGTAATGAAAATGCTTTTCTAGTTTAATAAAATCTGTTAAATTTTTGTGTTCTGTTTGTTCTTCTATCCTCTAGCCATGCCATGGTCGACATACAGCTACACGGCTGTAGATGTCTTCATGCCACCGACTGAGCTACCGGAAGCTAATGGTAACCCCCTTTCTGTGATTGTGCAGAAAAGTTGGAATCTTCATTGCTTTCCATCTTTACTGGACTCTTTGCGGAACAGAAGCTTTACATAAATTGGCACCCGCAACGTGAGGCTTCGATTGGTGTTTGGCTTTGTCGACAAGTGGTTTGCTAGTGGAAGATTGGCAGACAGAACATAGTTTTCAAAATTCTTTACAATTTTTGGCAGCATTTCTATTTTTAATTGCTTTTGGTACTCAAATTTCTAATTCTTTAATCATCCTTACTTTTTGCTTAATGTTTAAAATTTTTATCAAAAAATTAAAATTTTTCCACCTGTTTATTTCATAGGCGTACTATGCTCTATTAACTTTTAAATTGTCTTGTTTAGTAGTTAGCGAGATCATTGCCAGAATTTTTTTTCTCACATACTACTATAGTTTTTATTTACTGCTGGGGACAGTTATAACTTTTTTCTCATTGTAGTTTTGAGATCGATGATATTTTGATAATTTTTTGTTGAATATTGATAGTCTGGGGACCTTAGGTTTCCCAGCATTTTGTCGAATATCATCAAACTTTTGATAGAGGTTGTGACTATTATTGTTGATAGTTTATATATTCTTACATGCTTTTGATTTTTGATCACTAACCTCTTAGTTTTTGAAAGTATTTCTTCATGTGTAGCTTTTTTGATTTCTTGAGACTTCTCATGTATGCATATATAACATAGCCTAATTGTTGGATCTCTGGTGTACTGATATAGCTCTCATGATGTTTGGTACGTAGGAAATTTACTTTCAAAATTATTTTTGCCTTCCCCAAATGTTTTTACTTTTTGAATTCTTGACTATACTTGAACTTTTGATCATTTGTTTTCATTCTGATGGCAATAATCTACTGACTAGAGTTATCTGGAGTAAATCATTTTGCGATTTATCCATTGGTCCGAATTGTATGAAATTGATATTCATAATTTTTTGTATATTTTGGCGGTTTACTTTTTTTCAAGTATTGACACTTGGACATAGTTGATACTTACTTTTTTTTCAAGAAACAAATGATGTTTTTCTTGACTATATTTTTGCTACTTTCCAACGGGGGGGTGACTCCTAAATCATTTTTACCTATACAAAGACACACATACTCATTTATGATAATTAAATTTCAACTTGTTGTTGAAATATTATACGTTCCTCAGTAACTATTGTAGTAATTTTTTCTCTTGTTTGGAGCATAAGTTTTCATAATTTTAATATTTTATAGTTTTATCTGGCATATTCTTTGGGCGAAATTAGAACATTAGTGTCTGATTTTCCATTGGATTTACAGGACTTGAACGTTTCTGTACTTTTTTAATGTATGTCAGATATAAAATAATTTTTTTAAGATTTGGCTGCTCCTGTTTTTGTATTGAAACTTTTTGTTTGTATTGTTAGTTTTTTGTGTTTTGGATCCTTGTCATTTATTGACGTATTCATAATTTTTTTTCTTTCAAGTGTTTCTTTGAGGTTTGTTTCTCAATCATGGTTCAGCCTAGACTAAGCCCAAATGACTTATTAAGTCATGAACTCCACTACGAGATTCATATCAGAGGTTTGGAAGTCCCTATTCCTTCCTTATATTGTTCATATAGTAAAATCTCCGTTAGTGTACACATTGAAAGATCTCCATGGTAATATCTTGGGAGATTTATATGTTAAAGACTTGAAACCTGATAATACATTGAATGTTGATCATGGCAATGGTATTGATGTTTTGCGTAATGATGTAATGAGTGAGAGTTCTGATTCGGACAGCGATTAACTTTTGCTCTTGTGTATCATTATGCTTTATATACTCTGATATTCTAAAATTCAGATAAATAATTCTTGCTTAATCATTATCATTTTTAACAATACTCATATTTCCGCTCAATCGAAGGGGGCGAGTTTTTCGACCTGTACATTGGAGCGAGTAGGTTTTCCTATATTTATTTCCTAGTACAGATGCGAACGGACAAGATTTTCCTTTGATAATGATTAAACTTATTTGCTGTAAGAGCCAACTGATCGTTTACTTTGAACATTTAACATCGTTGATCCTTCAACCTTTTGAAATATTACAATCAGTCCAATACTCATATTTCCGCTCAATCGAAGAGGGCGAGTTTTTCGATCTGTACATTGGAGCGAGTAGGTTTTCCTATATTTATTTCCTAGTACAGATGCGAACAGATAAGAATTTCCTTTGATAATTGTTAAGCTAATTTTCTGTAAAACGCAGTTGAATGTTTACTTTGGACATTTGTCATCGTTGTTCTTTCAACCTTTTGAACTATTACGTCAAACCACCATTTACAAAATTTACAAGTCATAATTATTTTTCTGATTCCAATTTAATGTGTATACTTCATCTTTTGAATATTTTATTTTTCTGAGTGTACTCAAAATTTAAATTGCATTCCCGATCAAAATCATGTGACAAATACTGTGTATAACATTTTATAATTTTTTTATGCGTAAACTTTTTGAATTTCTTTTACATACTTACGCACCTCTATTTTTGAAGTCTATTACTTTTGAAGTTTTTGATAGTATCCTCTTTTTAATTCATTATAACTTTCTTCGAGAGCACAGACTTACATTGATTTTTGGTTCAAACTTTTGATGTTTGTTCACATATTTTTGAGTGGTTTTGAACTTTGACAGTATTTTGTAGTCTGGATAGTTACGTAGATTCGTTGCGATGTATGCCTTTGAGGGTCTTGTACTATCCACAGTTCCTTTAATTGAAAGTGTTTTCTTCATATGCATTTTATTTTCTTCTTGAGACTTGTCATATATGCTTTCCGCCTAGTTGCAAATCTGTGCGTATTGATAAACTCTTGAAACCTCTGGCGTATAAGTAAAACTCACTTTTGATATAGTAATTTATGTCTCAGTTCAATTCAATCAGTTCAATTTGATTTGAAGTAATTGTCAATTCCTTCTTGAGATTTTTCATATATGCTTTCAGCCTTTGTGCACATCTGTGCGTATTGCTAAGTCTTGAGCTTGGTTGCGACATTGCTTTCATGTTTCGCTATAGATTTTGAAATATCTGGTGATTTTGCTTTTGCATTATTGCATTTGTTTTGATAGTCTGCTCTCATAGTTTTTTCGACTTCTTATTTCTTTCAATTTCTGTCTTGACTTGAAGTAATCGCCAATTCTTATAGATTCAGTATAGTAATTCTCTTTTCATACTTTACACTGGTAAATTATTATAGTTTTTCTAATCTTGTAATATTTCATATTTGAACTTAACTTTCATTTTACAATGATATGGTTATTCTCAGTGTAGGCTTTGAAGTGCGCTGATGATATCAGTAATCTACATGAGAATATTCCATAGACTATAGACATTCTTGTCTAGGGCTTTGGAGTGCACCTATGGTGACCCTAGAAAGCTGTCTTTCCCTCATATTTTTGCTTTAAATCAAAATTCGAATTCTTACCTATCATATTTATTTCTATTTCTTGTTCACTAGATTGTTTTTTTATAACTCCAATTTTGCACCTACATATATCCTAGACTCTTGCATACAATTTTTGCTTGCGGCATTACTCTCATGTATCATGATTTATTAAAATATCTTGTGATTTTCGTTTCGCTATTTTGCATTTTACATATGCTCACTTCGTTTCTAAATTATTACTCATGAAACTTTTAATATTTTGCTTACTTTTGTATTTTTTGAGAATTCTTTATAAAATCATGCTCATATAGCTTTGATATTTCCTTTCACTTTATGATTTTAATACTATTAGATTTACAGTTACACTTGTGTTCCACTTATTTTTTTTTGAAATTTATTTTGCTCTTTTCTATATTGAACTTAAGAATTTTTTTTGGTCTGGTTCTTATGTTGTCACATGACCCGAAAATTTTGATTGAACTTACTCTTGTTCATTGATTGAACTTAAGCTATATTTTGACTTTGAAAATCTTACTTCAATATTTCATAAATGTCTCTTATATACTTTAATTCTCTGAAAACATTTTGAATTATTTTGTAGTCTTACAGACTGCTGGCGCCCGATAATTTTTTTGTGGAATCAGAACTGCACTTAGTTAACATCTTTTTTGATTAAAATACCTTCTTGATCAAGTTTTCATTGGTTTAGTACTTGTAAATTGTTTTGTTATATGACTTGGTTTCCTAATAGAATTTGTTAATTTCTTTTGATTTTCATATTTTGAAAATAGTAATGCGCAGTTTTTTTACATTGGATATTGGTTTAAAATATCACTGTAGATGATATTCTTTTTGGGTTTGGAGCATTGCGAGATAATCCGGCAATTGTTTTGAGAAAGTTTATTATTCTGTTTTTTTTACCTCTTATGGTTTAGGTACTTACTTAGTTTTGAAGTTTTTAGTGGTCAGTCGTGCATTTTGGATGTCATTGTGATTCCTCACTTCGTGCTTGGACTACTGCTGAAGCTTTTGGTATATTATTTTTCTCGTCCTAGGTGTGACGATGTTTTATGTTTTGGGTTGTTCATCATATGATGATAGTTTTTTTAAGTGCAACCACTGTACTTTTCAGCGAGTTGGTGCTATAACCATCCCTCTTGTTTGGTAGACTTGAGGCTATCCCTTTTTCTTCCAATTCTCTTCTAACATTTTTGTTTCTACCTTACTTTTGCTACTTGTTATCTGGTCGAATGGTTGTACATTTGTCCTTCCGTGATAACTTTCAATTTCCTTGTTAAATAAAAAAAATGCTTGAATGCTTCTTCGATTTTTTTTTTGTTAAGTAGGGGCGAGTGTAACGGTTTCACCGTCCGATTGTATTTATTAAATCACTTCTCGATTTTCATTTCAGAATCGCAACTCATTAATCCCATCTCTAGCTTATCCCATCTCTAGCTTTTTTACTTGGAAATATTTCCGGTTGAAGCGCGCTTGATGCGGAGTTCCTGATCTGTGATCTTCCTCGCGCTTCCTTTTCACTTGAGCCGCCGATCTAACAAGAGCTGAGAATTTTGTTCTCTGTAGCATGAGGTCATATAGCAGCATGTGCTAGCATTTTGTAAAATGTGTGTCCAAATAGGATAAAATGATTGGGGCCACCCTCTTTCCCTTTGTCTTTGACTTTCCCTTTGTCTTTGACTTTGCCTTCCTTTGTCTTTGACTTTGCATTGCCCTGCCTTCACCCATGCATGTGCCTTGGCTGCGCCATCACTTAAAGCTTCATCCTTGATGAAGATCACGTTTAAGTTCAACTTCACTGCATCCCTTGCCTACATTTAGTTTTGAAACCACTAAATATGAGGGGGGGATCTGGGACCTCCACTTGAAGCACCTGGCCATCCTCCCTTCAGTCCTGTCAAAATGGACCAGCTTAGCGAAAGATGAGTGGATGATTTTGTAACAGCGCTAAAGATTTAAATCTTTCATCTTGTTCTTTAAAATTTCAATTTCAAATGTAATGAAAATGCTTTTCTAGTTTAATAAAATCTGTTAAATTTTTGTGTTCTGTTTGTTCTTCTATCCTCTAGCCATGCCATGGTCGACACACAGCTACATGCCTGTAGATGTCTTCATGCCACCGACTGAGCTACCGGAAGCTAATTGTAACCCCCTTTCTGTGATTGTGCAGAAAAGTTGGAATCTTCATTGCATTCCATCTTTACTGGACTCTTTGCGGAACGGAAGCTTTACAATATTGCAAAATGATACAATACACGGTAATTCCTACTGCTAATTCAAAGGATGCTCCTATTAAGGTTAGCTAAGACTCCTATTTCTTCAAATACAATTTCTACTTGAATAATAAATGTGAAAAATCACATTTGCCTAGTGACTTGGTTGTTTTTGTTTGATCTCATAGTGACAGATCAAGTGTCAAGATTCCTTAATAGCCTTACCGTACGCAGCGGTTTTGTATAGTGATTTAGATCTGCCATATGGTGGATAGCCCAATCTTGTGAACGGAAATGTCTCAATACAGTCCGAGGGAGTATGCTCAAATATATCTTATTTATGGTGAGTGTGGAGGTAATGCCAATCAAGCTGCAGAATAAGAGCCAATCCTGATTTTTTCGACCACATCTTGTGGAGTGACGAGGCAACTTGTACAAAAATTGGATATGTAAAATTGCATAACTTGGCAGCTCATCAATCCCCATTTAGTAAGAGAAGGTAAGTCAGAATATCAATTTAAAATAAATCATTGAACTGGTATTTTAAATGGACAAATTATAGAGCCATTTGAATTACCAGCGACTTGGCTACAGAGAGCTACTTCAGTCTTTTTAGGTGATTATCTACCGACTTTACTTGAAAATGTTCCACTAGAGCAAATAATGAGAATGTGCCCTACTCATGATACTCAAAATGTGCCAGAGTATCTCAACGAAATGTATCCCCGTTGCATCGGGCGCTTGGGAGCAATTTTGTGGCCACCAAGGTCACCAGACCTCAAGACTCTCAACTTTTTTTACTTAGTGTATCTTAAGGAGAAGGTCTACAAGAAGCCCTTTAATTCAGTGGAAGAGCTAGGTGCGTGGATACAAACAGCTGTGAGAGAAATCAACGAAGCCGGATACACACGCAAAATCAGGCATTTATAAAAAGATGCAGCGCCTGTATCAGAGCTCGTGGTGGTCATTTTGAGCACTCAGTGTAACTTCTAATAATATGTTTATATCTAGCGAGTTCTTACACCATAAAGCTAGTATCTCGCGTTAAATTCTTATCCATCTGGTAGATTTAAACTGCAACATTACTAATACGTTTTGTAAACGTTGTAATAAATCTGAATATTTTGTGATGATTTTTCTAATTTTGATACGCTCTTTTGTTATGCCTCAATATTGTGCTAAATCAGCAACTTGAGTTAGACTTTTCTTTGGAAAAGTAGGCGTCTCAGCTATTCCAATAGGAGTATCCTTTGAATTGACAGCAGAAAATACGGTGTATTGTATCATTTTGCAATCTCATTGAATTAGGCAAATTATTCACGTTTTGTTTCACTGGATTACCACGATATTAGTGACACCACACGTGTCCAAACTTGAGAGAAAAAAATCAATTTTTTTCTGAGTTTTAATGATTTTTTAAGAAAGCAGTTAAACCTGTAGCACGGAAACGGCAATTTACATTTAATGACACATGTATCCAAGAATACTTATGTCGAAAAAAGACTGAGGTAAAACCTTCATGTGTTATCACGGGACTTAAACAGGTGAGTGAAGGAACTAATTTCCTCCAAGTTTGAAAAACGTCAAAAAACCGTGCAACTTTTACCAGACACAATTTTCAATTTTTTGAATCGTTATGATGTCCTCTAACTGGAGGTTAAAGGTTATCCAACACCCTGTATATTCCATTTCTATGTTTCTTAATCTAGATTCCTTGTCAGCTAGTACATCTATCTTCTTTAAAGGTAAACAATCATTGTCTCGATCTCACACCATTCCATACGTCTTTTGTTATCTAAGGACAAGAACCGGACACTCATGCATGATTCCTTCTATGTCTCCACCCTTATTTCACTGCTGCGCAGATAGATACTATGTTACCCAAAAGCCTTGCGAGCATTTGAATCAACCAGTGCAAAAACCTTGTAAGTCCCAAAATTTAAATTTTTCAGGAGAATAAAAACTCACACACTATGCTTTTTTGGGCATAATATAGTATTTAGGTTCCAAAAGATTGAAATTTTGAATAACCTTCACAATTTATTATTAATATTAATAATGAAAAAATCTCGAAAACCTGTTATGGACTTACGTTGTTTTAACAGGAAATAGAGTTAGCGAAATATAGCAAGGTTTCAAATATATAATATTTTTCGTTGCTTATTGCTTATTTTTTTTAAGGTAAATAGAAGAAACCCGGTCAAAGCGAACATTTGGGAAAATCGAATTAGTCGTTTTACATCTAATTCTAAACCATCAATCGACCATCGTGAAATAACACATAGACTTATTAGATCGACTTTCTTCAATAATCGGCAATCGGTTGTACAAGACAATATTAACATTGTGTATACGTATTGTGAGTAATTCTTTCTTTATATTATCTTTGAGAACAGCTATAAAATATTTAGCTTGTATTTAAATGGCCTCTTCAGACAGAGGATTGAGTCAATGGTTTTCTTAGGAAACAAAAAATCTCTCTTACAAGTGATTTTGGGCAAAGCGGATAAAGCTTATAATCTTATTTTTGTAATAAGTGAATAATGGAAAATTGATATTTTGATGCAATAGCACATAAACATGAACATATTGTTCATTACTTATTGTTGAAAATTACACTTGACTATTGAGTTATTACGATGCCACATGTTTTTGAATGTTTTAATATTTTTGACGTATATAGGGAAAACCCGGGCAAAGCAAACACATGGAAAAGTCAAAATTCATAAGCTTCAATAATCATCCGCAATCGGTGTAGATGAACCCTAATGCTTATGTGACTATCAGGCATCAAAATGTATTATTTCAATCACCATCGGATCATGTATTTGTTAATTAATCTTTCTTTATTTATTGAGTTATGATATTATATTAATTTTTTTGCCTTACAGCACATTAAGTACTTTTTGCTTTTTTTAACGAGAAAATTGATCTTCCAAGATAGGTGTTGTGCTTGTAAACCCATCTTTATAAAGTCTGTATGAGCAGGGATTTAAAATATTTAGCGTATCTCTAAGGCACCTTTTCAGTAATTCAACTGAGGAGAATTGAGTCAGTTGTTTTGGTAAGAAACAAGGAAAGTTTTAAACAAATGATTTCGGGCAGAGCGGACGAAACCCGTAACCTTATTTTTGTAATTAGTGAATGTTAAAATTGATTTTTGGTTAATATAGCACATAAATATGAAAATAAGACAATACAGGGATACTGATGCTGTCTTTGAAATGACCCATTCAAGTAGCGGCCGTCGAGTAGTGCATGCTAAAACATTTTATTGATAATAATGGTGAAAACCAGAAAAGCTGTTATGGAATTACGTTGTTTTAGCAGCAGATAGAGTTACTGGCATGTAACTAAAGCAAAAGA
Source organism: Acanthoscelides obtectus (assembly GCA_963669975.1). Classification (NCBI taxonomy): domain Eukaryota; kingdom Metazoa; phylum Arthropoda; class Insecta; order Coleoptera; family Chrysomelidae; genus Acanthoscelides; species Acanthoscelides obtectus. The sequence continues at coordinate 62,063,541 of CAVLJG010000009.1, read as the reverse complement.
ATCATATACTCGTACATTTGTATTTTTTATCATTGAGTCGTCACATTCTCACGCATACGCTGTTAAAAACAAATCGAAAAAACCTTACTGACTAGGTGTATACGTATACGTTTTTTTGTTCAATAATGCTGAAATCGAGTGATAAGAGTCTGTCTAGCTAGAAGAACATTTTCTTGGCATTCCTTCGTCCAGATATATTTTTTTAAATACAAAAAAAGTTGCCAAGACAAATGGTACACAGGTGAAACGATATGATTTTCCATGGTATTTGAATTTCAAATATTTTCTGCTAGATACATGGGTAGGTAATAAAAATTAACCATACTTCTTTGACTAGGTTTTTGATTGTTCTATGGTCCTCCATTTTAAAGTGAGGAACAGAAACGAATTTGTACAACTGCTTCAGTTTAAAATAAATCCATGTTCACCATTTGGCTTTGGTGTAGAAAGTATGGTGAGAAAAACTCCTCAGCACGATAGAGATCTCACCACAGCTCCTATTTCCAACAGACAGTCTAAGGCATTAGTAGAATGTACTGAGGGGAACTCACTAACATATTTTTCCTTTTCTGGGGACTTTGTTCAAATAGGATTTTGTAGCCCTGAGCTCAACTAAGTATTATACGTTTTTGTCAGTTGCGACAGTCATCCAATTTGTAAAAAAAAACCTAAATCTGGCTGCATGTTTTACCACTAATTCCTTGGTTTCTTCTCTCGTAACGCTGGTAGGATCCCTTCGCCTTCTTGTGCGGTGACTTTCGATATGGTTGGCTCCTCTTGCTGCCCCGCAGAGCCTTGCAGTTTGGTGGGAACTTCCATTTTTCTATGAGCTCCAGTCTGGTATCCCTCTCCACAACCTGTGTTGAGTAGCTGATGTATATTGAAGCTATGCCTGCTGCGATATCCGGACCTTCTATGAATTGCCACCGTCATGAGGACCTGTAAAAAAAACATGTCTTTCTGATTCCATGTAATTTTCACTGAATCCTGTACGGTGATATGGTGAGGGTTTTGGAGTGAAACCAACACGAAGCTACATAAAAAAACATGTAGACATTGTGCTAAAATAACCAGCAGAAAATGTAATAATGTAATAATATGTCCATTTTCGTGAAAATGTAACCTGACATCTGGTTGCATGTTTGGAGTGAAAAATCCAGTTGAGTTTTTTGGTTGGTTCCAGGTGAAGCAGCCTAATCAGTAATCTGTAGATACAGTACGTACTGGTTCAAAGTGAAAGCCAATACGTGTTGGCATGTTCAAAATAAAATTTCATCTCTAACCACTAAGGCATATATTTAAACTTACTGCTTGATGACGATATTTCCTGTATTTTCCGCTCCAGTTTTGTCATTTTCTTCTTCAGGAATCTCAACAAGCTGTTTCTTATTTCTTCCAGCACCATACACTTCGAGCGTAAGAACTATAATGGCGAATTGGGAACAGTACAGATATCAGGTAAGCTATGTGGCTGTGGCATGCCCAAGGACGTCTATACTGGTGGCCATACAGAATTCTTTTTCAACTTTCCGTACAAAAAAATTAGCAAGAACCATACTATATTTGTGACCTTGAGGACATGAACATCGAAGTAAAATTACAACTATCTAGACCTACACTCGAGACGAGGGCAGCTAAAGTATGCCGGAAGAAAGAGAGTTCCTCTGAGAACGCACAACACCTTGTAGGCAGCAGCGGTGGCGGCAGTAGTAGACTCTTCGGTCTCCTGATCAGTCGCCGTGCGCTGTGCGGGTTCGAGTCCCGTCCCAGGAGAAATTTTTCTCTTGGCTATGGATGTTGTGATGGTCCGTAGGTGGTAGACGGTCGAACGTGGAAGTACCACCCGGCGGATCTCGTAGGCGGAGCCAGAATGTGTGCATGTTGCATGCACACGTGTTCCCTCGCCAGAGTCCGTGTGGCGTCCCCCCTTTCCCCTGTATCCCCCTATAGCCCCACGGTACCCAATGGGTGTTTAGGCCTTAGGCCTTCGTGGTAGTTGGAGTATAAAAAAAACTAGAATGCCAGCTAAAAGTAACCATTCCAGAGTCTATAAAAAGGGTTTTGAAAATGAATGGATTTGATGATGACCGACTACTACCTGAGCTTTCGGACGAAGATATAGTGGAAATTGAAAAGTTTACTAGAGAAGTAATGCCTTTCGTGATTTCCGAGGATGAATGTGAGAACTTTTTCGGCGTATTCTGCTTGCATTCTACAAATTTTTAGTTTGTATCAGAACATAGGAGACGTCTATATACAATATCAAAATACTTTGGAGACAAGCTGGTAGAGACACCACAACCAACAAGCTTAGAAAACGAGTACACCTAGCAAGCGTGAGTTAATGCGTCTAGGACCTAAAGGTTACAGCGACTGGCTAACCATAGATAACATAACGGGAGACAATGAAAATTTGAAACACGCTTTATTTTTTGGCAAACAAAGATATCGCTCCAAGATTGGGACATGTTTAGTTAGTCAATAAGAGACATTTCTGGAAAGGTGAATGGGTTATCTCTCCCATCCAGTTTAACCGGAAGGACTTTTTCACATGGTGACCTGTATATTTTCATCCATGATCGTACTCTATGCAAAATTCCTTTTCTAACGATGTGTCACAAGTGACATTTTCGTTTTGAAATGACGGCGCTGTAAAGGAATTTGTGAATAACCTAAAATACGCCACATTGCTTACAAGACAAAAAAATATGTTAAACTGTCAAGGTGGCATCATCAACAAATGTCTATGAAAATGGGGCAAATAAATGAAATCCTATAATTATGTGTCTTTCCTGTTAGTATACTTATTTGAAAAAAAATAAATCAGGAATCCACATCTTCAACACAGGATTTCTAATAGATTTTAAATAGGACCCTGTATACCTTTCCCAGAAATCTAATTGTACGTAAAGTTCCCTATTCAATGATATATAACAATTGTACCTTTGTTGTCAAATGACAGCTGCATAAAAGAATTTCTGAATTAACCTCCATAAGCTATAGGTACTGCAAAATAAAAAGTAGGTTTGTTTTTATGCATGGAATCGTAAAGCTTGAATTAAGACGAGTATTATTATTACTGTTATTATTATTATTTTAATGTGAGCAGCAGAACAAACCTTGTTATGATACTGCCCATCCCCCAAGAAACATTGAAAGAAATAATGTCCTGCTTGGAGAACTGAATATTGAGTCCGAAACAGTCGATACACTGATGTTATGGGCATCACGTGGAGTGGATCATTTCGGAATAAAATAATCGAATAACTTGAATGCGGCCAATTGTGCACGTGGGGTGTGCGATCCCTAACTGAATCATACGCGGGGCTCGGCAACCCGAGCGAAAATAAGGGACACGCAGAATATTGGTTGGCAGTGGGCCGGATTGGAAATGAAAAATAGATCAGAGGAAATAAGTTTATCGCTCAACATTTTCCTCGGCGTGACGTAAATATTCTGCGGTGGATGATTTAAATATAATAATAATAATAACAACCTCTATATAAGATGAGAATACTATACATCCATGGTCCTGGAGGTACTGTCTAAGATGAAGATAAGATATATGTGGTAGACGATTGCCGTTGAACTAGGAGGTGCCGCCTACGAATTTCGGTGGTGGATATTTCACATGCACATGTGTTCCCAGATAGCTTGCGTAACATCTGCCATTTCCTAAACCTCTAGGGTACCCAACGGTGGTTGGGCCGTAGGTCCTTATTCTACCGCACCTCTACCGTACCGTTGCCGTAACCCAGAACCTAAATCATGCGCTCGACGTTAAACTGTTTATAAACAGGAATACGGCAACGCTAGAAGTTTAAACTTTCTGCTGTTGCCGCTCCCGATTCAATCAATGAAACTTTATTTAATAGTCAATATATTTTATTAATTGAAATATATATTGTCAATTTATTTAAATAATGATATGAATTATCAGATGTGTGTTACAAGTGATGAAGACCCTGCATCTGATCTGCGGAAAACTATGGTCTTCAAGGCAGTTGAAAATCGGATTGACAAAGTTTCTGAAAGCTCCTCATGGAAGCCGCGGTGCGCTGGTATTTAGGCTTCTGCCTGCGCGGCTGCTCCAGTATAAAAAGAAGATTTGTATCGCAGCAAAACTTTTCAAACATACTAAAGACGGCCAACTGGCAGCTGGTTCGTGCTTTTTGGCAACTCACCAGGTAGGACAACGGAAGAAAGCACAACGACTGTCTATCTGAGATATCAGATTTATCGGAATATGGCGACACAAAGTGCCATCTAATACCAAAATCGACAAAACACTCAAGGGCAAATAAAGCTTATATGTTGTAAGTAAGAGCAGCTTTGTACCTCTGACGATTGGTACCAAGCTTGGTTTTGATAGTGAACGCACTTGGCTTAGATCATTAAATGTACCTCGACCAGGTTCATCCTCAAGCTTTAGGTGTGGCTTGAATGTGTTTGGCGTTGAATCAGTTTCGCATTTTGCATTAAATGTACCCGTAAGAGTTAATTGCGTGCATGTTCAAATAAGTTCAAGATCAAGGGTTACCTTGCTGTGATCCTACGAGTTACATAAATTGAAACATTTCTAGACAATAAGTAAAACCTGTTTAAGCGAAATGTATATAATTGGTAAAGCTTCTTCTTCAAAATGAAGTTGTGAGCTTACCACTTCAAATATAAAATCAATCTCCTTCTTTTTGATTCTCTATAGTGCTGGAATTTTGCTATGCCATCTGGTTTCGAAGCTGAAGTCTTACAAAGTCATACTTCGGCGGAAGCTTTAATTTTTCACCTAACTGGTCTAGACGACAATGACCACGTCTCAAGTTACATCCACAGATTTGGGGTTTTTCAATACCATCACGGAACGTCATGGGAACCAGGCAGTAAGAATGATGAAGGACTGGATCAAGGGCAGAAAACGACTGGCACAGGAGATCAATCGACGGATTTTCGTATTAAAATGTAGAAAACATGGCATTACACCACATCACATCACCCACCGCTTAACATCAATCACACAATATAAGATGGGATGAAAAATCGTCTGCACAGGTTAGGTGACAAAATACTCACACTTGAGATATCTTCCTGCCACAGACAGTTGAAAAAACTTCATTCCATGCTCAATTCACTCCAAAGTGACATAATTTCTTCCACTTCTTCCCTAATTTTTGATAATTTCAAATATAGACAACTCAGACATTACAATAAAACCTTTCATAACATAACAAACTCTAATATTCGTAAGTTTGACAGATTGTTGAATGACACCAGAAAAACCTTGCTCAACATTCAACAAAATTGGATAATAAATCACAGTAATGTTGACATCCCTCATGACATTTTAAAATTTATTTCCCTAGGGCCTAAGTTAAGTGTAGAGCCGATTGTTAATAATGACATTCTAATTAGATCAATCCTAGCTGATGTAGACACAATAGCATCCTCCATAAGTGATGACACTGAAAGAAACATTTTCACAACTCGTTCCACTAACCTCATCACTAACTATTATCATAGTAACAATCTTAATAAAAAGCATTCCTTTTATCACAACCTTTTAAACAAAATTAGAACATTTCTAAAACAACATTCTGAACTTATGGTTACAAGATCTGACAAAGGCAATGTTACAGTGATAATGCTTAAACAACACAATTTAGATCTTTGCAACAATCTTATCAATGATGACCCATCATACCATGAAATTAATAGCGATCCCACACTTAAAGTGGAAAAGAAAAGTAATGACATTATTAAGGAACTTCTCAGCACTGGACAAATAACCCAAGAACAAAAAAGAACTTTGATTACTTATAACTCTGTCCCTCCCAAATTCTATGCGCTTCCGAAAATTCACAAACCTGTACTCTCAGTAAGACCTATAGTTGCATCAATAGGTTCAGCCACCCAGGCTTTGTCTTCGTTAATATCGGCAACACTAAAATCAGCACATGCAGATAATGATTACTACATCAAAGACTCATTTGACGTCTCTCGTCAGTTCAACAGATTGCCAATACCAGCCGATCACATTATCGCCAGTCTTGATATGGTGTCGCTATTCAGCAATATCTATCTGGATGCATGTACAAGAACTATAAATAAACACTGGAATGAGATAAGTCAACACTGCAACATATCTCTAGAATCGTTCACCAACATTCTAACATTCCTCTTTCATAACAATTATTTCTCTTTCAATAACAAAATATATTCTCAAACACATGGTTGTCCTATGGGATCTGTTCTATCACCAATTTTGGCAAAATATGTCATGGATGATCTGCTTGATACTGTTATTCCGACACTACCCTATAACCTCTTCTTCATAAAAAAATACGTAGATGACATTATTTTATGCCTCCCCTCCATAGGGCTGGATGGTATTGTCAGAGAATTCAACAGCTAAGACCCCTACATCCAATTTACCATTGAAAAAGAAGATGAGAACCTGTCTGTCCCCTTTCTAGACACAAGACTCATCCGCACCAACAACAATAGTTTATTGGTAGACTGGTACCAGAAACCTATGGCCTCAGGTCGGTTTCTCAATTTTAGGTCGTATTATAAGATAGGGATTAAAATCAACTAGGTGAAACAGATGAAAACAAGGGTAATAATCAGCATCTCAGACAATACTTTCCACACCTCAAATTTACGTAAACTATCAAAACTGTTCATCAATAATGGTTATCCGAAGTGTCTGATTAACAACATCTTATTTACTTCACCTTAAAATATTTTGCTAAACTCTTATGATACAAGTAATTGTCGTACAACCCCTAATAACAGAACTGATAGAATTCCCAACAATAACATCAATTCAAACAGTACAAGCACCAACCCAAACTCCAGACCTGGTTTTGCTGTGCTACCCTATATCAAGGAACTGACCCCTAAGCTGATCAGATTGCAGTCCTTTGAACTTTCGAATTGCTTGCAAATCCGTCCTCACTATAAACTGCATTTTTTCAAACATGAAAGTCAGAGTCCCGCTGCTTGGCTTAACCAACACAGTCTACTCCATCAATTGCAGCAACTGCAACCAAATATACATAGGTCAGACCTCCAGATCTCTTAAAGGAAGGATTACATCACACAAAAGTGATTCTAGGCTACATCCTGAAAGATGCGCTCTAGCATCTCATGTTAACACAACAGGGCACTCTATGAATTACACAAGTATCAAAGTTCTTGATAAAGAAAAACACCTATCCAAACGTTTATTCCTGGAAATGTCCCACATTTTCATGAATAACAACTGTATCAACAAAAAGACAGATGTTATGCAACTGAGTGTCATTTACACATAATTGCTGAACTGCGAAAAATTGGAGAACTTACATATCTCCCCAAATTTTGACTCTTCACAACCATAAATGGAGTTAATTCAACTGCCTCTGGTCGGTTTAACAATTTCTTACATAACATTCTGAAAATCACATCATCTGAAGTGATTTGGCAACGTGGCACACGCCCACAATTCGTTCTACACAGACATTGACAACCTTCGGCCTTCTGTCAAAGGGTTCATCTCACTCATTATTCCATGACCACCAGTTTGTGCAATCATCAAGTGGCTTCACGATGTAATGCTTTCATGTTCTAAAAATTTTTAATCTGTTTTTAACTTGTTCTTGTCACACATTTGTGTGTATTTTATATAATTTTGAACATTGTACCATCTATCCAGCTTTCACCATGTTACTGGGCGTTTCCCTCATCCTGGACGTAAACAACAATTAGCAACATCCTCACATACTACTGTAAGTTAAGTCAATTTAAATTCATTTTACACTATTGTTGCTACTGTTGTCATTGTAATTGCAGCTCCTGATGATGATGGCAAAGTCCATTGAAAGCTAGAGAGAATTAAAAAAAGTATAAAGAGTCCTCTTTGCTTAAATTTTGTCGAAGTACCCAACAAAAGCGGAAGCTTTAATTTTTCACCTAACTGGTCTAGACGACAATGACCACGTCTCAAGTTTATATATATATATATATATATATATATATATATATATAATACAATTAATTGTTAATTGGGAAATTAGCAAATTTGTAGGCTTAAGTTGACTCTTTTGACGAGAAAATCAAGCTTTCGCCATTCTCTTGGAGCCTTCATCAGGATTCTGAAAACACAATTGTGATGCTAGCAACGAATACAGGGCCGATTTAAATTGTCAAACAACTTACTCGTCGTTGAGGTTGCAGCCACAAGGTTTTTCACAACGAACGTAAAGAAGATAGAACTTGTTATAAATGTAAAAACAAAAGGACGGAGACGTTCGGCTTGCTGATAACGACAGATACCTTCGTTGCATGTTAAAATATCAATACACCCGAACATATTACAAATTATTAGACATGAGAAACATGCAACATGTTTGTGCAATTGTATTCTTTTTTCTGATGGTTAAGCAGAATAGCCTGAAGCTAGACTCTGCCATCCTCATGACCATTTTGTTTCATAAGAACATTTTTTTTTAATAAAGCCTGTTATTATTACCTAGATTTCATATCGTATCTCCATTTGTCTCGATCAGGTACTCGTTTCACCTTCCTCCTTGCGCAACTTCAGCATCCAAGCTACGCCTCTGCTTAACGTTAGTGTCAATAAAATGAATCGCAATCACACTCACCCAAGGCGCGCAAACCAAGGAAGAATCAACAGCAACGGGCCCCCAATATATTATAGTCGCATACTTCAGTAGCCACATGAGTCACCCCCTTTCTTTAGTAATACCTTCACCCTGCAGGAGTCACGACGACCCACCGCATCGGTGCCCTGTCACAGATGCTACGGATTCAGGAGCTTTCAATATCCGATGTAAATGGGATGGGCTGAGGATATAAAAATTGCCCCTATGGCGCTTTTATTATAATGTATATGTAGAGTAACACATTTATTCACGCAACATGTATTATTGTGATAAGGTTATTAAAAATCTTTTTCATAAATGCTTGTATATCTGCAATTTGGACAATAACCCGTTACTTGGATGGGGCTCTTCGAAAGCCTCTATTATTCTGGTCTAAATAGGGATTTGTGAAAATTTAGGTTTTCTTTATAATCGTATTTGAAACCAGCGCCCCAAATTATCGTGGTAGAATCTTTGAGATCTTGAGAAAGTTTTGGATATTATTGTATATTTGCAAAACTTTATTTGGTTACATAGATCATGAATTTAATGTCAGTTTACCGCTGAGACCGACAGATCGATTTGCAATCTCAATTTTTCCAGCACAGATGGATACTTTTTTAATGGGCAAATTTGGTATCAGCGGCCCAAATTACTGTCCGAAGTCTCGTTCGCAACTAGAAGTAACGGAAATGAAAATTTTTCATTAAGAAATTTTAATGCACTCAACTGCAGTTTAGAGTGTGACGGGTTTAAATGTATGTTGCGTAACTTGACATTTAAGTGGTTGCTCAGAGAAAACGAGATTGAATATTTTAAACAAAGTTATTGTTATCATTTACTAATTCATGTTAATACAAAAAGATTATTTACAATCGTCATAACACAGACTGAAAAATAAATATCATGTAACATGAAATCCACATGGTACATCACAATTAGAAGCTTTGAACTAGCGCAACATGTTGAAATTAGTATTTAGAAAATCATCAATTTAGTAAAAAGCATTTCTAATATTAATCTTAAAAAGATTAACCCCGGATCATCTTGGCACCTTCTCAGTCACCAATATATAGGGAGCAAATATCTCTTATTTCTGGACAAGCAGCAAGCATTCGGACATATACACTTCCATGCAATAAACAGATGCTTGCAAACATCTCTGCATTTCAGCCCTGCCTCTACAGAGTAGCCCCATACAATAGCTGCATACGGTACGTACGAATAGGTACAAATTAACAAACACGTAGTAAATTTGGCGACACTTCTCGCAACAAGTTGCGGACGACATGATTATTCTGCGAAAGTTTGCTGTAAAAGGTATTCAAGATCTATGTATCGGGTTTTCCAATAGGGACTGGACAGCTTTGAACTTTCGCTGTGAACTCACCTTTAAATCAATTACCGAAGTATCAATGTCAAAATATTTTCATCATGGTGAAGTACACGAACGAACAACGCTTACAAATAATTAATATTTACTATCAAAATTCCGAGTCGGTGACTGCAACTTTACGAGCGTTAACGCCAATTTTTGGTCGTATTTCTCGTCCCAGCAGACAAGCAATTTTGTCTAGTAAAAAAATTGGAGTCCACATATTCGCTGCTGAATGTTCCCATGCCAGTGAGACAATGGGTTGGTCGAAGTACAGAGAATATGGCTGCCCTTCAACCTTCCGTCGCAAACGAACAGAACACATGTCGATTCCACGGCGTTCTCAAGAATTGGTCATCGCTCAGACCACACTATAGCGAAATTCGGTGAACGTGTTATATCGAAAAATATCCTGTCGAATGGCCACCTGAAGCGTGTGATTTAGTACCTTTGGGGTCGATTTCACCAACATTAATATTATGGACCAATGGGAAAATACCTTATCTAAAGGCAATTTGACGGAAGCTGTCAAAGCTCTCAGAATATCAGTGATTTCTATTGGACTATTGAATAAAATCGTGAAAGTTCGACTGTATTATAAACAAGACCACTTTTTGATTCCAACATCATGCTTTTGTACAGAAAAAAAGGACAACTTTCATGTATTTTGATATATGTTATAGGTTTACATTTAACAATCTGTTATCCCCCTCAGCGAATGGGAATGCGGCAAATAATAGGTCGATTTTCTAGCTGTTAAATTTGGCAGCAGGTTTGCGCGTTTGTTAATGCATGGCACTCTAGAATTCACCAACTTCAATATACTGGAAGTTATCATTACATACCTGTTGAATAGTGTGGATTTGTCTGTATTTTGCAAGAAAATAGAATATAAAGTACATTCCATCCAATTCCTCATCTTCCTTTACGTCACAATAGTTAATCATTTATTAATTTATAATCAATTTCTTCAAAGCAATAAAAACATTATGTCCTATCCATCCTAAAACACTGATAATATGTGTAAGACGTGTCAATCCCTACATCTCCCTGATGTATAATGCAATTACTATGGACATAGACAAAAAGTTATGAAAACTGTTTCACAAATAATGTCTTTTAAGTCCAAAAATCAGCAAAACTAGTAATGTTTATTGTTTGTGTTTTTGACTGGCGGTCGTTTACTGGCGGGGATATCTATCTGTCACTCGAGGGTTGCCAAGTGTAACGACGATCACGTCCCGTGGTGGAGGGTGCGAAATGAATCTTTTACATTTGCTGGTTTTGCATTTTTTTCGTGTAAATTTACTAGGTATCATGATTATAAGCATCTTTGGTAGATTGTTCGATCCAGAATGGGAAAGATCTCTTATTTATGAAAACATTTTTGGTATCATCTAACCGTTGCAATCAGTGCACAAACACTGTGGCATATGATTTATAGCATAACCCGCTGCCCTATCAATACAAATTTAACATACAGGTCGCCTAGCCGTGTGGATGCAGTGGTGGGGATGAATATCACGGCAGCAACTGATGATTTGGGCATGTCTGGTAAGAACGTATGAAGTGAAACTCGCTAACTTCACAAATTTGAAGATTTTGTACAATTTCTTTGAAAATGATTAAAGATATGTCTGATTTGGCAGGGTAGTGTCGCAGCCAAATGGCAGTCACTCTTTCTGACACAGTCCGGATCGAAAGATGACGATACTCGTGAAATTTATTGATACTTCTAAATATAGGATCCTATCGAACATCCCTACTGTCAATATGTATAACCCAAGGTACCGACGGAGCTATTTTGCGGAGTCATGGAAATAATTTTAAATTTCCATTTGCATTTTTTCAAGTGTTGTGCAATGATTTTGGGATAAATGTCACGGATAGCCTTATAAAGCATAGTAGAGTATATTTCAACAGTTGGCGGAACTTACTCCACTGGGACCAGGAGGGTGAAACGGGATATTAATGCACAATCTGGCAACCCTGTCGCACCCGCACAGAATGGCCGCTGACAACCACACAAGTCACCGTGTTGTGATTGAATAGCATGGAATTAAACCTTCAGAGTATATATGTTTTGTGACGTACCAAGAGTTGACAGATCCCACACATGTGTCACTCCTTGAAATGCAATAATTAGCTGTATTCAAATAATGTCTAATATAAATATAACCTAGAATGTGTACTCGTGAAAAAAAATATGGCAAATTGGTAGTTTTTTTGCAGGTTTTAGGTTTGCTGGTAGCTTTAAGGCATATATTTGGGAATTTCTTAATCGCTGTGAATATAGTGTGGATGTTTGTTCAGTTCCTGAACAATGAAAAATATTCAACTTTATAGATGTATGTGTATCAAAAAACCTGAATGGTTTTGTGGGAATATCAATCTAAGGTGCCATAATGGTTCTGATGAACGGCAAGTAAATGAATGAATGTTTGGAAACGAGCAACATCTTTTGGAAAGCCTGTCATCAAGTAGGTGCTTAATGGCTATCTGCAAGAGGTTTATAGGAAAAAACACCCAGTAGATGATCTTGAATCAGTTAAATTGCATATCAATTGAAGAAAATAATATTATAATGAATAAAAAATCAACAATGGTAATTAAAACATGAATTTTATTCAAAAATCAAACATTTGTTTAAATTTTGACTGAATTATATGTAATTTAATATTCAATAAGCTGGTGAGGTTTCAATGACAAGATGTCATCTCATACTTTGACAATATTTTGTTTTCAACATTTTATAGTTATTTGTTGATTGGAACTTGAAGCTTATTCGCTGTATTTGACGGGCTGTTACCCTACAGGTGGAGAATAACGGACTGTTGTTGGTGAAATTGGCCCTTAGACTTTTTTTTGTGGGGCTATATTAAATCCTTGGTGTATGCCGTCTAGACGGCGTCGTTAGATGAGCTCAGAGCCATTATTGGGTTCAACAAATCGATCGCTGCGAACGTACCCGGGGTGGACATATGGATCAGGTCAAATTCCATATATAAATGTTTTCAGTATACTTCAGTTCAGTAATAAAATCATCGAGATATCTCAAATGGTTTGCGTTTTATCTAAAAAGAAAGTTGTCAAGTCCTTAATGGAAAATCCTTTATTATTATTATTCTGCACTATGTACAAAAGACCCCATCTGGGTTCACATGACTCACCCCCTTCCACATAATACTTTAAGCCACCCCCCGGGGTCAGTGTGTCTTTAGAGACCTACCGCTACGACAGAATGGCGTGGCGCTGTGCTTTCCAGATGCCGTGGATTAAAAAAGTTCGGCGGCTCCTGTACAAACGAGATTTAAATTTTTAATCAACACGAACGCGGGCTTTTTTCTGACAGCGAAGAACATGTTTGTATTGCACTGAGCAGTGGGAATCGTAACACGATACATTGTATCCAAGTCGCGAAAATGATGTACCATTCACCTACACCAAAGGCTTAAGATAACCGGGATATTTGATTTTGAAACATTTTGTTATATAAAACTCGACTCTACGTCTGAAGAATGAGTAGGTGGATAGTTAGGAAATGCCACATTCCTATTGCAATTAAGATTAAGTATAACTTTACGGTGTCTTCAACTCAAGGATTCGGGAGTATAATTAGATTGTTTTCCTGGACGCTTGACAGGGCGGGGCTTGAAACTGCTTATCAAATGTATGGTGAGTACTTTTTTTTTACTTAGTCGCTGTTGTTTCCCAACATTCAGAACATCTAATGTAAAAAGGCTGTAATAAACGTATTACGAAAATTATCCCGGAGGCTTCGATATCGTTTCTGAAGACATATCCCAAATCCCAAGAAGAATCAGCTCCAGCGCTATGTGGCTTCAGAAACTACTAATTTTGTGGGTGACTATATATAATTGTAATTAAATTTGAATTACATTACATTTGAATAAAAAAAATTAAAAAAAATCAGTCCCATCACTTAATTTACGGACCTCGTATATAAGAGTAAGGATTTGCTGTGAATTATCTCTTGCGTCATTATTTTTGCGCCTTTACACCGGCTAGTCTGCGGAACCCGTAGAAAACTTTCCGCCCAGGTCACAGACGTGACAATAATGTGTTCTCGCTTCTATATTTAGGAAATTTGTGGCGTAGCCGTGAACCTTGCTTTCTCTAAAGAATTGTAATTAATTATCCGCTAACAACATTAATTTCACCACACAGAAAGTAAAAGCACCTATGACTCTGTACATACAACCCCTTCTCGCCTGACAAATTACCCCAAAGTTAAGGGTTCACTTTTAAACACATAACTTATGATTAGCCCCGACGATATCCCTAGGGACCAACAAGTCTACAGTTTGTCCACCACTAAAAGCTAAAGCGTGTATACGACCTGAGGAGCACGTGTTCCGGTGTCTTACCGAAAATTACCGTTGAGTTGAAACGTACCAATAGAAAGTCAGACTGGGAGTAAATCTTGTTGTCAGTTTGAGTTTAGGTTTCTTCGGATAATTGAGTGTATCCCTGTATTCTTCATATTTGCATTTTTGTTGTTTCAAAGGAAGCGTTTGACATAGTAAATCATAAATTAATTATTAGAAATATTGGAAAGAGTTGGTTTAAGAGAAAAGCATATTCACTGATCGAACATTACCTATCAAACCGCCCACAATCTGTCCAGATATCCAGGTCATTTACCAAGGAAATGCATGTCAAGTGTGGTGTTCCACAAGGAACAGTCTTAGGTCCACTGTTACTTAATATGAATTTAAACGATATTTTCTAAATTTTGTTGGCAACATAAGTTTCGCAGATGATACTGCAATATTATATTCATATAATATTCCCGTCACGCAATGACTGGTCTCATTTAAAAAATATAATTGAACATGATTTACAATTATTCGGTGGTTAAATAGCAGAAAATTGAGCATTGACTATTCTAAAATACATTTTTTACCACGCCGAATTACACAGATATCTCCTTTGACACTAGTGATAAAAAATTGCAAATTAATAAAGCGAAAAACATAAAATAACTTGGAATAGTATTGGATCTTCACTTACTATACGTTGGAATATCCATATCAATTAATTTAAAAGAAATTTAGACTTGCATCGTACAAAATCAAATACCTTGTGAATATACTGTCAGAAAGGTATCTTGGTACATTATGCCATACTCTGATTGAAGCTCATCTGATATTTATGGTATATCAGCATGCAGCTCCCCATGTTCATCACATATGTATAATTTACATATTTTTCAAAAAGTATGCTGAAAATGTAGAAAACATTGTACATTTAACATATGATATAAGACTCATAAATTTTTTGTTTTGTCATTTTAGGTTTAATTATTAAACTAACATACATCTATTTAGCGCACAAATTTTATGAAATCGTACCTAAAGATTTAAAAGATTTTCGGAAACTATTTCAAGAGAAATTTGAAAAAGTGGCTACATTCTATATCTGGTACTGAAATTTATAAGCTCATAAATACGAACATCAAGTAAATGCATAATCCACTACGACTAAGTCTTTCCCCTTTGGTTATAATTTTTACTCTACAATTACAGCTAGGAATTGTTACTACATTTTTATTTTATATTGTAGTAAATAATTACTCATGTTGTTCTCTTTGTACATCAAGTGAATAAACATTAATATTACTATTTAACATTATCTTGCTAGAAGATAATTGAAGACCTCGGTGCAAAAGCCAGGTAAGTAAGTCACATTATAGAAAGTTTTGGGAAATTAAAAAAAACTGAATGATTTGTTTTTAAAAATGAAGAAAACCATTTTATTTCACGGTATAGATAAGGTTGGCATTCAGGCAGCAGCGGTGGCCTCAGTAGTAGACTCTTCGGTCTCCTGATCAGTCGCCGTGCGCTGTGCGGGTTCGAGTCCCGTCCCAGGAGAATTTTTTCTCTTGGCTATGGATGTTGTGATTGTCCGTAGGTGGTAGATGGTCTCTGACTGTCGAACGTGGAGGTACCACCCGGCGGATCTCGTAGGCGGAGCCAGAATGTGTGCATGTTGCATGTACACGTGTTCCCTCGCCAGAGCCCGTGTGGCGTTCCCCCTTTCCCCTGTATCCCCCTATAGCCCCACGGTACCCAATGGGTGTTTAGGCCTTAGACCTTCGTGTTAGTTGGATTATAAAAGAAAAGGTAACAAGCAACCTGTTTAATATGAAATAACATAAAAAGGTGAACTCAACCTTTTAACTTTTGTTAAAAATGTCTACTTACCTGGTTCTTGCCCCTAACATTATATTGAAATAATGGAAAAATTAGTTCAAACAATTTTAATAGTAAAAGAGAACAAAACCAATACAACTCAAAAAAGGGGTAACAAATATAAATATTCGATTACACAAATGATGAATGGGAGTCATAAACATCATCACCTGTACTAACTTCTTCTTGTGGAACTTCAACATTTTTGGATTCTCCGAAGATCTTCCGATAGTACCATAGATCAGCGGCCGGTAAGTATTTTGCTGATAAAGGTTTACATCCTTTTTTCATTAAGCGGCGAAGGACAAGGTTGTGTCATATTTAAAACACAATACTACATTTTCTTCTACAATATAAACCCTTGTAAACATGGACGGATGTTGCAATACTGTATTCTACATATTTGAATCCTTTTTGGTACTGGAGAGGTTGGTAGGTTGAAATGCTAAACTTATCTTTTTCTTCATCGGGAATATGGATATGGCTATTTTTCAGGGCAGCGTATGCATTTCTTACCTTTTTCAGGGTGGACGTCAGTATTTTTTCTTTTTTATTAGTTCTTTACTTTTTGTTTTGTTATTTAGGCTCTTATTGACACAGCTAGGGCCAGGGCTATTTTCATCACTCGGTATATACTAGCTTCCTGACGATTGAAAAGGCTCCTTTTCTGGTGACAATATGACTTATTGCATTGCGAACAATATTCCGTTACTGTGAATTGCATCTTAAATCACACCACTCGACGCGAGAACTACATGACCACACGATCGGATCCAGACAAGTCCCCACCTATACAAAACGCCTTCGGTGCAAAAAGCAGTTATGTTCTGGATTTGCCTGATTTATGCTAAATGTACTTGACCAAGCAAGTGAAATTCTATGCTATCTCACATTAGATGTTTCGGACTTACTTGATTTTAGCACCAAACGATCCTCAATGACCTAAATACTAAGAATATTGGAAAAAGCAATTTATGATAAAAATTATACTTATCTGGCATCCTGGCAATAACGTTTCTTGTCGGTCGAAGACGATAATCTCCAGCCAAGTAGGGCTTCTCCATAATAACCAGCAAATATCATCGGCTATTGAGAAAAACATAATAACGTGCTCTTAACATCGGGAGATGGACATTAATGCTAAAGCACTACTTTCCTGGATACGTTACAAGTACTGTCGCTGCAAGGGTAGATGAATATATATATATGTAAATGTGAAAATGCGTAATTCAAAGTGCCGTGGATCGCTTACATGTCAGAATAAAAGTAGTTGAGTAGATGACTAATCATTTTTGGGTATTTGCTTTCTGCGTTATTTCTTTCTTTATTTCTGGAGTAATCTTAATATTTTTCACCTACTTGTCCTTCGAAGAATAAAAGTAATTGCCTAAAATATGTATGATGTAGTTCCAAGCAATTATCGTTAATAACTAGGCTAAGTCTAAGGCTAAATATTAACATTGTCCGTTACGGGTATTAAAGTGACAATGACGATACTATCCAAGAAAAATTGGCTTTCATGTTATTGTCCGACCATTTGCGTCAATGGCCTATTATGGTCTCTTCTCGTGGCAGCTATACCACTTGGCGCAAGCGACTTGGAATATCATTTGATTCTTCGACATCTCACAAATAGTACAAGTAAGTAGTATAAGAGAGTCAAGATTTCTTAGAGCCATGAGGTCCTCCGAATCAAGTTGAAGTGTGATAGAACATAAGTTCATACTTCTTGAGGTCATTGGGAATAATTGCTTTCCCTCACAAGTAATAATTACTACCGTCAACCCTTCACTCAAGAGGAAACCTGACGGAAAATTGCACCCGTATCTCGCGTTTTCGTCATATTATGTAAGGGCTACTGTTTTTGCTGCCTGAGAATTGATGTATATTAATGAAAAACTCATTACTTGCACTAAATGAACCAGCTCTACGGCTGCCGCACACCGCAACAGCTGATGCATGGGCGTACTATAAATATTACCGCATCCCATTATTATACGACATTAAATAGTATAATTTTACGTAAAAATAACTTTAGTAGTAAGTTGTTCATAATCGTAGCATATACATTCTGTACCTTTCAAAATAGCGGACTCGCGCATATAACTCAACAACTGCTTTCTTCCGAAAATGATCTCCTTAACAACCAGCGCGGATTTATCCTTGGACGACAGATAATCACTAACCTTCTTCACGATTGATTCGCCACAGTCTCTCCAGTTCATATAATCAATCTAGGATCATTATTAATATTAGGGCTTTTGACCGCGTCCCGCACAGAAGACACTGGAGCGTCTTGGAAATAGAGGCTCATCGAAGCTCTCCTCACCGAGAGAACTTTTTCTGAGAGGTCAGAGATAGCCAGTCTTCCCTCTATCGCGTAGCAAGCGGAGATCCCCATGGCTATGTCTTGGGTCCCGTGTTTTTCTTTTTGTACACAAGTGACCTGCCCGCCTTGCTGCCCTCCACAAGTTTTGCTCTGCTTCAGAGTGACCTTGACATTGTTCATCAATGGTTAGACAGTTGGCTTCTACTCTTTAGCCTACCAAAGTGTTGTGCCTTACATCTCAGAGAAACTAATCCGCGGCTCGTATACAAGATCTCTGATCGCACCATCGAAGCAGTCTCTAGTCATCTAGATCTTGGCGTTGTAGTCAACGACCGTGCATCCTGGTCAGAGCATATATACCATGTAACAACCATAGCCAAGGAACTTCTATACATGATGGAAAGGGCTTTCAAAGGGTCATCAACACCTGCACCTTCATTTACAAAACATTCGTAAGGCCAATTCTCGAGTTTCTGAGTTGCTGGCCCTGTATGGAAAACTGTGCTTGTGCGCTTCAGAAATCTCGAATCAGTACAGCGTAGGGCAACTCGTATCTCATTTGGAGCTCGCAGATCTAGCAATGAAGATCGTCTCGAGTTATTCCACTTGACCACATTCTCTGAGCGAAGAATGCGAGGCGATCTCATAGTTACATACTTTTAGAATTAATCATGACTTGATTGACACCAACCTGTACTCGCATATTATATAACCTATACTAACCGCCGCCTAATTTTTATTTATCTTAACCCAAAAATCCTCGTGCGAGATCTTGTAAGTCTGTCTAACGTCTCCCACTGCACCGATTTTAGATTTGTTTGTTTCAAAGGGTCATTAGTAATTTGTCGAGACTTATATACATAATCATCAAAGATCAAGTCTTAGTCATGATATCCAATGAGCGCATAATATTTTATTTCACCTACTTTTAGAAAAACAGATACTAAGATGAATTGGATCTGTTTACTTTCAATATCTGCGACCTTAACCAACCGTATACATGTCTGTTTTATACTTGTTAGCAAATATCAGTACGTTGTAGGTCCAGTTATTAGAAATAGACAATGGAAAGCAAACTCTATTAGTTCAGTCGAAATGTCACCTCTTTGCAGATGAAAATTTCTTTTTGGCTAATGGAACAAGTTCTTAGTGCCGTAAAAAAATACTTTTAATCATCGGATCTATTTTTATCAGAACCCTTTTTCCTATATTCACCCAACGAATCTCTTCTCAGGTACTTTATTAACACCGTATATTCCCTGCACTGATCCCAGCATTGGTAAACATTTGCATTATCTTGAAAGTGGTTTTGGTTCATACCCTCACGAAACTAGGCTAAGAGCGCCGATGGATCTGCCCACCAAAGAATTAATCAAAAATAATGAATTCCAGTTTCGCGCAAAGCGAGAATAAGGGCAAAGTGAGAAGTTATGATTGATCGCGTGACGTCACACCCGGCTTGCTGGGAAATGAAGCTCTTTAATTAGGTCAATGATAGCAGGAATTGAAAAAGTTCAGGAATATGCTCCGATTAGCCATTAAAAGCTGTTCCAGCAAGAGTGTCGGAGTTGGAGTGAAATCTAATTAATGAATCCACAGTAGCAGAGAGTTTTTCGAGTCTGGAAGTTGCGAATGCGGAAAAACATGCTCTCGTTCCTTATATGATTGTGGTAACATTCCAGGTAAAATTAAAAGAATCAAAAAACAGATATGCACTGCTATGTTCTTTCTAAACGACGGCTCATAGAATTGAAACTTCCAGAGTTACTAAGACGGTTAGTTGCTCCAAGACGAACTTTTCCAAACACTAGTCAGTATTATCCAGGGTGATTTATTTGGATGTTTTAAGAAACAACGAACTATGTATTTTTAAAAAATGTGTTAACTTGGTCGACTCGAACAGTACAAGGAATGAGCAAAATCGATAGCAACTGAAAACTATAAGAGCCAAATATGTAATAAAACTATATCCACTGTAAACAATAAACTTTTCATGCATGCCATTAGTCAAGCACCCTGTATATAATAATAATAATATTTATTACCATCATCAAACAGTATATACAAAGTTTACAAAAGCCTTAAGAGGATAAAGGGCTACATCAGCTTGCCCCTTAAAGAAGCAGCTGCTAGAGCCAAAAAAAAACAAATTTAAACAATTCTATAGTAAGACAAATGGCTATTAAGCTATTGATAATTAATAATGTTTTAATCTTAAGAAATATAGCGAAGTATAGTAAGTAGAGAAATGGAAATTTAGACTGAGAAGAGAAAGCGAGGGGAAAGAGAAGAAGAGAAAAGGGGGAGCAGTAAATCACTTTTAAGGTTCCTCTTAAATGAAACTACCGAGAGAGAAAAATCTTTAATTTTGAATTTATTTACCAAAAAGGCAATTTGATATGAGAATGATTTCTTAAATGATTCTTTATTGTGTGATGGTATTGTAATCAAATTCAATCTTCTAATGTTTGGATTATGTACATCAGTCCGGTAACTAATTTTTAAGTGAAGATAAGGAGGGCTTTTATATTTTATAATCTTGTAAAAAAAGGAAGTAGAGTGCAAGGTATGCCTCTGAGCCATATTCAACCATCCCAGTTCAGGTAGTTTGTGGGATACTCTTTGTCTACGCCTTATGCCAAATATCAGTCTCAAACAAGAATTCTGAGCTTCTTGAACCAGTTTTAGTTCCACACTATCAAGAAATGGGTCATATACCATATCAGCAAACTTGAAGTGGGACAACATTAAAGCTTCGCAGAGCGTGGCTTTAGTATTTTGCGATAGGTAATATCTATGGGGGTAAATTATTTTTAACATTGAATATGCTTTTCTTAGGCACAGAGTAATGTACTCTCTAAACTTAAGTTTAGAGTCAACCACTAAGCCCAAATCCTTCACGAAATCCCTAAATGATACTATATTGTCCCCTAGTTTGAGCTTAATATTATTTTCCAATACGTTTCTGTAGGAATCACTACAAAACAATATAGCCGTCGATTTACCAGGGTTTATCTTTAACAAGTGATCTTCAGAGGTTTTGAGAAGGCTATTCAAGTCGGTATTCAGTCGTTTTGTTATAAGTTCCGATAGATCAGGTTTAAAAGAGGCATACATTTTAGTGTCGTCAGCATAAAGATGATATTGACAATAACTTAGCGACTTCGTGAAATTAAAAGTATATAGGCTATACAATAATGGACCCAAAATGCTGTTCTGCGGCACCCCTGATGTAATTGTATATCTATCTGCTATGTTCCCGTCCAAAGTCACGCGCTGCATCCTTTCAGATAAAAAAGAATTTATTAATGCATAGGCCGGCTGCTCGAATCCAATATATTTCAAAATAGCCACTAGTATCTCATGATTAATCATGTCAAATTCTTTCGTGTAGTCCAATAACACCAAGACAGTAGCATTTCCTGCATCCTGTTCTCTGATGACATCAGCCACAAGATCTGTTAATGCAGTGGAACAACTGTACCCGGTTCTAAACCCTGACTGTCTAGGAGGGATGATATTGTTGGCAAAAACGTAGTTAGCAAATTGTATAGCGATTGCCTTTTCCAAAAGTTCAGAAAGGGTCGGTAAAAGCAAGATTGAACGTAGTTGACCAAATTCTGTCGGATTGTTAACCTTACCTAATATTGCAAGATAATCCTGAACAGTTTTTGAAAAACTTTGTCTCGGAGTAATAGTCCATCTACGCAAGCTTGGTCCACCCAGACTATATTCATCAATCTACCAGACGACATCGACCACTTACTTTCGAGATATTTGTCTATTAATACTCTTCGTGCAAAATTAATTCCACCAGGCTATATTCTTTATTCATTCGGCAACGTCGATTACTCCCTTTTGAGGCATTTGCTCAGTAAACGTGTGAGGCTGATTTCGTACAAAGAACAAACACTTATCGCAAGTTTACTTAGAAAAGATATAGTCTGATGAAATTACCTTCGCAAGTGTATTTGGCAAACGCAGCATTTGTGACCGATATATGCCGCCGGTTCTGGCAGCTTAGTAGATACGGTCTACTCTAAATAGACTTACTCAGCTTTCGTTCGTTGTCCACCGGAACTAAGCCCATACCATGCTGAAGAGATGCCATTGGCTACAACTGTATAGTCAGATATGTTGACTTTTAGGTCACTGGTCTTGAAACTAAAAGTAGTTAACTCAGAAGTCAAAAGTAATTGACCTTAGGGTCAAAATTCGGCTACAAATTTTTCAAGTTTTCCACAGTGAACGTTATTGATGAAGGAAAAAGTCGTTCATAGGGAAATCCACACAGTAACAGCATCAAATGCAAATTGCCAAATAGAGAGTTATCATCTTTCCGAATTTTGTGTGAAATTAGTATCATCATGCAAATATTCTTGACTACTTCCATATCATCTCATATATCATGCTGTGTCTTCCTTTAATGCGTTCCTCCTATCAATTTTTTTAGCGGGTCAAATTAGCAAGCAGACATGCGGAATGATGAAACTAATAAATTTATACTGCATTTGAACATCAGATTTACTCCTTTAAAACTAATCATAAGAATGATGTGGCAAGTAATAGCACCGCTAAGCGGGCATTTTTTTTGTTCCAATATTTGACTACAACTATGGGAACTATAGCCCAGCCATTACTAACGTTTTGATCCATATGTTCCGGCTATAAATCTTGGCTATATCTTGGCAATATTGTCTTAAACGTGCGGACACATACACTGTTCAGAAATCACGCAATACTAGGCAAGATTGACTAAATTGTACGCTTCGTAGCAGCTTACATTACTTACAGTATGTTACATCACGTAGCATTCGGTAGTTCGGCAATCTGATAGGAATATTTATGAAAATAGGTTGGATATATTAAATACGAAACAGTATGACCAGACCATAGTCAAAACATTGCAGTATGTTGCTGGCTACTCTATTGCAGTGTTGTGAAAATAAGGACCCATGCGAACATACAAAATAATAGTTAGAGATATTAGTAATTTATCATTTTATTGCCAATTATTGCAATGTTGGTTGTCTGCAGTTAGAAAACGTATATCACCGTTTGTCAAAGCCGCACATACGGAAACATCATTGCTTAAGTAATAAAAGATGCTCAAGTAAAAACTTTAAACAAGAGTCCTTATCATTCATCATACTAATATTGATACCCATCCGAAATGATCGAAAGCACATTTCGATAAAACTTTGTATCTAGAAACATAGTAATATTGTAAGCAAGGGCGTGTTCTCCCTGCCGCTGCTACCTATCCGAACAATTTGTTTAATTGAGCCGAAACCGAGCGCGCGTTCACAGTTGATGGAGGCGGATTCGATCAGATGATTTCCCGCGAGTGCCATAACATGCCCGAACCGACATCGGCAACCGGCGATGGCAGGTGTTCCGCAGGGTGTTCTTCGAAAATACTATGAGGATTTGAAAACCTTTCGTCCTAACTTTCTACAAATATGTTTCCTTCTTAGTAATTGGTAAGCATTAGGTTCAATATTTGATCACAATTCAGCTACAGTTTGGGCTGTTCTGTTGATCAAACAATGAATGTTGTTTTTGTTGTGCTCAACTTCAACTCTACTTGACCAGTCCTAGCTAAGTACATAAGTTGCATGAAAAATGTATTAGTAACTGAAAAGCATATATGTATAATAAAATTAATATGAACTAATGTAATTTAATATCAAATGATGATGATGATGATGATTCAAGCTCTTAAATCAGCATAATTGTTTTACTTAAAAATAAAAGGTACTTATTGGTGGCCCATAAATCTCCGTAGAAACATTTTCTGGAGTTACTCAATACTAATTCAGCATCAGCACTGTAAAAGGTAATGGATCACGAATTCCCCAATGCTTATCTGTCTACGTTCTGTGGTTGAAGTTTAGGTTTGTTGGATGACTGCCGTATTTTGTAATTGTTTCTTCTACGCTATTCCGTGCTAGAACGGAAATTACAAAGGAAAGCAAATTAGCCGATTGAAATTTTTGTGAAAACCTTCCAAACGTGCAGCTGAGAGCGAATAAATCTGCTTCGTCCTAGGAACATACTTTTATAATGAATTCGGTAACCTACTGCAGTAGTAAGAAATAATGTAGTTCAATAACAGATGATGACGATTCGTGCTCTTAAACCACCGTCAATGTTGTGCTTGAAAATAAATGGACTTATTGGTGATCCATGAATCCCCGTAGAAACCTATTATGGAGTTCTTCAATAGTAACTCAGCATCACCATTGTGAAATATCAGGAAACACGAATTCCTTAATGCTTATCTGTCTACGTTCCGTGCTTGACGTTTAGGTTTGTTAGATGACTGCCGTATTTTGCAATTGTCCCTTCTACGACATTCTGTGCTAGATCGAAAGCAAAATAAGCCGATTGAAATTTTTGTGAAACCCTTCCAAACATACACGTTGAGAGCGGATAAATCTGCTTCCTCCTGGTTATAAGCCTAATATTGAATTCTATATCTTAGTGTAGAGCTGAATCTTCATTGAAAGCAAACTGGCAAACAGTACGGCTATGATAAGCCTTATTCAAATCCTTATTATACTGGATGGACAATTTGTCACTGGAGACTGCAAAAACTAAATTAACAAAGCGAACTAACCGAGGAGGGAACATTGACAGAGTCGTGCATTAAAATACGTTTTAGAGAAATAAAATTCAATTGTTATATGAGCAACATTAGTTCACTTTGTATCCAACATTTAGACTCCTCAATCAGACTAAGTCATTCGGAAAGCATAATTTTACATATCACTTATGTGACCAGTGGCATAGCTATCCAAACAGTCATACGATATTTCTGGAAGCACTCTCCGAGTTTACTATCCTTAACCTCCCTACACTTCCTATAGAGCCTAAGACTCAAATCAGACAAGAGGTCAGTTGGTGGAGCTCCAGCGACTACCAGTATTGCACCTATGCTCGATTATCCTGCCCACTGATACACAGATATCGAGGAGATATTGAAAACTGAGACTCTCAAAATCACCATTCACACGAGTCCAAAAACAAATACAATTAAGCGTTCTGAAATGCCAAAGACCAGCACGATATAAAAATTCTGCGCAGCGCAATAGCAGTTCATCTTTCTGGATGCTGGCCAAGCAGATTGAAGGGAACCTTTCACGGAGTAGCCTTCTATTACTTACGTGTCAGGATGGAACGATTGTAACTGACTCGAAGGCTAAAGTGCTTGCCAAGATCTAAACTTCCATCCTATATAACCTCAGAGAAGCTTTGCAGATGGGTGGCCTGACTTTCTCTGGTCGCAATATTTTTGTCGTAATGGACGGGTTGTACTCTTCATCATACAACGTCAACGCGGGTGTTCCCCGTTTTGGGAAGGAGAAATTGGTCAGTGTTGTCACATATACGCAGTGGTAGGTTTTAGAGGCATATGGGTCAGTCAGACCCGGCGCGACTACAGGCGGGTTAAACGGCAAAACTGCTTGTGAGGTTTGATATGGACATTCGCACAACAACTCGTCAGCCCCCAATCCCGTCGATAACAGTATGTGATCAGGCAGCTATATTAGACAAATAACTTGCAGCAACACAGATACCACCATCAGAGACCAGTGGTTAACACAAAGAAGCAACCTATCCCGTGCTGCCACCCTTACCATCCATTAAACAAAAAGTCGATTAACTGATTGGATGAAAAAAATTGGCAGGTATTAGAGAAGCGAAGTGTATATAAATGCGCGTTCATTAGAAAAATTCAATTTGGACAATAGCTCCTGGAATCCATTAGTTAACATCTGCAAATGAAGCGGAACGTGAGGAGGTCGTTTCGGCAATGGGCGAAGATTTTTATCACCGGTCGATTGATTTCGTGTAGCTTTTATCAAGCTTGATGGATCTGGTGTCAAACATGCTAGGGTGTGTAATGATTTTACACGAAATTGCATGTATTCCACTTATGAACAAAAAAGTACTTACGTAGATTGACACAAGCGTACCACAATTAAGTTGTACACGTCGCTGATATAGACACGAAACCAAGATCATGAAGACGTGCTCATCAACCTCCAACACCTTGCAGTGGTATGTACATGACTAGTAGTTAAAGTTAAGCTTCAGGGGATCAAAGATCAGTTACGCAGTTTCTATAGCCCGTTTACTGATATCGACTTTTTGCGTTCTTCCAGGCGGTTCTAGAGGATCTGGTACTAACAAGGAGATGCCAGCTCTGAGTATTCCAAACGTTTCGTATGAATAAATTGTCAGTAAAGGTCCACGTCAACTAATCTGTCCTCAAACGTTGAACTATGACTGCTGTTTGACAAAGCCATGATGACTGATCCAAAGATATCAGGTTTACGTATTGGTACCCTCTTGAAGTGGAATTGGAATCAAGGAAGAAGAGGATTGACTCAAATGGCTATCGTGCTGTAATAAAAATAATTCAAACTTAACATAATTTGACTTGTAAGATTTGTATGCAATCTATATGAAATAGAAGAGTAGTGTATTCTGGGATACCCTATACAGGGTGCGGCAGAAGTCGACGTCAAACCGGAATCAGGGGACAGGCCAAGTCATAATAGTTATCAGAAGAATATGCATTTACTTTTCAAATTATAGGCTACTATAGTTCCCATTAGTAAAAATTCGATTTTTCTCTTTGACGGAGTGACGGACAGTGTCATTCTACGTAGTGACAGCAAGACAGATAGTAACGCCACATTGTGTAGTACCACCACCCCTGTGTACCCCATACAGGAATACACCAACATGCACGTCATCTATGGGTAATGTAGATGCAATGCTAGTGCTGCAGCTAAGCTTTATCGTGAGATGTTGCTCGTGATCCCGATCATCATGTTTTTGTGAATCTGCACCGTTTACTCTCTGAAGGACGATTCCCAAAGCAAGCACATGATGAAGGAAGAATTTATCTCCCCTACAAAGGAGTCGAACTCAGAGCAGTCGAAGAAGACCCGAGTACTTCAGTACGTCAAACAGAAGCAAGATTTAGATTTTTGTATTTTTCTGATGTTATGACTTGGCCTATCCCCCGTTTCCGACAAGAACGTCGACTTCTGGGGCACGCTGTATAATCTATCTGCTTTCGATTTGCTTTGTATGAAGCATATTATGCATCATCAAAAAACCTTTGTAACGTTGTCATAGTGATTGAAATCCAAGCGACATGACAGCAGCAAGCGAATTGAAATGCCTTTTTCCGGTGGGCAGCGGCCGAACTTTTTTTATGGCTGAAACTCCAAAAACAGTAGGATCAGGCCTCACCTGCTCCCGGATACAATGCCAATGGCCAAAAAATGTACAAAAGAAAGCCTGTGCCTAGCCAAAAACGAAATCCAATACCGCGCGCTTTTATAACAAGCTGTAATTTTTTGTTTATCTTCTACTGGAAAATTCTATTGCAACAAAGGATACGGACAGAATGGCAGAATAGCACAGTCGAACCAGACACGTGATCAGGTACGTACCGAGAATTATTGTTGCTTTCAGTCTGCGGCCACAATATTAATTCGATTAAGGAAAAGAAAAAATTCAGTAGTTTCTCGAGTTATTCCAAAATCTGAGCTCCTGATGAGAACAAAATAGAAACTGTAGATTGGTTTAAATCAGTTAACAGTGGATTTGTACATATTATTCCCAATACAAAATGAAATGAAACTACTCGTAAAATAACTAGTTACCAGCTACAGAGTAATAGAAGTCCAGTATGATTCAGTATCAGTTATACTACGTGTTTACAGATTTCTGTAGCTACTCTTTTACGAAAACAGGTGAATCATTCATATATACTAGTTTCACGAAGAAATTCAAATGTCAAAGCTTTTTGGAATAGAAAAAAAGGCATCTTATATTAATACCGTGGAAGACATAACGCAACCAAACAGGTACAGGGACCTACCTGACGAGGTAAATCGCAAGATCACCAAAATAAATAGAGCCCGAAGAGTAGCGCAGGAGACCAGAAGCCCCACGGACATCATGGTGGCAAACCGACTGACAAGACAGGCAAGAGACGCCTTGAAGCATGCACCATCAGAACACCTGGGATAAGAAACTCAAAGAACTATCTCCAGCTGATCCAGGAATGTGGAGCTTGGCGAAAATGGTCAGAAACAGAAGACAGCCCATCCCTCCAATACACAGCGAACAGAGGATGGTGTACACAACCGAAGAGAAGGCAGAAGCTTTTGCTGACAACCTTCAGAGACAGTGTACTCGCAATACTCACCCCGATGAAGACGAAGACTTCATAGAGCAGGTGATAAGAAGATCGAGAAGAACTGTAAGAGTTGGAAGAGCCATAGATGTCATGACCTCTCCAGGCGAGGCAAGGGAAATCATCGGTAGACTCAAGGTGAAGAAAGCACCTGGTATAGATGAAATCGGGAACAGAGTCTTGAAGAGGCTCCCGAGGAAAGCGATAGTGGCAATTACCAACATTGTCAACGACAGACTGAGACACCGGTACTTTCCAGAACACTGGAAAGTATCCGAAGTGATAAACATACCAAAACCTGGGAAAGACCCAAGGTTCCCCCAAAACTATAGACCCATGAGCATTTTGGCGGCATTGAGAAATATTGCGGAAAGGGTAATCGAGCGAAGACTGAGGAACGAAACTGAAGAACTCCGAGTAATTCCAGACGAACAGTTCGGATTCCGAAGCGAACATTCAGCAGAGCACCAGGTCCTAAGGATGGTCGAGATGGCAGCGAAATCGTTCAAGACTCTAGCAGTGGGAGATGGGTTCATGGATGCCGCCAAAGCGTTCGATACTGTTTAGCATGACGGACTGATCTACTCAAGGGGGATGATCCAACTGGTGAAGTCCTATTTGAATTCTGAATTAGGATTGGTAAAACATCTTCGACGACGAGGACTGTGGAGGCAGGAGTACCACAGGGAGCGGTTCTATCACCCCTACTGTATGCAATCTACATTTCAGACATCCCGAAGACTCCACAAACGCAACTGAATGTGTATGCGGACGACACAGCAAATGCGGCAGAAAGTACGAGACCCCGCATGGTTACGGAATATCTGCAAAGAGCGACTACCAACCTAGAGGAATGGTGCATCAAATGGAAGATCCGGCTCAACCCTGAGAAGACCGAGGCGGTACTGTTCCGAAGAAATCGAAGATTACCTCAAACCAAAATAAAGATGACGACCACCAGAATGGAGAGAGGCTGGAGAAGAGACGAAGAAGTTGAGGTCGGTTGGAAGGTTTCCCTGCACGTACCTTGCAGTCAAGATGGACCAAAAACTCACTTGGAAGAACCATGTCGAGGGCCAGGTGCAGGAAGTGAAGATGGCACGCTCCACATTAAGACCTTTAATAGGTAGAAGAAGTAAAGTATGAGGTGGACGCACCGTGGTACAGAGTGCTATATGACCAACTCCGACAGGTACCGGTCGTAATCCAGATGAGAGAGAGAGCCCGAAAGTTCTTTGAAAAGAATGAAAGACATCAAAATCTGCTGATTGAGGACGCCTTGGATTACGACCCAAGAACAATAAGGCGACATAAAAGACCGAAAAGCCAGCTGCAACAAGATGACATTTGGCCCTAGCAGCTGATGAGGCCGAAGAAAAGGGGAGAAGACCGACAATAGTTGTACGCTCAAGAGGGAAAAGAACAGCCCGTGTACAATGGGTGGACAAAAAGAAGCCTGTCGATTGAGGTGGCCAGAGTCAAGCACGAACTCGAGGCTAACCTCAGGAGACGAAGACAAACAGCAAAATGACTGACTGACGATTGACCGACTGACTCCGGTCGACCAGGAAAGAGCAAAGGCTAACCAACATTAATGCGGGGCTTAGGTTAAAGCCCCCAGCGCAGGACCTCCAATAAAGATGCCGTCCATAAAGTCACTTTAGGCAAAATTGGGGAGGAGTAGCTCGGGGAAAACAAGTACAGTACTCGGGTCACGTTGCCTCACTCCAAGCCGGTGGCGGGAAGGGAGGGAAGGGCCAGTTACTCTTTCCCACCTCCTCAAGTTGTGAGGTTTCCTGAAACGAGGGTGGTGGAGGGACCGCACAGGGTAGGAGAGTGTGTATTCATTTAGCGCATTTCGACATTCGTTTTCTTAGCGTGATAATGTCGATTTGGATTTGTTTGGCGTTTTGTTTTATTCCAAGTATAAATATATAATTTTTGTATGGTTTTATCTAGATTTTTTTAAAGCACGGGTAACAAGATTATGGTTGGTTTATGATGGTGAAGTTCAGTATGATTTAAGGTGGTATCCTTTTTTTAAACAAAAATTCAGTACGTGAGTGATATGAAAGAAAATAATAGGAAGGTTTACTTTGATCATAGTTAGTGATGGAGAGTCAATTCCCTCATTTTGATGTCATCGAAAAATTACTTCTGCCATCCTAAAGCTTTTCTTAGAACCACTTTTCCAAAAAATGCGTAGCTGTTGAGTTTTCGGGGCAAATTCGACAAAAACTGGAAATTTGCTCATGCTCAACGCATCCCAAAAAAGGATCTAAGACCGGCACTTACAACTACAGGCCTATAGCTCTGCTTTCTGTTATAAGTGAGGTGATGGAGACGTGCATAAATCGCAAGCTTCTGGACTATCTCGAACGTCACAGCTTGCATAGCGACAAGCAGTATGGTTTCCGGCACCCGCGACCCACAGCTGCTTTGCTGGACCTTTATTGCACACACAATCTTAAAATAAAGTTTCACATTGCCTTTAGAGGAAACATCTATGACAGAAGAAAATTTTAGCCAATATTATCCTGGTTTTCTATCGTAGTGCCTGCACTAAATTCCATGGAATGAACAAAAAGTTGTAACGCTTCAATATCTCCCCTTCATTCGAGGAATTTTAATTAAATCATCCTACCTACGTTACTGAAATTGAAATACCTTCCACCGTATACAGTATAAAAATATCCATACTTATAGGAAGGATAATAACTGCATATTAAACGGGGTAAGTCTGTTGAGTCTTATGAAAATTATTACAGTGTAACATAGCTACTGGTTTAAATAGGTTTGCTTCTTTGAATTGCCTATTTCCGCATTAAAAAAGGATGCCCACATAGTTGAGTCTTACCTTTTCCTTCACTTTAGTTACGACTTACCTTTAACTGGCCTTAGTACACAATATTGAGGCGTGTCTGCAAATACATTTAATTTACTTTCACTGTTTATCAGTTGATACTTTAACAACGAAATGATAAAAAGGCCATCAAATGACAATGACAGTTAAACAAATAAAAAAAAACAGCTTGATTTGGATATATAAATGTCTTGAACATTTAAACGCACATTAGACGTAAAAACATAAAAATGTTCATATAAACATAGGCCCGGAAATTCCCCGCTTCTATGATACGGGTGCTTAAACTTTATGATAAAATAGGTTTGCTTCTTTGAATTGTCTATTTACGCATTAAAAAAGGATGCCCACATAGTTGAGTCTTACCTTTTCCTTCACTTTAGTTACGACTTACCTTTAACTGGCCTTAGTACACAATATTAAGGCGTGTCTGCAAATACATTTAATTTACTTTCACTGTTTATCAGTTGATACTTTAACAACATAATTATAAAAAGGCGATCAAATGACAATTACAGTTAAACAAATAAAAAAATAGATTGATTTGGATATACAAATGTCTTGAACATTTAATTGCACATTAGACGTAAAAACATAAAAATGTTCATATAAACATAGGCCCGGAAATTCCCCGCTTCTATGATACGGGTGCTTAAACTTTATGATAAGCGAAGAATATTGTACGTTACTGGATTTTGCAAGTAATCTTGTTTCGACGACGTACTGATTTTTCATTGAAGTTTTTCGTCATGTTTCTTAAGAAAGTATCCGCTCAATTACTATCTTTTTAATGACGGTAAACAGATTGATGGTTGATTAATGAATTGCTATGTTTCAGGAACAGCGCATCTGAAGGAAAAATTGAAATAGGCGGTTTTCAAGAAGGATCAATGCTTTTAAGATACGAGTTTCACGCATATCTCTTGACCAGTGTCTAAAATTTACAAACCATTGTACACAATTTTATACAATATTGTTTTTTTTATTCCGGAATTTATACTTAGATAAATAAATTCTGGACAGCAAAGCTAAAAAAAAAATCTTCGTGAGTCATGGCTTCCGTCAAATATTTTAAGTAATCTATATAGTTTATATATTTATTGACACTTTACAGGCTAAGTGGAATAATAGCCTCTAATGCTAAATTATGTCCAGTAATGACGTTTTATTATTGCTAACGCTATATTTATGCGAAAACCAGAAGTTTGTCACTTGCCGGCACGAACCACACTGATGTTTTAAGAAATGTTTGTATATGTTATAATATGACTTTTGAAATGATTTTATGTGTATAGTTGTAGTCACCGTTCTTGGCGGTTACGTCATCAAGGCCATATGGAATAAGTAAACAGATCGAGTCTCCGTACCATGGGCGGAAGTTATTCTTCACTTCTGCTACTCTCTCCAGGACGCACGAAGTGTTTCTGGGCATTGTACAATTTTATATTGAAGATGGATAACAAGACAAGTCAAATTGCACGCCGACGTCAAGTAATTTGAATTTTTGACAAATATGACTGAAGGGCACTCATAAGTAACGACAAAGTTTTCGAGACGGAGACACACAACTAAGAAATGTATGCCTGAGCTTACCGAAAAAACGTTCACACACAGGGGTAGATTGCATGTGTATGTTTGAGGGAGATGGAGATACATAAAGGGATAGTGGTAGTGTTACTTTGGCCCGCCCGGGACTACAACAATACCAAAACTCATCTCAATATCCCAGTTTTGGCAAAATGTAAGACGAACTATCAAAAACAGATTATTTCAACCATCAGGACGAGGAGCTCCCTTAACCTATGTTTATATGAACTTATTTTTATAACTTAAAATGCTAAATATGCCTGTCAATTTTCCTGACAACTTTCTGTATCACCCTGTATCTTGTTTGCCAAAAGCAAAATCTGTAAAGTCCTAATTGATAGTCTCTATATGAACAGTATATCAGAAAAATAAGGGACTGCACATAATTAATGGAACCGACTCTGTCGGTAACCCTCGCACCAGTCACCGTCAAGTGCAAGTTTTCGCGTAAACGCGCCATCACTCAACGTCCCTCATGGCTGTCACGGCGGAAAAGATGCACGCACACGGACGTCTTTCCTTTCTGAACCTTAATACACCTCAGCGGCGTTCATTGAAAAGTCACAGAGAAAAATAGAGGAACGAAAAGTACCTAAAAGTATTTTTCAAAACGATGAGACGTTTGCTTTGTAATGTTGAAAGATAATTTCCAAAAACGTGATCCCTGATTCGGAATATAGGTGCTGAAACCAGGTCTCTAGTAAAAAATGGCGTCAAGTAGGCCGACTCTACACTTCTCAGGAAACACCGTCATCAGTCCATCAAGGATTATGTTCAGCACAAGTTCAAACAGCCTCATATAATTAGTTCATAGACATTCTTCGGTAGTAGCGTCTATTTGACAGTGCCGTCTCTCCGCGATACCTGACTGCATGACGTGTCAGTCGCGTCAGTAATGCGAGGACACTAACCAATACTGGCATGCCCGCCAGTGAACACAGAAAGCAGAAAGAGGGACGCGTGGCATTCCTGCATCACTTCAAGTTATGAAGGTAATTATATGACGTTTGAAATATGTCACTAGGTGCGGAGAATTACTGAAGAATATAAAAAAGCGAACATACAACAATTGAGGTATACCCTTCCTCACCCACCTACAACCTCCAACCACACAATTTTTTACCATAAACATTTCTTTAATGATCAAAATCCTCAGAAACGTCAAAAATCGAAGATGAGCGGTTTTATTTTTTTCATTTTTGGTCTCATTCCCGCCGCCACTGAACCGATTAAAAAACTACCGTCTTTTTCGGTCTTTACATAACAGCAACCTTGGGTAAAAATTTCATCCAAACCCGAGCAGCACTTCCCAAATCATAGACGGGGTAAGGATTAGCGGTCACAGACAGACCATCGGAAATGACTGACATGGTTTTTCGTGATCTACATTTTAGTTCCTTAGCGACAAAAATTGTAGATCTATACTTCTTTTCCTGCTCCCTACCTCGCCTCATCCCATCTTCTTATTTTAGCTTCAGATTTTCTAGCTTTCCCATGACAATTCCTTTCCAAACTTAGAAATAAATTATCAAAATAGTGGATAGTACATTTACGCAGATGAGGGAGACCCGGTTTGTGCGACTAAAATCAAAAACTTGTTTATCCAATAAAATTTTGATTCAACATCCAATTAAATTTCATGGAACGGCAAATCTATAACCCTTATGAAAATATCTGTTATTGAAACCATTCATGTCGTATTTAGTGATCATTTATAACTATTTTATTATTAAGTTTGCTTAAAAGTCCCAAATATCCACCAAAACTGTTAGCATTTCAAACACTACCACTATCAGATTTAAAAGACAAATCAAGGAGCTCTGTCTTAGATGTTTTTTATCTCATAAGGTATATTTTAGACTTTTGATTTTTGTCTTGATTATCAAAAAGCTCCCCAACATTACTATTATCAAAAAAGGTAAGATGAACCATTTTGAACGTTATTTCATGATTTGAGACAAAAACAATTGCTTTACCTTCTGTCCAGTGCCCCTATCCTTAAATTTAATAGAAAATCACACTTTCTCTATTTTTCTACTCCCCCGGCTATCTATCAATTCGAAAATACTGTATTCTTGAAAGGACTCGATAGGAAGGAGAAAGGAGATCAAGACGCAGGGTTGCCAGGTTTGAGTAAACGTGTTGAACCAATCAAAATGGAGATAATTTTGACAGTCAAAAACTAATCAAAGATTTTGGGCAAGATTTCCTCCTTATAGCTTTATGAACAAACAAAAGGGCGAAATGAATTTCCCCGAGAGCACCCCACATGCACCAGGGAAAATTCAATCATAGATTAAAGAATTACTAAAACTTAATATCTACTCTTGCCTTTGTTGTGATCGAAAGTGCAGAAGCTCGTGGGGGTGGTTGTATGAATGGAGTCAATATCTCCAGCAATTCATATACACAACCTAAACATCTGTACAACTGTTCGATCTGCAATTATGAAAGGATCTTGGTGTCCAAGAATGTGTCTCCCAAACTCCCATTCCTCAACTGCCTCCTCTACTTCCTCGTGAATAATATCGTTCCAATACACCAAGTCATTGAAATTAACCATTTTTTTCATTATGTTTAGCAGGAACGACAATAACAATGCCAAACACATGAATTTTTATATTATGTAGCGGTATTTTCTACTAATTTTTCCAGTTTCTCTTGGTCGGTACAGAGAGAAATCGCGACTCCCTAAAGTGAATTCATTTCTATCACTTTCCTGTGGAATTGATTTCAAGAATACTGCATTTCTTGGCCACACCCACTGTTTGCCACTTTCTCTCACAATTTCTACTCCCTCAAACTCAAGAATAGAGGTCCAGAATATACAGAAAGAGATCGGTTTTGGGATCCGAATCGACACCATGGCATCAAATCATTATGGGGAGCGATTTGGCCCAGCCTTAGTATATACTGCAAATCCTGAAAGTTTTTAATCGTTGTGGAGCCTCTTATGACGAGGCGACTCTGCATTCATTTCAGCGTCCCTTCACTCCGAAGGCAGCCGTGCGATATTGCTTTGTTAGGTATGGGCGGGAAACTTTTTCGCCACTCAATATACCCGTTAGAATTGAATTAGACAAATTGGTTTTAATGTGGGAACATTCACAAAGTTGCTCTAAGCTGTAGTGCAGCATGCAATAATGGAACGGTATTCTTGTTTTTATCTTACTGGAGACGAGCATGCATTAGTCGCTTGTAAAGTCTGTTTGGAATAATTTGCTTTAAAAGTTGAGCTTTTAACCTTTGAGCGAAATCCTCGTTGCGAGACTGACGGGGCATTGTGCCGTTGCTTCCGTTACTTGGGTAAGAATGATGAAGGTGTGAATAGATAAGTGGACATTTTTCTGAGGAAGTGATATAATCTGCATATGCAAAGGTGATTATAAAACATAAAAGTATTATAGAGGATAAAACGCATCGAAAATAACAGAAAAGTTGTTAACGATATGATTGTAAATAATTATAAGTCGCCATTTTATTATAACTGCAAGTGGAACTAAGAAGTGGTCATCCCTTGATGCCCTATCATAAAACAAGAGTGGGGTACTATGAAGATCATTACATTGTCCAAATACTTATACTGGGTGCGCCATCTATTACTTTTTCTTTACCTATAAGTTAATGAGTTACCATGTGAGTCACAAGTCATGTGGTATGCATAAATGAACTGTCAAAGGTATGCCATTTATGGTCATGGATTCGTTTACAACACAACAACGCATTTTGGTTATCCAAACTTATTACGAAAACGGTCGAAATATAAAAAATACATTTCGCAAACTTCGCACTAGTCTTGGCCGACATGGACGCCGTACAGAGCCTGGAATTCGCTGGATTGTAAATCTTTTTGAGGAAACTGGTTCAGCTGAAGGTCGTAGACTATACCAACATGCTCGTCCAGCTCGTACTCGTGAAAGCACAGCCGCAGTGAGTGAAAGTGTGCGAGAAGATCCAACCACCTCGACTAGGCACCGTTCGCAACAATTGGGAATTAGTGAGACCACTTTACGCCGGATTTTACACACTAATTTACACCTCCATCCATACAAACTCCAACTAACACGAGAATTGAAGCCGGTAGACCATCAAGAGCGGCGTGTTTTTGTTAACTGGATGCTGAAAAGAGAAGACGGATTTTCGACCAGTGTTCTTTTCAGATGAGGCTCATTTTCACCTCCATGGGTACGTAAATAAGCATAATTGCAGATTCTGGGAAGCTGAAAATCCACACCAATATCATGAACAACCTCTCCATCCTGAAAAAGTGACTGTTTGGTGCGGATTATGGGCTGGTGGCATCCTTGGACCATTCTTTTTTGAAGATGCCGAAGAGAACGCCATTACCGTCAACGGGGAACGTTATCACTGCATGTTGACAGATCTTTTGTGGCCACAATTGGATCGTATTGGTGTCGACGATATTTGGTTTCATCAAAACGGGGCAACGGTTCACACATCTCGCCAAACAATCTTCTTATTGCACACGAAATTTCAAGACCACATAATTTCACAAAATTCAGATGTCAGTTGGCCTCCGAGATCGAGCGATTTAACACCTCTTGATTATGTTCGTTGGGGATTTTTGAAAGGAAAAGTATATGCGAATGGTCCCCGGACATTGAAAATTTTGGTGTTCGGATGTTGGCCTGTAAACGAAGCCGCGGTGGTCACATGACTGATGTTATTTTTCATACATAAATGGCATAAACCAATCTTCATTTATTTTCAAATAGAAAAAAGGTAATAGATGACGCACCCTTGCCCTTAAATCTAGATACAATGCTCTTTTCTGAGAACTAGCAAGTTTATGAACTTTAACATAAACGTTTGTTAGAAAATAAACGAAAACAAGGAAATGATAAAAAGATAGATAACTATAAAGTCAGCAAAGATAAGAAATAAAAAAGAAAGAAAGCACAAAAGGCAATGATAAACAGTGGTTGTGCAATCTTGAAAAATGAAATGGCAAAAACAACTTAAATTTGATCTTAGAAAAAATCAAGAAAATGATAAAAAGATAGATAAAGCAAAAATAAAAAATTGGAAAGAAAACAATAATTTTTTTTTTTTTTTTTTTTTTTATACTCCAACTACCACGAAGGCCTAAGGCCTAAGCACCCATTGGGTACCGTGGGGCTATGGGGGATACATGGGAAAGGGGGGACGCCACACGGACTCTGGCGAGGGAACACGTGTGCATGCAACATGCACACATTCTGGCTCCGCCTACGAGAACCGCCGGGTGGTACCTCCGCGTTCGACAGTCAGAGACCATCTACCACCTACATTATTAAATAAGGCGAAAGAAACAAAAGACGGAAGAAATGAAAGACGGAAACAGCAATGGCAACAATTTATTGTGCGATCTTGCAAAAGAAGACTGAAGAAAGGAAAAATAAAAAACTATCTAAAAAAGTAAAATAATGTTCAAAAAAACAAAAACTATGTAATAATTGTTCTAATGAACTCTGTGTGACACTGAAGTAATGATGTGGCCCGTTGGTCATCGACCAGTGCCATTAAGAGAACAACAAAAGTATCCCAAAACGCTCAGTCATCAAGATTGTAAATTTGTTTGACACCAACTGGATGGACTGAAAATGGAAAAAATATTTTTCCAATGACGTTGTGGTGGGATAGTATTTCTTCTATACCCTACTACATGCAAGTTTCATTGTCAAATTTCACCGACCTTAGCGTAACTCCGAAGTAGAAAAGATTTAATTGAGGAAGTATTCAAACCAATTGCTGTTCAATAAGAATAGTCTGAAACAATCTGATTGTTGAAATGGCTCTTGTAAAATTAAATACATCATTCCTAGAACCAATAAATGTTTCAAAATAGTCAAACGCTTGGAAGATATTCTGCGTTGCTCTTCTGTAGAGGATCAAAGATAACTACTACAATGTTGGGTAACAATTTACCTGTGTTTATGGGATATTTCTAGCCATTTGTAATATATTGCCACGTCTTTTAAATCATCTGGAATAAAGTTGGACAACTATTGTTTTACAAATCATCGATGATTAACGAGTATATTTTTAACACTTCATTCGATTTTCACAGCTTGCCAAGTTTCCCAATATTACTTACAAGCATTCTAAATACTATTAGCCCCTTTTCCATTGGACAAATAACCCTTCGGCGCACTTTTTCACCCTTAGGTCCTCTCTAATGCAACGTTAACAAATTCAAGCAAATTCTTAAAATTCTCAAACAAAAACAAAAAGTGATGAAAACATTCTCTTGCATGCGCAAAATGCAATTTAGCGGACGGACAAATGCTGAGCAATCTCTCAAACGTCGAATAGAAGTGAAAACAGACAGTAGCTGTGGAACAGTTTACATAAAGATACAAATGTTTAGCTATCCATCAACGCAGAGACAAATGCGTATACAATAAACTCTTTCACGCTTGTCAGTCTTTTCGAGAGTAATTCGTCTGATATTGCCTTACGGACATCACGTTGTACTTGAAGAGCGGGTAGTCACTTCTTTCGTCAGTTGTCATTTTTCGAAATGAAGCGGATGAGGTAACAAGGCCCTTCAATAAATTATAATCTACTCAAGGATCTGGTATGTCAGATATACGGTTTAATCCTAGCAAGCCCTTTATTGTGTGGTTTTCTGGAGTGGAACGTTTTTTCCAATACGCCAAAAAATATCGATGCACTCAAAGTCAATATAACCCTGGCCCTCACTCAAAGTCAAGACAGATTTATGCAAAGTCATTAAAATCTGGGTCTGTTGGATCTGTGCCATTCTGCAAAGCAACTTGTTGTATCCGACTTCATCATCGACACGTACTTATTGGAAAACTCCTTAGAATAGATTATACCATTTACAGCCTTAAAAACAAAAAGAGTCCAGGTCAGAGGTACTTAAAAAAATTGCACCTGAAATTAGCAAACCACTAACATCTTTAGCAAATTTAATAATTGAATCTGGGGTTTTCCCATACCCTTACAAAATAGGAATGCGATGCATAAATCTGGCGACATATGTAATACCAGCAACTATAGACCAACAACATCAATCTCCAATTTGGCAAAGATAGTTGAAAAAATCATAGAGGCTAGGCTCATTAGTTTTTTCAACAAAAATAAGCTTATACATGAAAATCAATTAGCAGTTCAAAAAATAGATCCACTTTCTTGACTTCAAAAATTCATAAATTATTAGAGCAAGGTAAATATACGCATATTCTTAGACAGAGCAAAAGCATTCGATACGGTGGATCACTCGCAACTATTGGAAACTTTAAACGATGCCGGAATTAGAGGAAACGCTCAAAATCTTACGAGAAGTTACCTGTTTTGCAGAAAGCAATATGTTCAAAT
This sequence comes from Acanthoscelides obtectus, assembly GCA_963669975.1. Lineage (NCBI taxonomy): Eukaryota > Metazoa > Arthropoda > Insecta > Coleoptera > Chrysomelidae > Acanthoscelides > Acanthoscelides obtectus. The sequence continues at coordinate 62,022,961 of CAVLJG010000009.1, read as the reverse complement.
AAATGATTCCATAAGTTCAGAAAAAACTGTGACTTATGGTGTACAATGGACAGTTTTAGGTCCGTTGTTATTTACTGTGTATATCAATAGCCTACTTAGCTTGAAGTCGCAAGGCACAATAATATGTTTTCCAGATGACACAGCGATACTTTATTCTAATAACAATTCCTGAGATAGCCTTAAAGAGATTGTTGAAAATGATATTATTTTAATTTCAGATTGGTTTAGACACAAATATCTAACAATCATTTTTCAGAAAACCATGTATATGCCGTTCACAAACCTTAAAAATAAATTACCGTCATTTACATCTTTACAAATTAACTGTGGTAATACAACTTCTCTCATATATTCAGCTAATAAAACAAAATATTTAGGTGTTCATTTGGATCTTCATTTAAAGTGGAATTTCCCTGTTGATCACATAGTAACTAATTTGGGATGATTATTATTTAAATTCATGTACCACTTATTGAATGTCACCTAAATTATGCCATACTAGCTTGGTGCTCTTACCAACCAAATTCAAAAGCTAGAAATAATGCAAAAACAATTTTTGAAAATTATTTTTAAACGGCCAACTCTATATCCATCTGATATGTTATATTCCGAAGCGAGACTACTCGATCTTGGGCGACAAAGATGCTTCAGTTAAATCTCCACTAGATTTTAAAACTTTTTACCAAGCCATACATAATACATTTCAAATAAAAATAGATTCAAAATTGAGAAAAAGTTCTTGTTATATAATAAATAATCGACATGAAATAGCAAAACTCACTCAAATGAAAATAAATTAGGTTCCAAACTAAAACTATTTCTTTGGGCTTCGCCCAAAACGAACACCATATGCAACATTTCTTCTTTAGAAAAATTCATTTTCAAACACGTTTTTATTATAATGCTCACAAAGCTAATTTTAACAGTTTGAAACTAATCAACAATTTATTATACCGAAAAAATAGCGGTAAAAACACTTATGTGTCTAGTATCAAAAAAATCTTATATAAAATTGAATCCAAACTTACACAAATAAACAGGGTGATGTATTTGAAATTTTTGAGAAAAACTACAATTTGCGTTTTTGACCACCCTGTATGAGCAAAAATCAAAATTCGAAAAAGTAACAAATAAGAGAAACGCTGGAGTGTGTAAGTTTTTTTCATACAAAATTCAGTGCTCCAAATTTTAAAATGGCGGACTGAGGGGTTGCCGAAGTGGGGGGTTTTTCTAGACAAAACACCTTATATCTCAGTAGCTAATTACCAAATGTTATATCAATTTTCTTCTTTTGAATTAGTTTATCCAAATCTGTAATAAAATTTGAGGCATTCCATTTAAAAAATCACAACTTTGATATGCAAGTCTAAATTGGAACACCCTGTATAATGGCCATTATTTTATAAATGTACCCTCAAATGTCATGTATATCATCCCATAGATAGATTTTCCCAAAATGTATTTGTTTATGAGTAATATTCCGTCCACACATGGATGGGCCACCCTGTATATATACGAGTATATATATATGTCGTGCCATAAGTTCTGTCCCATGATAATCTCATGATAAAAATGAAACAAGATAAGATATATTTATATGAAAGATATTATTTATTCGACAACATTTTTAGAATTCATAATCAAACAGTTTTATTCAAAATGTCCCCCCTTGGCCTTCACACACTGCTTCAATCTCGCGGGCCACTCATCTATCACTGCACGCACAGCTTCCAAAGGAATAGCTGCCGCTGATCGGATCAAATCCGCTTTCAGGGACTCGATATTACGGTGGGCTTTGGAGCAGGCCAACTGCTCTAGCAGGTCCCACAACTTGTAGTCTAAAGGATTGAGGTCCGGACTCCCTGAGGGCCAATCTTCCGCAGCAATGAACTCTGGCACATTGCTTTCCAGCCAGCGCTGCGTACTCTTAGCCTTGTGAGCGGGGGCGGAATCCTGCTGGTAGACCCAGTGTTGGTTGGCAAGCAATGTACCACTTAAAGGCTTGACGATAGGATCCAGTATGTCGCTCTGATAGTTTGCCGCTTTTGTTTTCACGCCCTGTTTACAGAAATGGAGCTGAGTGACCCCTTCGTAGGACACCCCCCACCAAACCATGACTGACGCAGGGTGGTGGCCTCTCTCAACTCTCGGAATGATCTCCGAAGCTTCCTGTGAACTCCTTGCATACACTTTGTCATTTTGTCGGTTGAATTTTTCTTCTATGGTGAAGATTTTCTCATCCGTGAACAAAATCTTTCGGAATCCCCCAGCTGCGTACCTCTCCAAGAGCTTCTTGGATCTTGTCGCCCTGATGTGTCGCAAGGTGGCCGTAAGTCGCTGGCCCGTACGTCTCCGGTAAGCCCCTAGCCCTAGGTCTTGTTTAATGATGCGCGACATCGTCCGGACAGGAATCTTCATTTCCCTGGATAGGATCTTCTGCTTCCGGAGTGGATTCCTTTGAATCCTGGCTTTTACGGCTTTGATGGCTGCGGGAGTCCTTACTTGACGAGGTCTTCCGCTTCTTGGCCTGTCATCAACAGAGGACGTCTCATTGTACCGCTGAATGGTCCTAGACACAAATTTACGCGATATTTGAAGGCCGCGTAAGAGTTCAAAAATCTGACTAGCACTGTGATTACACTTATGTAAAGCTATCACTGCAATACGGTTCTCTGCCTTGCCCCACTCCATCGTTATGCTTCGAGAGATCGATACAAACTGAGGTATATGTAATTACCCGAAAAGCGCTTAATCAACTGACACCACAATGTAAACAATCGGACAAGTATTAACAGGTCTACACTTGTTTGAAAACGAGGGACAGAACTTATGGCATGACTACGTATATATATATATACAGGCTGTCTCGAAGAAAGTGTGCAATATTCTACCAGCGGTTTCTAGAGCTTAAAATAGGAAGAAACATTTATATAAAAATAGATCGTCAAACGTCCCCTAAAGGCGCTACGGTCTTTTAAAGGGGCTCCCCTGAAGATGGTTTTTCCTTAATATTTCCGAAACGTGTTGAGATAGAGACATACAATTTGGTATTCTAGGTTATTTTAGCTCCAAAATTTTTATGTGATTGTATTATTGAAATTCAATTTTAGAATTTGGAAATTTAGGGTTTTCTACATAAAAAAGGAACTCTTATTGAATATCGATAAATTGTGCCATTTTTGAATAAAATCAAACTAAAGAATTGGTCACTTGATAGGAAATGTACTACGAATATAAATGAATTGTTAAATAATTAGCCATGGCCACGAAAAAACTAATTTATTAATTGGTAAATATTACATAAATACGTATTTCTATTGCAACATAGGCAAAAACAAAAGAAATAATTTTTTTCTACGAACGAAATTGAAATTTGTTTAAAAAGGAAGACATACATACAGTTGGACATACTTAAAATTATCTTTACAATAAGTGTTCAAATAAATTCTCATTTTGTTGGATACAGAGTCTCGCTCGACGAACTAATGATTGCATAGGCCGAAAATGGAAAACCTTTTTCTTCTTATTTCATTTGCAGCCTGATGGATTCTTTGAAGTAAATCTTCTTGAGTATTTACTTCAGTCGAGTAAACTAGGTCCTTTAATGACCCCCAAAAATAGAAATCCAATGGACTTAGGTCAGGTGAACGTGGCGGCCACGCTGTAGGACCTCCTCGGCTTAACCACCTGTCTGAAAAAATATGTTTTCTTGAAACTGTTGGCGCTCATCCAATGGTATTATATCCATGAGCTCATTCTGAAGAAAGTTCAGATACACCTCTGAATTAAGACGATTGGGAAGTACAATAGGCCCAATTACTTGATATCCAATTATTCCTGCCCATAAGTTCAATCTAAATCTATGATGGACATTTGTACGGCGAACAACTTTTGGATTTTCATCTGACCAGTGATGCATGTTAGGGAAATTAAAAGCACCATTCCTAGTAAATATTGACTCATCCGACCATATTGGTGGTAAAAAATCTGCCTCCGTTAAATGCTGCACCCGTTTAAAATGATAAGGATGTAATCCTTACATTCTTGTCATTCTTCCTATCTAAAACTAATATTTCTAGGATAACTATCAAATAGGTATTCTTACACTTTTCTTACTATTGATCAAGGTATATCCATATTTTCTGAAACATTTCGTATGATCATTTACGGATTATCTTCAAACATATTTAAAGCAATATCCATAGAATGATTTCCCAGTGGCCTTCCTGAGCCCTGCATGCGCTGAAAACTTCCATGGTTTGACAAATTCCGGTGAATATTAGTAAACATTTGACGTCCCAGTACTATGCGATTGGGAAATCTTCTTTGATATTTTCTTACGGCTGCCAATGAACTGCCATTGCAAAGCCCGTACACAAAATGCATGCATGTTTGTCAGTTCTCTGTCTGTAAATCTTGGCATTTTAAATCGATTTAATAAAAATTTTGATTTCAATCTAGTAATTTTTTAGTTTGATTTTATTCAAAAATGGCACAATTTATCGATATTCAATGGGAGTACCTTTTTTATGTAGAAAACCCTAAATTTTAAAATTCTAAAATCGAGTTTCAAACATAAAATCACACAAAAATATTGGGGCTCAAATAACCTGAGTCCGTCCCTGTTACATACGCTTCCAAACAAAACTGTCTAAAATTGTTAATATTTTTGAATCCAGCATAAAAAACTAGGCTAGAATACCAAATTGTATGTCTTTATCTCAACACGTTTCGGAAATATTAAGGAAAAACCATCTTCAGGGGATCCCCTTTAAAAGACCGTAGCGCCCTTAGGGGACGTTTGTCGACCTATGTTTATATAAGCTTTTCTTCCTATTTTAAGCTCTAGAAACCGCTGGTAGAATATTGCACACATTTTTCCGGACACCCTGTATATATAGTATATATAACAAAAAATACAATATATGTATATATTGAATAAATTGTAATCCTTTATACGTGAATAAACTTATTATTATTATTATTATTAATAATAATAATTGAATGAACTGTTTCCAGAGGACTTCATGATACAGACCAGATGCTGATACCTTCTGAGAGCTAGAAGCTGTCAATAACAACCAGCCGGGAAAGTGTGTAGTTGAGCTACTTACAATTCTTACTATTTAGCAGGACACGTCATTCAAAAGTCTTCAGATGAGACTAGAGTTAGGTGCACTTTTCCTGTATTTTAATTTTTATTCCTTTTATGGTTACTTCACAAAATCAAATCGTTTATTTCTCATAATCCGAGCAGCAGAGTTGCGTATAACGAGTGGTTATGTTATCGACCACCCCAGCACGTCTAGTGTTGTAACACGCCATTTACTAATTATAACGTGGCATGTCGCTAGATAACTGTTATCAAGCGGCTATAATGCGGAAACTTTTTCTAATAAAGCCGCTATTTCCAGAGGAGACCACCGTATTGCTTTTTAATATTGCGATCTTATCGGGAAGTAATATGCGAGTTTTGGAATTAACTCCATATTTTAAAGGATTTAATCAAGGGAAATTTCATACAGTTCCGTCAGAAACTCACTCGAAACTTCTGAGGTTTGCGAAGGAGAAATATGGGGCGGGCTTTGAACCTTTAATTAGACAGATCTGCAAACCTCTCTAACTTCGGCCAGACGGTGAGTATTAATTTGCTTTACATTTCGGTGAATACATTGTCCTATGGAAGCCTTGCTCAAAGCAGGGTAAAACAACCCGAAGAATAACATAGTGCACAAATTATTCTAACGTATGGCCTAAAAGCTTTTGCATAAAATATTCATGGGATTTTTTGGGAACAAAAGGTATGTTGTGTCGTCGAAGCCAGTTTTGGGTATCTCTTGAGTAATGGCATGATGCTATGTCTGGCGAAAACATATGGTCATTAGCCTGATGTTCGTGGACAAACTGAATCAATTTGGTAATCAATATAGCTCTGACTATTCAAAGCTGCACCCCTCACTCTTCCCACAAAACCACAAAAGGTTGGGGTACACCCCTGTTAGAAAATATTTTATCCGCAAATTTCCTTGAAGATTGTATCTAACATTGACAGGGCGTTCCTCTACGTTGTCCGTATAAAATCCGTCGTTTCCTTTATTTCAGAATCACTCAAAGTGAAATACTTTTCGTCATCTAAAATATTGATTTTTCCATTGGCAAAGTGACCCACCTCAGATGACGACAGCATCTTAGTATAGGGATGAGTTGTGCTTAGGAGTATTTGGGGCACTGACATTCCACCCTGATTTTGCCACATTTAAATAGGGGCTACTAGCAGGAAAAGCGAGAACATGTACGATGTGACCCCCAAACCATTTTTTGTGATTTTAGAAGTGTGGCATGATGCGCCGTCCTGTTGATAAATACAGTCTCCGTCAGGATGCAAGTCTACTATGTTCGGTAATAATGTATTCTCAAGGATTTCTTGGTATTTAGCTGCATATACTGTGCCATCTATAAAATGAAGACGTCACATTCCCTTTGCAGAGACACAGCCCCACACAATAATACCTTTGGGAAATTTTACTATACTTTTAATAAATTCCTCTACGCATACATCGAATTGGGCTTCGTCACTAAATATGACCTTGCTCCAGTGCCCGTACTTTCTAGAGGGCTTTGATTTTTTACAAATTAAGCATCTTTGTTTTTGGACTTCAGTTAGAAGCCTTTCTTTAGCCTAATTAAGGAAAAAATATGTTTTCGTTGCTTTGGAATAATAATCTTATAAAGTTTGAGTGTAGATTTGAGAATGTATTTTCGACAGCATTCTCGTGAAAAGCTGCATCCCACACTATGTGTTCCACTGAGTGGTAATTTCCCTCAAAATGTTTCGCCTACCCAATTTGCAGATCTTGACCAAAGCTCTTCGATTCCGTTCAGCTACAATCCTCGATCGACCTGGATTTTTACCGCGGACAGAAGTACTAACAGTTTTCCTATACTTTTTTACAATGCCCGAAACTGTAGATTTAGGGATAACAATATCACTTGACATTTCGCGTATTGACGTTCCTTCCAAAACTGCTGAACAGTAATGTGCCTCACTTTCTGATTAGTGGCGACACCTCGTACCATTTTTACATAAACTTAACTTAGCAACAAGAAAATATAATTTCCAAATACCTACAATTTCCAACGATGTTTTTGCAAAGCCTGCTAGTCTCTGCTTATCCCTAATGATATGTTTCTTGACCTGTCCAAACATTAATTTATTTGTAATCATATTTCGAGATATTTCAGTGATTCTGTTTGTTTTAAAGTATGTAATACATTTGAGAACAGATGTGCCGCTATTGAAAATAGATTTTATTATACTTATCTACCATTATACATTTTGCCAGACATGTTGAGAAAGCAGCAGTTAATTTATGGATCCAATTGTACAAAATGTTGAATATTTAATTGTTTGGGCTCGTAGCTAACTTCTTACTTAGGTATTCTTTGCAATAAGTAATAAATTCCATTTAACCTTATCACTTTGTTGTTCGCATTTTTGCAAAACTGGACTATTGTCCAGTGGATGAAGATTCGATCCAATTCAAGTAGATCCTAGGCAATCCAATGAGATCCAATGCAATCTACGTGTTTGTGCGTGGCCGATGGATTGTAGCATCTTAGTTATCTATTATATCGCTGATCATTGTAGCATCAATACCCACTCATTTTGCGTCAGACAAATCCAACTTAAGAAACTAAAGCGTTTTATAGGGATTCCACCGTGTTCCCATAGCAGCTATCCGATGAAACAAAAAAATTGTGAGTACCAAAATTCCGATATAGCTTTAAAAGCGTACATTGGCGTTGTTTGGATAAAGGGTTTTAGTGTTTTTACGTAGGCATGTGATTCAACCTGACTGATAACGGGGAATACAGAATTTTTGCGAAAATTAATTGGCGGACAACGGTCACCGGAAAATATCCATCGAGTAATTGCCGACATTTTTCGAATGACTGTTGATAAAAGTATGCCGAGCATGATACCTGCTGCACAGAGGCCGGTCTGTTGGAATTGTTGTGTTCGAGAGGTGATATGCTTTTTCATTTGCGCTGGGTCCCATCGGAATTCATTGTACGGTTTTGTTTAATTAAGGTTACACAATGCGACCAGAAAATACCTTCTCAAAGTTTAATGAAAATTCAAGAAGTCTGCTTGTAAGTGGGATACCATCATACCTCAACGTACATGTACAGCATAGGTTCAAAGCCAACTCTTCACAAAGATCCAAAGAGGGCCAACAGCACTGAACACCACACTGACGAAAAAGAAATGAAATTACTATACAGGGTGTTACAGAACGTTGTTGATTAAACTGAAGGGCAGATTCAGCACTCTAAGATATGAAGAGTTTCATTCATGTTTACCAACAACTTCAGAAATGTTTCGTTTCCAAAGCATATTTAACGAAAAAGAGTACGCCAGTGGCTGGAACTTTTTTTAACAAGCTTAAAAGACGCCTTTGGTAAAACTAGTAGCCTTCTTGTACAGGAGTCGTTGCATTCGCATAATCAAGTCTTGCAGCCGCTGCCCTCGAGTCAATATCAATGATAAATTACCGTATTTTTGTACCCATTCATGTTTGTCATCCCCCAGATGTATCAAGGCAGAACCACTACAATTAATGCCAAATTTATGCTAAGTGATGTCGACTTAAGTTGGCTAAAAGATCGTGTTCGACAATTCCATTCTAAATCTGCCCGTATTAACGTACACACCAGCACTTCCTCAGACGCCATGTGGAGTGATCCCCATGAAATTCTAATTTATCACCCCTCTTCAAGTTTTGGCAGCCAGAGCAGCAAGCGAAAATGCAAATGCGAATTATTCAAAATCCATTCCAGTTAGGAGCTCTTCGGCAAACATTTCAGATTCTGACGCATTACGAGGCACTAGTAACCCAGATATATTCATAATCTTCCTCCTTCCCCTTCGAGTCTAGGCTCGGAAACTATTAAGTGGTTAACATAAACCACGGATGTATTGATATAACTGACCCCATTCACGCGAAGATGCCTAACCATATGCTGGATTCAGACGTTTGCATACAATTTCCATTTTTCATGTTGTAGAAGTCAATTTTCCTTTTAAGGAAAAATCACCCTTCAACCCCCGCTGTCGTTATTCGACATGGTACATATGCCAGTTTCGCACAGGCACATCTCCAATTGATTTGGAAATATGGGAATCTTCTAGCGGAATAAGTTGATCAGTGGTTACATTTAACACGACTGTTTATAAAGAGAATTGATACAGACTGCACAATCTCGTGCCTTGAGCTCTTTCAATTGCTCACATGGGGCAAACTCCGTGAATGGCCATTCATTTTGAAAGTAGGGAAGGAAATTATCCAGTCGTATATTGGTCACCCAGCAATATTATCTTCTATGTAAATAAAAACATCTGTAAAAATATAACTCGCAAACTTTTGACGACTAGTACATCTTGCATCTCTCTATTTTTGAGCCTGTTGTTCATTCTCCGTCACGTTTCTGACAATAAAGCGGATCACCAGAGCTTTTTTGTATATTCGACGCCGTACTGTTACAATCTAAAAGGTCAGATTACCCGAAATGACAGTTGGAACATGCCCGAAGTGTCTCGTTACACGCCGTCTAAATCCCATAATAACATCACGATAAGAATTACTACAATCTCATAGATAGTCGTGGTTATAATGGCTATTGACGATGGCATTTCGAGGTTCGGATACATTCTTGATATTATTCACTTCTCTAGTGACCGGAACGGAGTTAATGGAATAAAGGTAGACCTAGCTGTGACCCCGTATTTTTCTGGGCGGTTAGAGCGAGCCGCAATGAAACTGAACTTTGCCTTCTAATTATTACTCCAATTATTATATAATGCAATTGAAAGCAGAAGATCATGGATATATTATATGATGATATTGCAGTGCAACATTTTCAAAGTTAAGCAAAATCTAACTGCTATCTGCGAAATAACGACGGAAGTAATCCATATACCTTATAGGGTGTCTGCGAAAGGTTGGGAACTTTCGAAACTGGAGATACTACAGACTAAAATATGTGAATTGACCTAATCATACATTAGTACAAAAGTTGATAGTTTGCGAGATACAGGGTGTCAAAGTTACAAATTTATTTTCTGTTTTTCCTTATTGCTTGAGAAGCATTTTAGATTGTGGCGTAAAACTTAGTATAGAGAGGTATTCTAGTATGAGAAACAAGAATCCATTATTTTTTATGACCAAACTTCTAGAAGACGCCACTTACTGCACTATTCCGGTAAATCTCCAATCATAACTTTTTTGTGCTACCCTCGTATTTCCACAACAAAAAAGGTTTACCTGTTAGAAGTGTCTGAAGCTAATAGTTTTCGAGATATTTGTTTTTAAAAGTTCCAATGCATTATTTGTACCATGATAAAACATTTTTATAACATAATAATCAAGTTGCCTTGGACGATATCTAAGTAGCGTTGCTATGGTTTTTAACAATAACAAATGAGGATGGCAACAAAACTAATAAACGGAAATAATACCTAAAAAAATTGTTCAAAATGATCAACACCTTGTCTAACACGTCGTTTTAAATCACCCCAGAAGAAGAAATCCATAGGATTTAAACCTGGTGATCTAACCGGCTACGATACAGGTCCTGATTAGCCTATCCACTGGTCTGGATAAACTCTATTTAGATGCTCTCTAACTAATATACTAAAACGAGGTGGGGCGCCGTCGTGCATAAACGACATATTCATGCGTGTATGTAATGGAAGATCTTCCAGCAGAGGGGGTAATTATTCTTCAAGAAATTGTAAATACCTTTGGCCATTCAGTCTAGGTGGTAACTCAACGGGTCCTATTAAATATTGTCCAATTATTCCTGCCCATAAATTAATTTGAAATTGTACTTGGTGGGGGGTTTGTATTATTGCATGAGGATTTTCGTCTGCATAAATGTGAAGATTATGCGAGTTAATGGGCTCATCCCTTCCAAATCCTCATTTTGAACAATTTTTGTAATTATTATTTCCATAGAAAGGCTACTCAGATATTATCTAAAGCAACTTGATTATTATGATATAAAGTGTTTTATCATCATGGTACAAATAATGTATTGGAATAATAATAAAAAATAACGGATTCTTGTTTCTCATACTACAAAACCTCCCTATGCCAAAGTCTGAAATACTTCTCAAGCAATAAGAAAAAACAGAAAATAGAATTTAAACTTTGACACCCTGTATCTCGCGAACTGTCAACTTTTGGACATATGTTGGTCTGTAGTATCTCCAGTTTCCTGATTTCCCATCCTTTCGTAGTACACATCATCTGGCATCACACATTTGGATATCGGTACCTGCTGTGGTTTATTGCAGAAGGTAGACTTGTTAGTCCAGAGCTAGCTTTATCTGTGTCTCAAAGACGAGCATATTTGCTAATATATCGAAAAAAGTCGCAGGCTGGGACCTCTGTCTGGTCACTACTATGTAATGATTAATCTAATCTGCCATTGTAGCATCTAACTTCCCAGTTTTTGATAAAGAGATAATTCTCCAGAACCGATTGAAGAGAGTTCGTCTGTCAATACGAATTCCTGTACAATCAACAGCATCCATGGCATCATGATGTTAGACAGAAGAATGATACATGGAAGGAAATCAAAGAAATGTCATCTTTCATCATTTCGTGTCAGTTTCACAAGGATAGAACAGCTGATGAACATTTATAACTATCAGAACTATCGAAACTACTGAATAGCGACAATATTGGATCACAATTCTATAAGAAAATTAGGCTTGATTTGATAATGTGACATCCAAATGATTGACTAATTTGAATAGCAGGGTCAGACCACAGTTGAGTCATAGAGAATGTTTTAGAAGGAACACCTAGTAAAAAGTTGACATAAATATATCAACTCACCAAAAAGAAACAGACAAATACGGTGCGATGAACTCCACGCTTTCTGGATTGAAGATAGTAAAGTCTTATCATTGGAAGTAGAGTGAACCAGATTTAATGTTAGAACGAAGGTAGTACTTCGGAGCTCATAGGTCATGCGCTATATTGATTTGATTGCCCTTTTCTTCTACACAGGATCTCTCTACGCGTACTCGTTATGGTGGTAACAATTCATTTTATTTCCGCGGACAAATTTATTGTTATTTTCGCCTCTTTATGTTCTGTGTGATGTCTGTGACAGTGTAAGTGAACTTGATATTTTTAGTTCCACCAAAATCGATCTCAAGAGGTGTTTTTTAACAATTGGATAATTTATATTTATGTTCTTTTTATCATGTACTGTTTAGAGTTTTGTTTTTGTATCATTTTTTGTTTTCTCCCTGCCTGTTAATTGGATCACTCTGTTCAGCCAGTGCATGGATTATTATAAATAAACAATAAATAACGGGCGTGAAGCATTGTTTCTATCCGAAAAGCTATCAACCTAAGATCGAATATTTCTACAAATCTGGTAAGTGTAAATGAAAATGGATATAAACTATAGTTGTAGTCACCGTTCTTGGCGGGTCAAAGTAAGACTACCAGTATTCCTTTATATATCTCCATCTCCCTCATACCTATCCCTGTGTGTGAACGTTTATTCGGTAAGCTTAAAGACATACGTTTTTTAGTTGTGTGTCTCCGTATAGAAAACTTTGTCGTTACGTATGAGTGCCCTTCAATCATATTTGTCAATCTTCAATATAAAATTGTACAGTGCCCGGAAATACAGTCAATGGAGATGGCCGACAGCTCGTGCTAAATTGATTAGTGTATTTCCAGGAAGAAAATGAAAACAGCGGTCCTTTGTTACCCACTTCATGCGTATTGGAGAGAGTAGCAGATGCGCTGAAGATTAGTGTGCGCAGTGTTCCGCCCATGGTACGGAGACGCGATCTGCTTACTTATTTCATATGGCATTAATGACATATCCGCCAAGAACGTTGACTACAGCTGTAGTTTGAAAAGTCAACTAAAATAAAATCCTGTGCTCGGATGCTATGGCTGGAGCAAATATACAAGACAACTACTACGTCACACTTACAAAGCTTCTCATAAAATGCAGGTGAGACATTGAAGTGGAGCACTCCATTCCATTTATTTTTCTGTTACCTGAATACCTTACCATGCAATATCACTCTGCTTGGAGTGCGATTTACAGGTTTCATTAAAACTGCAAGCAGCGTACATTTTAAGAAGTAATTCGCCATGCATTTAAAACTGTCTGGCTGCGCGCCCAAATACCGACACCAGGTGTTGTTTTCTACTGAAAATATTGTCACTTAGATATAGAACAGGCACAGAAGAACATCGTTTGACTAGCTCGAAGTAAAGACTGTATAAAGAAAGATCAGAAACATGCATAAATAACTATATAAAGACAGATTTTCATTCTTCGGATTGCTATTTTTATTATTTATCACAGTTATCAAAACATCATAAGTATTTTTAAAATCCATGCTTCAATGAAATTGACACGCGTTACGAACCCTTAATGCTCTATGGTTGACTTTTGATGAAAAACGCGATGCGGCACTCTATACCTATAAACAAACGCGTAACATAAAACACCTGTCTTATTACCGTGATTTGAGAAACACTGTCTTAATGCACTTCGGCAAGAGTAGTTTTTTGTCCTTTCATGCATCGCAATCGAATACTAGAGACCTATGGAAGGCTATTAATTCTATTGGCGTCAATTCTAATACCAGCATAAAAAGTCCAGACCATTTGAACGATGTTAACGCTACCAATTATTACTTTTCAACTATGTTTACCTCTGCAAACAGTTGTTCTGATACGGCTGCTGCTTTTAGGTCCTCGACTTCAGTCAAAATTATTATTTTGAGTTTAAACCTGTATCCGAACGGGCTGCGATTGACATTTTGATGTCCATTAAGTCGAATGCAGCTGGTAGCGACTACATCTCAGCTGATATACTCAAGCTTTGCCTTCCCAATTTGGAATTACCAATCACTCATCTCATTAACTGCTGTTTAGATTTTGCGTATTTTCCCAGTGCATGGAAACTTAGTGAAACTCAAAGCTTTTCAGATCTTAGCAGATAGATACCTGTATTTTGGAAAATTTTAGAGAAAGCTGTTAAAACTCAAATATCTGATTATTTTTTGGCCAATAATATTTTCCCTGAATGCCAATCAGGACTTAGAGCGGGCAGTTCTGGCTGATGTCTCAGATGACATTATCAGAGAACAAGAGGATGGTAAAGCTACTTCTCTCATTTGGTTAGATTTCTCAAAAGCCTTCCACACCATAGACTACTCACTTTTATGTTCTAAATTATCTCACTATGGCTTCAATCATACATCATTAAATTTCTCTAAAACGTACCTTTCTGGGTCAGCAAGTACTGCACTTGGATAACCAATACTCTAAACCTTCCCTTGTTACATTTGGTGTTCCTCAAGGCTCAGTACTTGGCCCAATATTGTGTTTACCGTACACAACTGATATTCATATGGTTGTATCTGACGCTGATGATACGCAACTGTATAAGACTTTTAGCCCCGAATCTACGCATCAAGCAGTTCGTGAAATCAATATGGATCTTGAAGAAATTGTTAGATATCCTAAACCTTGAGCTGAATCCTGATAAATGTATTCTCATGCTGTTTTGTTCTAACTGATACCATTCCATAAATGTACAGATTGATGGAATAGCTCTTCCAGTAGTGGAAAAAGCAAAGAATTTAGGACTAGTATTTGATTAATCTTTACGTTTTAAGGACCATGTTGCTAATATTATAAAAAAAGGTTATATTGTTATTAAACGCCTTTATTCTAATAAATAAATGTTGGTTTTTAAAACTAGGAAAAAGCTTTGTGAGACGCTAATCTTTCCTATACTCTCAATCTGCTTTACAGTTTATCACTCGTGCCTCGATGCTGCCACTCAGAACAGATTGCAAAAACTGCAAAACAGTAGATTTGCTTTTAGTTTAAAGAAGTATGATCATATTTCATGTTTCATTACTGAGCTGGGTTGGTTATGTATGACGAAGCTTACAAATATCAAATGCTCACTCTTACTCATAAAATATTGACAATCCCCTTCCTATCCTGATAAAAAGCCTGCAGCTCGCCGTATTAGGGCGGATTTTAACTTCAGATATAAGAATCGCCTAGAAATCCCACTTTACCATAGTACATTTTTCCGACGGTTGTTTATCTATAACTCTATTGAAATATAAAATGATGCAAATGAATATTTGAAAACTCTGTGGTTGAATAGCATGAAAGAACAAGCTAAACAGCTTCTTCTACATCGTTAGCTTTACCTTGGCAGATTGATTTAGTTTATTCTTTATCTTACTGTATTTTCTTTTCAATTCATTTATTTTGTTTAATTTCATACTATCCTCTTTCTCCAATATATATAGAATTTATGTGTTGTAATGTTATCATTGGTTGCAGATATTAATATTGGAGTAGGTTGCGTGGAATAAATTTATCTAGACTCCGCCTATCAGGAATAAGGTGTTATGTACATTTATATTCCAATAAAGACCTTTTATTATTATTGTTATTATGCTCCTGCAGAACACCGTTGGCCTCTCCTCTATCAGCACTGTCAGGTATTGCTGGTAGGAGGTCTATCCTCATGTCACAACCGATTAACGATCAATCTGATGTCATTACGGAGCTCAAATCTCTTATTAGACAGCTGCAAGACGAGAACAAAGAATTAATCAGATCTTTTGATTTCTTGAGTAGCCAGTGGGAAGAGGAAAGGAAAAGGTCCAAAGTATTGGAAGAGATGGTTGGAGATTTATCCAAGGAGAACCAAATGCTTAGGAAAGATGTTGATGGATTGAAACTTACTCTTAACAAAGAGGAATCTAAAAGGTTGGTTAATAATTTGTCTATTACCGGTCTTGTTACTGAAAATGATGATAAAGAGCAAGCAGTGGAGAAAACTTTGGCTTTATTTTCTTTTCTGGATACACCTATCTCTCGGAATGATGTAGCTCATTTTAAACAAGTTCCAACCAAAAACGGCGTAAAGGCTATAGTTACTTTGAAGCCTGAACATAAAAAGCAGATTCTTACAACTCGTTCCAAAAAAGGGAAACTAACACTTAGGAACACTAAATGTGGTGATGCGGATTCTAGAATATTCGTCGATGAGGAGCTGACCAAGGAAACGTACCAGTTATTCAAACACTCAAGGCAACTTAAGGGTGTTGGCTACAAATATGTGTGGCATCGAGAGGGGAAGATTCTAGCTCGCAAGAATGATGGCTCTGATATTATTTTCATCCGGAATGTTAATCAAGTAAATGACCTACTTAAGTAGCCCTTTATCTCATTTGCTTTGATTGTTTTTTTATATATATATTTTCCATTTGTTGCTTGATTTTTATAATTTATCATGGCTAGTACGAATCTTGAAAATAATTTAAGGATAGGACATATTAATGTACGTTCACTGATACCAAGTTTGAACGAAATTAAGTCTTCGATAGATAATTTGAAGTTGGACATATTAGGAGTAACTGAATCATGGTTAACTGAACAAGTAAGTGAACAGGAAATTAAAATAAACAATTTTAAGTTTTATCGCGTTGATCGTGGGTCTCGGGGAGGTGGAATAGGGGTTTATGTTCGATCTGATATTACAGTAGTTGAGATAGATGTAACTGAGGACCAGAGGGGAATTTTTGAGCAGCAATGGCTTATTCTCAAAATTGGCAAAATAAAATTGGGGTTGGGCATCATTTACCGTCCTCCTCGTTTTAATGTGATGACTGCTTTACGCCAACTGGAAGAATCAATAGCTAATTTAATTCCAGTGACAGATGAATTGATTATAATGGGGGATATTAATATTAATCTATTAAGACATACTAACATAACCAATCAGTTTAATAATTTGCTTGATACTTTCAACTTCAAGCAAGTTGTAATTAACCCAACTAGGTACTCCCGAGACACAGCCAGTTTGATTGATGTCATCATCATGTCCGATGATCATCTCTTAAGTGGCAGTGTCCATCATCAGGACTTGCATCAGCATTCCGATCATCAGCTCATACACTGTTCAATAAATATTAAGATCTCTGCCATTAGGCCTAGAATTATTAAGTATCGTAACTTTAAACACTTTGACATCTATAGCTTCAAACAAGATCTTATAAACTTCCCTTGGTGGCAGGTTATAGACTGTGATAATGTTAACCAGAAGACTGCAATTCTCTCAGATATGATATTGACTCTTTTTGATTCTCATGCGCCAATATGTGAGAAAAAAGTTACCAGGCCACCTTCCCCGTGGTTTACTGATGCGTTGCGTGCGATGAAGAATCACCGTAACTATCTTTTCTCTAAATATAAACGTACTAAAAATTTACGGGATTGGGCATCTAAAGAAATGAGGAATTTTTTTACGTCAGCTGTTCGACAAGAAAAGAGAGCTTATATTGATTTTGTCAGTCGTACTAAAAAATCCAAAGACATGTGGAAGACACTAGACCAACTTAATATCTATAACAGATCTAAAAAAAATATAGAAATTCCTAACCATCTTAAAAACCCAAATTTAATTAATCAATATTTTATCGACTCGGTGCGACAAATACCTAGCACTGTCGATACGAATACTATTTCTAAATATCTTAATTCCAAATGTACAACCGCAGAATTTGAATTAAAACTCGTTAGTGAAGATGACGTTTTCTGGGCAATATCGGAGATTGGGTCAAACGCCTCTGGTGCAGATGGAATTAGCCTTGACATGGTGAGGTTGTGCTGTCCAACGATCTTACCCGTGCTGGTTAACCTATTTAATTCCTGCATACAAAAGGGCATCTTTCCTGCCCAATGGAGAACGGCTGTGGTCCTGCCGCTGCCTAAAATTAGCAGTCCTAAGGATGTCTCTGATTTGCGACCAATTAGTATACTACCAGTGCTGTCTAAAGTATTTGAAAAGCTTATTTATAGGCAAATCATTACTTATTTCACAGATAATAATTTATTACCCAAGTTGCAGTCTGGATTCCGTAAGGGTTTGGTACTACCTACGGCTCTGTTGAAGGTTCTAGATGACATTCTTTTGGCTGCGGACAGGGGTGAAACTTCGGCATTGGTGTTGTTGGACTTTAGCAAGGCCTTCGATACCCTGAACCATGCATTGCTGTGTGCAAAACTTTTGTACTATGGATTTAAACTTAAGACTATTCAACTTATTCGTAGTTATTTGGATGACAGATCGCAGTCGGTCTCAATTGATGGGCTTAAATCAAAACCCTTGAACGTGGATAGAGGAGTTCCTCAGGGATCACTTTTGGGTCCTTTATTTTTTATAATTTTTACTGCTGATATGTCGAAGTGCTTTGGTGACATAAACAATCATAGATACGCTGACGATACACAGATTCAGCTTTCTTTTGTTAAGTCGGACGCAATTGAAGCGGCTAGGAGGCTAAACGAGTGTTTGGATTCAGTTTTTAAATACTCTTTTAATCATGGCTTGAAATTGAATCCTAATAAATCAGCCATAATCTACTTTGGGCCAGCTAAAGATTGGGCGTCTGTAAACTTGGTGATAGCAATGGATGGTGTGGCAATACCGGTTGTTGAGGAATATACAAATTTGGGCGTTATCTTTGATAACAAGCTTAGATTCCGAAGTCATGTGTCTAGGCTTCTACAAAAAGCCTATTTTAACCTTCGCAATATTTACAAAAGTAAAGATATTCTTAGTTTTAAGTTAAAAAAGGTTCTCTGCGAAGCACTGGTCTTGTGTCACCTTAACTATTGCAACTTTGTGTATGGTCCTTGCTTAGATGTATTTACTAAGATAAACTCCAAAAAGTGCAGAATTCTTGCATACGACTTATTTACCAGCTTAGACGTCACGATCATGTCAGTCATAAACTTTCCGAACTGAAATGGTTGAATGTTTCCAATCGAGAAAAGCTACATTTTGCTTGCTTTCTTCATAAATTGATTAAAACTAAAAGCCCTCCATATCTGTTTGAAAAATTAACTCGTAGAAATCTGATTCACTCTCGTGCAACACGCTTTAATGTACTTTATGAAATACCTAAAATAACTAAAACCATGACTCAAAGCTCATTTTCCTATACAGCAGTCAAACTTCTAAACCAATACAATATAGGTCAATTTGAAGATATGTCTCCTAATATGTTCAAACGAAAACTGAAACAACTGCTTCTGTGAAGTATAAGTTGTTTATTATTGCTTATTTTCTTTGTATACGTACATCTGTTGTTATTATTGTTCATTGTTGTTATGTAATATTCTAAAATTAATGTAATGTAAAACTTGTTTCTTGTCATACTACTTTTCTTTTTGGCTTGTTGTTACTTTTTACATGCTCGGTTAAGTTAACAGCACAGCTGGCCTTCGCCGAGTTTAAAATAAAGGCGTTTTTATTTATTTATTTATTTATTATATATGGAATAGGACATCGTGCACATAGCCTCTTTGACTTTGCTGACACATACACGTTCTTCATTAAAATTGTTTTTTGTTGTCCATTGTGACTGAATTTCAGTGGTATGGTGTTGAATTTGCAATGCTACAATGAACAAAAATCCAATGGTGTTAAATCATATGATTTAGGAGTCCAATTCTTACGCCTGCATTTGCCTGACGACACAATACCCTCGATGTGACTGAGCTATAACTAGCGAAACAGAATAAAAACCTTCCTTAATCTGACAATTTATAAACGTCCAAAGATAAAGCTAATAATTTCACTTGTATATATGAAATATATGAGGCATCAGGTGCACGGGAGCGAAACGAACTAAGTCTAGTTAGTCGTGGCAAAGTCTGGATTACGCGGCGTAATCCTCGGGCAAAATGTGTCCCGAGAGACTCTCAGATGTGTACCCAGAACCGGGAAGGAGCAGCCGGGAGAGAGTTGCCCCAAATTTGAAATATGGAAAATGGTAATTGATTATGTACGTTACCCTTCCGCATATTCCTGAGGGAGCAAATCAAAACGGGTGGAAACTCATTACCACGTCCTATAAAACATGTACGCAGATAATAGATATATTAAAGAATTAGCAACAACAGAGAACGGAAAAGTTAAACACAATGGAACTAAGCCGCACAAGCAATCAACAGAGACCTCCTGGCTTACGTCACGCAACTGTGGAGTAAGCTCATCCACTCATATGTTGAGGCTCATGTTGTAGCTCTACTCGTAGATATTGCGAAAGCCTTTATATATAATAGCTGTCGTTCAGACTATGTTAGCGATCAAACAAATCCTTATATTACATTAGACTATCCCTTCATTTCCCTTTAATGAACTTTATTCTAGGCAAGAAAATATTTTGCAAGCTAAAAGACGACAGAGATAAAAAAAGGCAGGTATGAGATCAAGTTGCTTGGAACTACAACTGGCAACTGCTCACAAAAATACAGAATCTATATAAAAACATAAAGAAGTGTACAAACCATGCAGCGGCTAATATAAATGGAAATTCTAATTGTAATAAGCCTGAGGATTATATATCATGGTCGTGTGCTAGAGAGATTTTGAAATTAAAAAATCGGAGTATCCGTATCAATATATGTTAATAGTTTATATATAACACATTTTTTTGGACTCTGAATTTAATATATATGCCTTGCTTTTTCTTAAAAAGCACTATTTGTAGCACTCCTGATGAAACTTGAATCATTGAAACCTGAATAATAAAAAAAAACGTTATAGAAGAGTCACCGCTTTCTGTACAGATGGACAGACAGGCATATTTTTTCTTCATGTAAATGTCACGTGCCACCCAAAAAACATCTCAAAGCACGCCAAAAGAGAGCTTAACAAGTCAAGGGACCACCTCGGTAAAAGTGAGAGGCATGCCAACGCGTCTTTGTGTTGAATTCGAGGGAATTTGTCATTGCATGGTATTAACCACAACTTTTTAATAATCGGCCATCCTGATGTTTTAAACAACTGTCTGTAGTTCTAACTATCTTTGAATCAATGCTGTTCCATGTTCATCTTCTCTACATGTCCCCTTTTTTTGGTTTTTGCTTAATTCGAAAAATCCACAGGGGCTGATTGCTATTTTCTCTCCCGAGTTATAAAAGCACGACTATCTTACTGTGAAACTGTAAACATCATACGTCTCCACGTGTCATCCAAGTCATCCAAAAAAAGCAGAAGACAGACACAAAGACGAAAGGAACTGCGTTAAACCCGTCAAAGTCTGCAGAGGCGGATGCAACGAGGGAGGAGTAGCAGAAGTCGCTACGCGGTTATAATTTTAATTTCATAAGTTCTCTTGGTAGGGCGGTGGCTGTGGCCAGAGAAGAAGCACCAGGAGCACTGCCTTAATTAATCACTCAAGTAGAGAAGTGGGATTTAATTAAACCAGAAGTAGCTGCTTCGTGATGGCGAATAGTCTGGATGCCATATTTTGGAATGAGTTGCGGCGTGGTTTGGATTGATTAGTGTCTGACAGTTTTGATAGCTTTGAATACCTGGTAGAAAGTTTATCTAATAAACTTCATCAAGCAATCATCACTAGATCGTCAGCTGTTATTAAAACTTGTTGAAAAATACACTTACCCAAAGTTATTCTTAAAATATCAATGTCAAAGGTGGAGAGGTCTGCAGTAGCATTCAAAAGGAACTGCCACCTAAGGCGGCTATTCCATTAATTACAACGCGTGAAGTAGGAGGTCGCTGAGTTGACGTAGTTTCGCTAAGAAACAACTAATTATATATTATTCGAACCCACATTTGTTTTCACTTAACCCTATATTGTACACATCCAGTAGTAAGGAAAATGTTTTGCTTGAAATATGAGATATTTTATCTTCATAACAAATTATTTTCGAACTAATTGTATGTCTATTGAAATATACATTACACCATTCCGTCAATAAAGAAGTGAAACTAAGAGAGCTACATAATGTTAAATAACAACAAATAAAGTAACAGAGACATTTTATATATACTAAGTGACATATAAACACCCAGTTTAAATGGTTTTATTTTAATAAAAGTTGATGAATGTATACTATGTGACATATAAATCCGAACACCCAGTTTAAATGGTTTTATTTTAATAAAATTTTGTATAAGTACTTAATGAAGCATAATAAGTAAATGATAAAAATTTCAAAATGATTGCACTGCTTTAAAGCCCTTGACCTTTAATAATGTGTGGATGCACCCTGATGTACTACGCATTCTCCAACGCGCCTAGGCATGCTTCTGATCAGGTGGTCAATGTCCTCCTGTGGTATCTCATTCCAGGCAACCACCAACTCCTCTCGAAGTGCTTCTAGAGTCTGAGGAGGACGTTGCAAATTGACCAATCTTCTACCCATCATATCCCACACGTGCTCAATTGGGGATAAGTCGGGAGATCTTGGTGGCTATGGTAACAATGTGACATCATTATGTTGAAAGAAGTCTATTGTGACTCTTGCAACATGTGGTTGGGTATTATCTTGTTGGAAAGTTGGATCTGCCAGGGTGTCAAGATAGGGTAAAAGATGGGGTTCTAGAACTTCGTGGATATAACGCTGCGCGTTCATGTTACCTCTGATGAAGATTAAAGGTGACCTGGAACCATAAGCTATAGCACCCCAAACCATAACTCCAACAGTGTGATGAACATGTCTTTCAACAAAAAACTGTGGATTCCTCCTTTCACCACGTCGCCTTCTAACCCTGGCACGACCATCGGGCATGCCTAAACAAAATCGAGACTCGTCACTAAAGACAATACTGTTCCATTCCTGATCCCAGAGAGACCGTTGTCTGCACCACTCAAGGCGACTACGTCGGTGTTCTCGAGTTAAAGGGAGGACCCAGTGTGGCCGGTATGAAAACAAGCCAAAACTTCTCATTCGTCGGTAAACAGTTCGCATGCCAATAGGTCTTCCGTGTTCTGCAAACCATTCATTTGCAATGGACCTGGTAGTGGAGAAACGGTCCCTTAAGGCCAATAATCTTAGGCGGCGATCTTCACGTTCTGTTGTTCTGCGGCGGCGTCCAGTGCCCCTTGCTCTTTGCGTACGGCCTTCTCGAAGCCATGCCTGACAACACCTAACCACAGTGTCTACACTTCTTTGCACTCTAACTGCAATTGCCCGAAAAGAAAGTCCAGCTTCCCGAAGTCCCACTATACGGCCCCTACCAAACTCACTAAGTTGACGAAATCGTACAGGTCTCCGTACTCTAGGCATCGTAACCGATCGTAAAGGATGTCAAGAACCAAAATCCGCCAACGTTGATTCTTTACTGCGGCTGAAATATTCATTTTTAGAGCGTTAATGAATTAAAAAAAAGCAGTACAAAAACCGGAATGTCCAACTGATAAGGCTGAAAATTTTTTCACTTGTTATTTACAGTAAGATAAATACATTCACCAACTTTTATTAAAATAAAACCATTTAAACTGGGTGTTCGGATTTATATGTCACTTAGTATATTTATCTTACTGTAAATAACAAGTGAAAAATTTTTCAGCCTTATCAATTGGACATTCCGGTTTTTATACTGCTTTTTTTTAATTCACTAACGCTCTAAAGATGATTATTTCAGCCGCAGTAAAGAATCAACGTTGGCGGATTTTGGTTCTTGACATCCTTTACGATCGGTTACGATGCCTAGAGGACGGAGACCGGTACGATTTCGTCAACTTAGTGAGTTTGATAGGGGCCGTATAGTGGGACTTCGGGAAGCTGGACTTTCTTTTCGGGCAATTGCAGTTAGAGTGCAAAGAAGTGTAGACACTGTGGTTAGGTGTTGTCAGGCATTGCTTCGAGAAGGCCGTACGCAAAGACTAAGGGGCACTGGACGCCGCCGTAGAACAACAGACCGTGAAGATCGCCGCCTAAGATTATTGGCCTTAAGGGACCGTTTCTCCACTACTAGGTCCATTGCAAATGAATGGTTTGTAGAACACGGAAGACCTATTGGCATGCGAAGTGTTTACCGACGGATGAGAAGTTTTGGCTTATTTTCATACCGGCCACACTGGGTCCTCCCTTTAACTCGAGAACACCGACGTAATCGCCTTGAGTGGTGCAGACAACGGTCACTCTGGGATCAGGAATGGAACAGTATTGTCTTTAGTGACGAGTCTCGATTTTGTTTAGGCATGCACGATGGTCGTGCCAGGGTTAGAAGGCGACGTGATGAAAGGAGGAATCCACAGTTTTTTGTTGAAAGACATGTTCATCAGAGGTAACATGAACGCGCAGCGTTACATCCACGAAGTTCTAGAACCCCATCTTTTACCCTATCTTAACACCCTGGCAGATCCAACTTTCCAACAAGATAATGCCCGACCACATGTTGCAAGAGTCACAATAGACTTCTTTCAACGTAATGATGTCACATTGTTACCATGGCCACCAAGATCTCCCGACTTATCCCCAATTGAGCACGTGTGGGATATGATGGGTAGGAGATTGCTCAATTTGCAACGTCCTCCTCAGACTCTAGAAGCACTTTGAGAGGAGTTGGTGGTTTCCTGGAATGAGATACCACAGGAGGACATTGACCGCCTGATCAGAAGCATGCCTAGGCGCGTTGGAGAATGCGTAGCACATCAGGGTGCATCCACACATTATTAAAGGTCAAAGGGCTTTAAAGCAGTGCAATCATTTTGAAATTTTTATCATTTACTTACTATGCTTCACTAAGTACTTATACAAAATTTTATTAAAATAAAACCATTTAAACTGGGTGTTCGGATTTATATGTCACTTAGTATATTACAAATAATGATCATGTATACAAATAAGCAAAGCAGTTTCCGTCTGACACAAAACATAAATAACACTTGCGTTTGGTACACATTACCTTGGTAATCTTTTGGCAACGACCATTCTTACATCTTACATATGTGGGCCAGTTGGACATTCCATCTGTTCTACAATCTATATTTGGTCGAGCACTAGACGTATTTTGTCTTTTTTCGGGTGGTAACTGAGAACTTGATGAAGGACGAACTTTTTTTCAGAAAACAGAAGAAAAACCACCTTACCACGAGACACTGGGGACTTGACAACAACTATTGTAGCGACTTATGGGACTGAGAGTCAGTACCGAGGAGCAAGCAAGCATATCATACTTATCTCCTGGATGATAACTGGATTAAACGAGAAAAGCTTGTGATTGTGTGATCAAAAACTCTGATACGTTGCATCCTGAAAACAAATGCAGAGGCAGAATCTACTCAACGAAAGGAGGTAGATATTTGATAAAAACCGTAGTTGAGAGGCTTAGAAACATACAGAGAAGATTAGGAATCTATTGCAACCAAAATCAAGAAGATAATACTTTTGGAAGAGTTATGTAAACTCGCTACCTCTATGGACCAGACTATAGTGGTTAGATATTTCTATTACCATGAAATCTACTTCGAAATTCTATTTGACTATACCAAAACAATAGAGCCTCATTCATCAATTTAGATTTAGGAAAAGAATAGATACTTTTTTGAGTCAAACTAAAAGTGCACTCCAGAAGTCATCAATATGCACCATGTGCATTTTTTACGCCCGAGTGTTCCCAGGCTGAGAGAAGCTAACGTGAAAATATGTAAAGGTAAGTCGAGGTATAAGATACGTTCGAGAATGCCTGAGCCCGGATAGTTGGAAGTTAATATTCCTGCGTGCGAAGGGGAATTGGAAATAAATATGAAAGTTTGAAATTGAATTTTGTGTTCAGCTATATACACGGAAATGTAATAATACCCGTACTTTTATGTAGCGAATATCTCGGGAATTGGGATATACGTTTTCACCTTTCCAAAAGGTATTATCGAAAAGTATGAACATGTCGTCTCTCGTAGCAGAATTCTTTTACCTTAAGAATATGCGTCTTGAAAGCAGTACTTATATTTTCTATGTAGGGAAAGAGGAAGTGTGACGAAGTAGTTCAAATATTTTATGTTTCTCAGTAGAGGTGCATCAATCCATTCATTAACCGTTTTGGTATCGTTTTGAGAAAACATAACTCCGCCCAAGACATCAGCGCAGAAGAAGAGAGGTCGACCTTGAGTGGTTTAAAGGCCTACGTCCAAATCCCCAAAGTGTCTGCAAGGAGTCTACAGAGAGAAGAAAAAGAATAAAAAATGACAACTACCGCATCAGCTTAATGGGTGTCTACACGGATTGCGCACAGGCAAGGTTTGGAATAACCGAAGAAGCCCATCAAGAGTTGTTGCTAGTATCCACACAGCGCTCACGAACGCCTAAATGCGTCAAAATGCCTCTCAACATTGATCCTGGGGGCGTTCAGATCAGTACTGGGAAAGTCTGAAGATAGGAAATGGATTATAATGGATCTGGTTTCTAGTGACCGAGGATACGTTAAGGCGCAGGCCCAGTTATCTCACAAACTGTATAGTTTGGCAAACGGATCTGCAAGGAATGCGACCGAAAATATTCGATATTGCCAAATTTAACTACAAAAAAGCAATAATAATAATAAAAGTAATTTCAATGATTTGAAAATCGATTTTTCACAATTCCAAAAAATAATAATTCAAAATACTGAGAATTTTAATGGGTTGTTAGCTCTATTTGTATTTAATAACTATTTTTTACTACTGAATCGTATTATAAGTAAACATTTTTCCAAAGATCTTATCTACATCGGTTGAGCTGGCAACAACCACCCGAAAGGTATATTGGACACCGCCTAAACGAATCTGATTGGCGGATATCCTCACATGTTTTGTCGCCATGAGAAAATTCGACTCCCTATTGGGTAGCGTCCCAGACAATTTTTTGCTCCTTTCTTAGAATATCCATACTATTGAAAAGTCCAGTGGCGTAGGTTTTATCTCCGTTGATTGTCGTGTCGAGTTTTACAACTATTATTGTTAACTATTTATTGTTCTATTAAGTTTGTATGTTTAGTGCTGTGTGTTTTTGAATAGTTTAGTGTTTTGTTATTTGATATTGTTATTCGTCTTAGTATTATTTTTTTAAAATGAACCAATTTACTCGCGGAAAGACGCTTCATAGCCAAACAAGAGAAGTGATTGCGAATGTTTATAGGTTAGTAATAATAATATGCAATAATTGTAGTTTTTGACGACTGAGTCTGAATATAAATAAAAGACGAGGAAATGCTAAGCTAACATTCTGATGATTATTTATAGGGTTTGCGATGAGCAAGCGGCAAACAATTCCCTCAAGTTGCCGCTTAAACGTAAGCTTGATAGGGTGTCCCTTTATACCGGAGACGGAGTATCTTCTGTTAGGAAAATTCATAACGAAGATAAAGAAAGACTAGAAAATAACCCGAATAAAATGTTATCCAGTCCCGGAAAAAAAAGACCGCGTCAGTCTCTTGTTGAGAAAGATGAAGATTTTGATTTTCAGATTATTAGACATTTGATAAACAGATTTTATCTTGAATATAAAGTTGTCCCGACAACTAGGAAGTTATTACAAAAGTTGCGAGAAGACTCAAATTTCCCCTATTCTAGGGAAACACTCAGGAGTTTATTAAAATCAAATGGTTTTTTTTGGCGCAAATATCAAAATAAAAGAAAAGTTTTGATGGAGAGGCCCAATATATTGCAATGGAGGTACAAATACATCCGTGAAATACGTAGATATCGTGAAGAAGGGCGCAATATAGTTTATTTGGACGAAACCTGGGTGGACAATGACTTGACTTTCAAAAAATGCTGGCAGAGCGAAACTGTTTCTGGTGTAATAAGCAGTATAGGTTCTACAGGTAAGCAAAAATGTAAAATATATGTTAAATTTAACTCTGATTTGTAACATATTATATAATCGTCTTGTATAGTTTAGGTCGACTCATTATAGCGCATGCAGGTTCAGAAAATGGATTTGTTGACAATGCCTGTTTGATATTTAAGGCGGGATTAGCTACAGGCGATTACCACGGTCAGATGAATCGGGAAAATTTCACACGCTGGCTCACAGAAAAACTCCTCCCGAATATACCTGCCAATTCGGTTATAGTATTTGACAATGCTCCATATCATTCCGTCCAGGAAGATAAAACCCCGACAAAATCATCTTCGAAAAAAGATATAATGGCCTGGTTGACAAAGAAAGGTACTTATGACTCAAAACATGCATGTACATATCAAACTATACAATAAAATATTTGACTTGTTCGATCTGGTCTTACTTCATAAGGCCCCTGACAACCAAAAAAAATATGTAGTTGATCGGATCATAAGATCACATGGACATACTCCTCTAAGAACACCTCCTTATTTATGCGAGCTAAACCCAATAGAATTAGCTTGGGCAAAGCTTAAATTTCATATAAGAAGCCGCAATACCACTGGAAACTTCAGTTTAACTGCACTGAAAGAAGTTACTCAGGAAGCGATGTCCTTAATATCCATTAATGTTTGGCAGAAATTTTGTCAACATGGACATTGAAGATAAATTTTGGGAAAATGATCATTTTATGGAGGAAATGGAACCAGTTATAATAACTATAGGGCAAGATGACGACAGCGAAACTGATGACGACAGTGACGATGATGATAATGATGAAGTTGACGAACACCAATGCTAATTCAATAGGTGAAATGTAATTTTGAAATGCTGTATAATGTAAGTATTATTTATTACAGAGGTTATAAGTTAAACGGATATGAAATGTGTTTAAAGTTCTTTGTTTCTATTTAAGCGACACCGATGCTCTAGAAATATCCACATCAACAGTCCAAAATTGCAACAATAGGAATCCAGAAAGATGCGGATTATAAAATAAAAATTAATTCTGGTCATGATTCGGCTTGCGGCACTTTTTAAAGTAAATGAGCATATTATAAGATAAGATAAGATATATTCTCAAGGTAAAAAACCACGTTAAGTATCTATTTGTATTTGAACAATATATTTTATTTACGGCTTTGACAAAAACGCTAGCTTGATTTAGGTTTTAAATCGCGCAGTTATCATGATTTTTTGAATTGTGGCAATTTTGGGAAGTGAGTAGACATTTTTCCGTTTGTTGAAGTGTAGAAACAAACTCAAGTGTTTTTTACATGGTGTAGATTGTAGAGAACAGCTATTTTTGAGTTTACCCGAGACTTTATTTATTATTATGGACAATGCTCCATATCATTGTGGGCTTATTGAGATACTCCCCAAATTTAAAGTGAAACATAAACGTATAGTTTACTAAATTTAAACCAATTATGAAATAATCCCAAACTTTTATAAAATACCGCACGCCGCTGGCATTTTATGAATGAAACCAGCCATGTTTTGCTTTCCCCTCACCGATACCCCGATGTTGCAGATCCGTTTGCCAAACTTTACGTCACCCTGCAGATTCTGGAGCTCAATGCCCAATCGAATTGCGAAATATAAAATCTAAACGGAAGAAGCATGACAAAAAGGACCAATATTCGTTTTGGTGTTAATATTAAGTTAAAGTACTGTGAGGTTAATCAATTCCAAGAAATGCTTCAACACATTCCGCCGACCTCGGGCTTCAGGAATGGACGTGGACGAAGCTCTTGACAAGCTGTGGGATGGCAGCTAATGGTATATCCCTGTTGTAAGAAGTTTTATTCAATTTTATCAAATTTAGAGATTTTCGCATTGGCTCGGGCATAGTCCTAGAAGAGCTGAAAACTGCACTATCATCGATTCCTGGGCACGCCTAGGGTCTGTCGTAATTCACATGGGATATATCACGCAGAGGTTCCTGATATGTCTCGGTTGTTAAAAAATTATACCTACATTCAGCCTTGGTAAAATCTATCGACGATAAGGTTGCTCCTTGGGTTTCCACCCAGGGACCAAATGCAAAGCCGCAATCTCCATCAGATCGATCCGGATGACCTTTTTCGGACGGCAGATCTGCCGAGCTCTGAAAACTGTTGGTCAATCGCCACAAAAATCCAAGATTGTTATATTTTCTCATCATATACCGACGGTAACCCTTGGACATATTTATTTCCCTGTCGAACAGAAAATTAAATTTACGTATCTATGGTACTTGATAAAAAGTTCACTTTCAAATCGCACATCGAGGAAATCCCTATCAAAGGTCTAAATTTCTTAAAAGCCGTGACAAACAGCCTGGTGGGGAGCAGATTCCGTTACTGCTCTAACGTTCTACAAGTCTTACTTAAGGTCTATAACGTTAACTGTCCATGAATCATATGTGATTTATTAGACATGTTTGTCTACACGCCCTTGAATCATATGTGCATTGTACTTGCTTTGCCTTACGATATGTTAAAAATTGGACGGGATATTGAACTCTTTCAAGTACGGTGAACTACATAATAAACCACTTTTTTCTAGACCTTCAAGGTACTGTGGGTCAAAGTATATACCACCAAAACAAAATTATTCATTGAATAGGGTCACCGGTTTAAATCCCGTACCGCGACTGGAGACGTCTGATTGGAACATAAAGAATCTGCTTACACGATTAGTTTTCATATTTGCCATTGTGGTTAGAATCTGAGATGTATTCAGCAGGAACTATTTAAGATGGGACATTATAGTTTTTTAAATATAAACGCCTTTTATACATTATTTGGTTTAATTTCTAGTGTTCATAAATTGTACCACCGTACCATTAGTAGAATGAATTGCCAAAAACCTCTTACCTTCAAATTAGTTGGTATGACGGCGGATGAACATTATGACGAACTTGCTAATATAGATTATGATTTTGCTTCAATTCCTTCGGACGGTAGTTCTGATAATGACAGTGACGCTAAAGAAGAGCTGGGAGGTTTGCAAGAAGATATGCTTGTAGACATGTTAGAAAATAACTATAGTGATGAAATAATAGTTTCTGGTTCGGATAACGAATCGCCTGATGAATGGGACGCTGATGATATGGTTCCATTAGCGACATTGGCTCAAAAATGTAAAAATCAAAGATCAGTTTTATGGGGTAATCTTACAACTAATATGAATCTGCCTGAAGATTTTGCAAGTAGTTTTGGCCTACCTCGTTTCTTTCAAGATCGTGACACACTTAATACTTGCATCTGTGGTGAATGCTTTTATTACTTCGAAGTTGAGTCATTTATTTTAACAGTGAGTAGATCTGACCAAAAGAAATGTCTTTTTCCTTTAACATTTTTCTGGTAAAATTAAAGTAACAAAGTTATAGCCCTTTAGAAGTTTGAGTACCGCCGTGTCTCAATAATATTATGTGCTCGTGTTTGGCAACAACGAATATAATCCGCCTTATCGGTTCATCGCATCGGAAACAAAAAAGCGAAAGAATTTGAAACGCTTATCACGATGTTTTTACTACAATCTTATTTAGTTGTATTCAGTCAATGTGTCAGTCGGTAACGCGTGAGTGAATAGTGGTGTTTGTTGCGTGGCTCAAACGAAATAAAAAATGGCACATGTTCACGAAAGTGCTGAACTTGTGGACATGATTCTTATTTACGGGGGGAGGGGGGGAGGTAGTCTTTACAAAATACTGCCGCCCCTCGTGCCTTTGTTAATGTAGTACAAAGGGCTCGTGAATCAGGTGACTTAAGAGCTCACAGGGGAGGGCATGCCGGTGCTCTAAGACCGCACGATCAAATACAGATCCGCACTGAAACACTTGTCGGGAGGATACTTTATAACACAAGGTAACATTTTTTTTCATTTTTTTTTATTTTTACACACATATTTTGGTTTATCTTCCTTCTACAATCATTATCTGAA
Source organism: Acanthoscelides obtectus (assembly GCA_963669975.1). Classification (NCBI taxonomy): domain Eukaryota; kingdom Metazoa; phylum Arthropoda; class Insecta; order Coleoptera; family Chrysomelidae; genus Acanthoscelides; species Acanthoscelides obtectus. Next base: position 61,991,303 of record CAVLJG010000009.1, on the reverse strand, counting down.
AATTAATGACTCAACTTCAAAGTCACGAAGATTTTCGGAGGCAAATTTCTCAACATCGGGTTGCCAAATGACTTGTGCAAAAAGTAACACAACCCACGGAACTTACCACAACGCTGAAAAAACATAAGCCTTTAGTACCAGAAGCTGTAGCAGTAACAGAAAGCTCACATCAACTGATGAGAACCAGCCGTAGGAGATGTGCTTTTTGTAGCTCTTGCCAGTTCTTATTTTTTCTTAATCCACGGCGCAACCATTTATGTACTTCGTTATATGTATAGTGGTGGAAAAATTAACCTCTCCCTATTTTTTTTCTGAACAAAATTTTGCTTGCTTTTCAGTAAATTTTATGTTAAATATAGTGCCCCTATTCCAAACATGTAATTATTTTTCAAAATTTGAATAAAAAAATTTATGGTACCTATAGGGTTTTATTTTTTATGTAATTCCTGTACGCGAAAGAGTTAAGCAGCTGATTATAGCATGGACGTATTAAGAAGATATTGAACTTTATTTTCTTTCCAGGATGCATCATATATGACTCGAAGACGTATTTCTTATGTTCGTGAATATGATTCCAAAAAAGTCTTTTGTTTATTAAAAACGACTTTATTAAAGGTTTTAAAAAACGTAGGAGCATAATTCTGAAAATACAACATAAAAATGGTTAGTGTTCCGGTTTTGATTTTTGTGCGTTCCAGCAGAAAAACAAGATATACATATGGTATAATAAGAATCTACTGGGTTCCATGTTCGCGTTGGTTTTTTCTGTAGCATTCATGGCATCTTTTTCTTATAATTTTACCGTTGCCCCTTATTGGTATTTTTGACATTTCAACAGAAGTGGATGGTTCAATGTGGGTTATTGTTTTATTTCTCCAATGATTTCTTCTGTAAAAAGCAATAGAGCCTTTTTTTTCGTAGATATTTCGATGTATAATAACCAACTATTAACCCATATATGCCTATTGTCCGGAAAATCGAACAGAGAGCAGGTAACTGTAAATGAGCGTATATTCGAGCCTTGCGCTTCTTAATCACAGATGTCGCTTTAACGCTTGGAAGTTCAAAGCACATTCAAATATAAACAGGTGTTGTTAGGTTAGTTGTAGTTATTTTGTAGCAAAAACGATACAGTTTAACGCAATGGCGCACATAGATAGAGATTATGCTCGATCTTTAACACTTTGTCGGTAAGTTTTGCAAACTTTTAATGATCATTCAGATTTTTGCTGACAGATACGTATTCTCTAAGATATATACATGCTTTTTGCTGCTTTACAGCAGGCGTACAGCAACACGTGTTTTGTCCAGGCAGGGGTAAATTTGCGTGTTCGATAAAACGAACAACAGGTACACAAGGGTATATTTTGTATTTTAGTGGCTTGACGTTGGATGATATTTTGAATACGCTGGATGACGACGATGATGAGACACTTCCTAACAGCCAAGAGATAGACATTATTTTACAGCCCCCTACAAATGCGTGTCAGGATTTGACAGATGAAGATTCGGGCGACGAGGATTTGATGACCATTGGTAACCTGCCAGGCACACAACTTATGGCAGAAGCTGAATTATTCGGCATTACTCAAGAAGATAAGGAGGAAGAAATAGGAAATGAAATAGATGAGGATGATTTACCGCTACGTAGCTTGCAAGTAGCCATAAAAAAGAATTACTTATGGGAAAAGAGAGATTTAGAACCTCGATCTTTTGAATGGCCAACGTACATCGATGTGAAAACAAACTTCTCACCTACAGAACTATTTTTTCAGTTTTTTGACAACAACGTCATCGATATGTTTGTAAAATATAGCAATTTGTACGCTTCAAAAAAGAACGTCTTCAACAGTACTATCACTGAAGCGGAAATGAAAGCGTTCTTCGGCATCTTGATTTTGAGTGGTTATGTCCAGCTTCCACGCCGTCGTATGTTCTGGGAGAATAGCAAAGACACCCATAATGAAGTTGTTTCTTCAGCCATGTCAAGAGATAGATTCGAATTTATTATGTCAAATTTGCATTATTGTGACAATTCCAAGCTATCTCAACAAGATAGATTTGCGAAAGTTCGGCCACTTTTTGAAGCAATAAATAGAAATTTTCAACTTTTTTGCCCCGTACGAGGTGCACACTCAGTTGATGAGTCCATGGTACCTTACTTCGGGAGGCACGGCTGTAAGCAGTTCATCAAAGGGAAGCCAATCCGTTATGGATTCAAAATATGGATGGGTGCAATATCGTCTTCAGACTGCGCTGGCTATTGTGTGTGGTTGGAACCCTATCAGGGATCAAACACTCAAATTCCCACGATGTACAAATTGTTTGGCTTAGGGCCATCCGTTGTGCTGCATTACAGTACCGTATTGCGCCAAATGCTATCTCTCCCGTATCACATTTTTTTCGATAATTTCTTTACTACTGTGCCACTTTTGGAGGAACTTTTCCGGCATAACATTAGAGGTACGGGGACGGTGCGGGAGAACAGAATGTCGAAATGCACAGTCCAGTCAAAAACTGACATGAAAAAAACTACGAGAGGTACATATGACTACGGGTCAACCGAGAATAAAGTACTAATCGTCAAGTGGAATGACAATAATATCGTAAATGTGGCCACGAACAATTTACAAGTACATCCTATTCATCATGTGTCAAGGCTTCAGAAAAGAAAAAAGATTACAGTTGATCAACCTCAGTGCATAAAAGCATACAACGCATTTATGGGAGGTGTAGACAGATGTGACGAGAATATTAGTTATTATCGTACGAGTATCCGAGGAAAAAAATGGTATTCCTGTCTAATATTTTACCTTTTGGATTTGTCTATTAAAAATTCCTGGCATTTACATAGGCTGCAAGGAGGGTCAATGGATCAACTGACATTCCGCAGACAGATTGCCATGACCCTATTGGAAACTAACAGGATGTCCAGAAAACGTGGAAGACCATCATGTCTGGAAAATGCAGAATCCCGTTTCATGAACACTAATGAACTTAGTGCGGCAGGACAAGCCAACTCGTTGTCGCGTGTGTCACAAGCCGGTGCAAAAAAAGTGCTACAAATGCGACGATGCATTACATATGGACTGTTTTGTTCCTTATCATACCAAGAATTAAGAAAAAGAAGTATGCGTGTTAACATTTTCTTGAAAATTAACTCATTTTTACGTATATATGCCTAACGTTCGATTAAACTAACAGCCAAAAAATGTATTTTTTCGTGTAGATTCTCAAATAAAATGACTGAATATCACATCAGAGACTATTTTTACTTCACTAAACAGCCCTTAAATCGAAATTCTTGAAAGATTATAATTCAGGCATAAATGGATTAATCTCAACGGTGCCAAATATTAACTCAATTGCCACCTTTTTGCACCAAATCACGAAGTTACGAACTGGTGAATAGCAGCTACTAAGGCCCGTATCGTCAGTCGTTCCTACAATTGTAGGGCGCCTTTGTGGCCTCCTTGATTGTCATAGTTTTCTACATCTATTTGCATCAAATTGTGCTTGCTTTTGAGTTATATCATGTTTTATCAGCCTGAAATTTCCTACAATTTAAAAAGAAAATATATCTTCACAATTGGAGAGCGCTGACGCTGACACGGGACAAGTGTCATCTAGAAATTTTTGAAGGAGAGGAAGGGGTATGACAATGAAGGAGGCCACAAACACGCCCTACAATTGTAGGGACGACTGACGATACGGGCCTTAGTTGATCCGATACATCAATTTCCTGCTTTCCTGAGTTGTAATCTAAAATGGCTTTCGGTTTGGTTACAGCAGCCTCTTTGCTTTTTCTCCCTGTATCTGCAGTATCCTTCCCTTGGCAAGTTGACAACATGCAATCATCACGCTTATCTTCCCACTTCAAAATTATGATGTTGTATCGTTGTCAACCGATTTTAAATCGGTCTTAACAACTTTTTTTGGAACGCCCTTTCGATTTTTCGGTAGAATCCCACAAAGATCTGTGGAACGATCTAGCAAATCTTCAGCTAAAGGAATACCGGTGTAAAAATTATCAGTTATGATCAGCCGTCCTTCATTCAATAAGCCTTCAGCTGAATTTACTACCACAGATCCAGGCTCATCTAACATGGGAATTTTAGGATCATCTCCACAATAAATACAAAAGGAATACGTAAATCTGTTTGTGGTGCATGATATATAGAACTTTACACCATATTTGCTACATTTTGAGGAGTTGCATTGTATAAATTTTAACCATCTTCTAAAAGAAATCACTTGCTCGGGTATCATCGGACTTATGATCACATATGATTGATGGACTTGAGATATATATTATTCCAACTTATACGTTCATGAGTCATATGTGATCATGGAAGATGGAGGGGAGAGAGTGATGAGATTTTGTCTATAAAACATAGTTGAAAACATGTTATAATGGTATAATATTAAAAAAAATAAGTCTGGCATAATGGACGTGTTGCTGGAATTCCGAGAATATGCTTGGACAGTTAACGTACTATCATCGACTATGGCTGCTTTTTATATGGTCTTGCCAATAAATAAACACTCAGAACATTTGAAAAAACAAAGTTTTGAAAATGAAATCTATCGCTATTGAGCCTCTGGGAGATGAAGCTAGAAAACCACCCCTAAACATAAGGAGACAAATGCTTGAAAATAAACAGTTATTTTAAACTGAATTGCTGTATATAGAATGCTGTCATCAGCATAGCTGTGGAGCTGATCAACCGCTTTCGTGATATCAAGAGCAACGACATGACCATAAGACCATAACTCTTGATGAGTTTACTCCACAATTGCGTGACGTAAGCTAGGAGGTCATACTGCCTGTTGCTAATCAAGCCGTGACGTTAGAGGTAGCCCAGAAGCTCGCGATTTATGCACCTCTCCATCACCTTACTTATAACAGAAAGCAGAGATATAGGCCTGTAGTTGTAAAGGTCGGTCTTAGATCCTTTTTGGGGATGGGTTGGACATGAGCAAATTTCCAGTTTTCTGGGAAGGTGCCAGATTCATAAGATATCTGAAAGAGATGCGAAAGAACTGGAGCAAGCTCCGCTGCGCACCTCAGTAAAATGGCAGGAATCAAGTCCGGACCAGAAGCGTTGTTGATATCAAGCGACACTCTATATTTGTATATAGAATAGCTTGGAATGTTATCCAAATCAACGAATATGCTATAGCCAAACCTTTTGATTTTGGCGATATGTTGTGTTTCATAAATTAGTATTGTCATATGAGTTAGCTAATACGTTACATTTAAAATTTGTTGGTGGGACTTGTATATAGGAGATCCACGATTAGGTGTTAGATAAGCGAGTTCATATTTTGTCAATATAAACTAACTATTATTATTTATGTATTTATTATTTGCAGCACATATATAGTAGAGGTCCTTAAGTAAATTGGGATTGATCCATCACACAGGGCCTTTTTACCGTTATGTACACATGTGCACAAATATAAATGTTCGCAGCTTGTTCCGCATTTATCGCATTCGATTTAATCCAGCAGTCTGTTTGAAAAGTCGGCGGTCATTGTTATACTGCCTCGGGGGGTCAGAGTACTGCCGGGGCAATTTGAGTCAAGCCTCACGTGTGCGCTCTATTCATAACGAGCCCTATAGGTGAACTGGCGACAGTTGCTGCGAATATAAGAATGATACAATAGTAGCATGGTGGGCAGTCACTGTCGGGCATTTAGGGTGAATGTGTGTAAACAGTATTTAAGGGTGGTGCTAATTTACATTTATATGTATAGATGAATTTACGCGTATTCAAACGATCTTCGGCAAGCACGGAACAGGAAGTCATATGTGCTGAAGCAGGACGTGCCACAGTTGTGCTACTACTTTAGTAAAAAATATATCATTACGATTTGTGAATGATACATATGTTGTATAATACGTTCGGATACGGTGTCCTTTCTTCTCTACATACAAGTATCTGTGAAAATACATAATAGTTCCTTCGTGATCATCGTTGTATTAAAAACCTAGCTTCGAGTACTGCTCACATGTTTGGGGTGCTGCCGCCCTGAGTACCATCCATATTGTTCAAAGGAGGACTGTACGACTGATCGACGACTCTTCTCTAACAGGCAGTCCCGAAACCCGCCGTTAGCGACCTAGCTCTTTTCTACTGCTATGCCAACGGGCTTTATTTACCCCTTCGAGTTCTCCTCCATGATGCCATAGCGCAATATTCCTACTAGACAAACCCGCATGACTTCAGCCTCCCAGCCTAACCGTGTCCAGCTTCGTTCATCCAGAACTGGCCAATATGATCGCTCCTTTATGAAACAATTTACATGAGGAGGCATTCCTGTTCTGCTAACCTCATAGCAGCCGCGGTGTCCTGGTATTTTGGCTGCTGCCTGTTTCGGTGTAAAAAAAAATCTTGTAAGCACGCAGCGGCAAAAAATGAGGAAGCTGGGATATAAATAGGCATAATCAGATCGATTTCTAGTAAGAAAAATCTGTCTGGAAGACATACTCTGCATTAACGGAAAATCTAGAAATATCATATGCTTTATTTTCCTTAATTTTCTCACAAAACAAACCACAGCCGTCGAAGCGCTGTTTCCCGCATTTATTTTGAGACTAGAGCTATAGACCAGGAATATCTGTAAAAACAAACTTTGTTTTGCATTTGTCTTTAAAGTATTTAGGCACAAGCGCCAGATGACAGTTCAGTGTGACGTTAATAAAAAGACATGTCAAACAGGTGACCATGGCTGTCACAGACGTAATATCGCTCAATCTTCGAGTGCGTTTGCCATCTCAGTTGCACAATAAGCTTTCCCATGTCATCTCTGGACATTTTGACCTGAAGATGTCTGAAGGTTTAAGCAATGGATCTCTCGGATGTCAAAAGCCCATATACTAAAACATCACGTTGAACCCAATTATCAAGTTACGACTCCCATCATTTGTTATGTAATTAAGTCCCCTCAGAGGCAGCAAAGCAAATCAGACGTATGAAACTATAGGCTCTAAGCCATTTAGTCGATCCAGCGTATAAGTTAAATGCATTTCTCTATTAGCCTCCCTTCCTTCTAACTCCTTCCTAAAAGCAGATGCTGATCAACATGCTACTCCTCAATGCTGCATACACCATGACGACGTCGATAATTCGAAAGCCAATTAATTCTCTCTATAATTAGTAGTAGCACTGAGTAGTGTCTCTTTATTGCAAAATGATTCGGATCTGTAAGGAGGATATGTCCAGGGGCGTTACTTTATTACATGAAACCAAGGATGTATTAATGCAACACCTTAAACGTATTCTTTGGTTCTCTCGCAGTTAAATCTTATGCTCGCTTATCGCTTTGGAGAGGCTGGACTTCTTTGAGAGTAGGAATGCCCTCCCCAGGAGGTCCTGTTGGGTTTGCTTTATTGGAACGCACTGTTGGGTGGCAGCAAAAGCAAATGAACTGTCCCCTGGATAACAGGCACCTACGTGAAAATGTCGTCAGGTAGATTCACTCTTCACTTCTCACGCCTTCACTTAAAATTCTCAAATTTTACAATAAGGACACAATTGATCCTTGACTAGGTATGTTCACACAAGCTTGATATATCGTGAATCTGTATATATGAAAATCTATAAACTTGCAACAATTTACAAATATTCGCCCCGTACCGCTTCCAACCCACAATCTTCAATCCCTTCAAAAACTTTCTGCAAATCAGCAGTAAGCGCTCTAAAAGTTGAAGCACGATGTTTCAGCTATTTAAAATTATTTATCTGTTTGCCGTCCTTAGCATAGTAGTCACATGTTAAAGCCAATTCGCTGGACATCATAAATCATATCTCTGTCACTCATTTATGTCGGTTTGTCATTCTGTGTCTGTCTGTAGTTGTTTGTAACCGTGTTATTTCAGAAATTCCAGCATCGATATCAATGAAATCTGGGGAGCATATTGTGCTGCCACAGAAGATGAAGCTGTTTCACAGGCGGAGGAGTAATGAGCAGAAAACGCAACGGCATCAAATCATTTACAAACTACGTTTTCGCATGTTTCCCAAGTTTCTGCTACTTTTGGGCAGAATGAAAAGACTTCTTGTCCGAGTCAAGGTTTTAAAAAAATTCTAAACTAAGGTTGCCACCGCTTTACAAGTTTATGGTCGCTTGAAGATTTAAATCATGAGAAGGGAAGCGACTCTTGTCACGTGAAAATGTCAATCAACAATGTTTAACAATGAAGTCAGAAAAAGCCAGCCGTAGGTCAAGCATTGCCGAGTGACATTTTCTTGCGATTCGATATGCTTTCCTAGTCAGTTATCAGAAATTCTAACTATATTTAGGTGCATCAACGGAACACCGCTTTCAGACATCCAAATGTATACCAAAGGAGTTCGAAAATAGCTGTACATGAATGCATTTGGAGGATTGAGTCAATCCACTTGACGATATTTCCTTCTGGTGCTCCTAAGAGTTAGATGCAGAAATATGTATGTACCAGCTCATATCCATGCCTAATACCCCTGATTATAAACATTCGAAATTCAGTTTTTGTGAGAAAAGTAGTTATAAACGAGCCCTTAAAGCTTTTGTTTTCGTTTGTACACCCATGCCTTAGTCGTGGTCATGTTGTTACGAATCAAATTTGAGCAATTAGTCGCTAATTATTGGATTTATGCCGCCTGCAGCGATACCACTCGAAATTATATCAACGCTCAGGCTATAGCGACTGTTCCAGCTTGAATCGCTGGAGTCTTTGGTCTGCAATATTAACCCCAAACCTCAAAACTGGAGGGTGAGCGAGTCACTTCAATGAAACAACGCCGGAGGGTACGCTAATGATATAAAGCGATGAGAGTATTCTGTATTATATGAAGGGAGAAGGACTCCGCCGGGGCTTCTCTTGCTTCAGGAGATATTCCGAATGCTGCTGTGTAAGTCGACGGATAGATTCAAAGCTATCCCTAACTTTTATTAAGCTGCCATTTGTATAAACGGTCGATCATACATAAAAAACTAAAGAAACAATTGTGAGATAATTTAAATTTAAGAGTGAAAAATGTATTTCCCTATCATGTTTTTACAGAGAATTGATAGTTTACCAGACATTTGATCAAACCACCATAACCCAACCCTATCAGTAAACAAGGAATATCCCGTTTACCTGGTATGATGAAATATAATGATACTACCTTAACAAAACCCCAAGATATTGTTGACTCATTTAAACAGTATTTTTCGACAGTTTATACACCTCCTGATCAAAACCTTAGTGAAAATGTAATCCTGGATTATGGAAACTCCTTGTTTATAGATTTACCTCAAATATGTGAAGCTGATGTTCTTAAAGCGGCGAAAAAGTTAAAAAATAAGTTGATTATAGGCCCTGATCAAATACCCAGCTTCTTAGTGAAGGATTGCATACATGCGCTACTCAGACCACTAATACATCTGTTCAAAATTATTTCCAGACAACTGAAAGATACCCAGAGTTACCCCGGTGCTGAAGAAGAGTGATAGAGCTTTAAGTAAAAATTACCGCCCAATCGTTGCAGTATCCAACTTTTCAAAGCTATTTGAAATTATTGTTTATGAAGTGATTTATATTCACACTAAAAACCTAATTGTAGCAGAACAGCATGGCTTCAGGAGAAAAAATCTTGTACGTCAAATCTGGTATGTATTACTCAATCCATCAGTGAAAACCTTGATAGTAGAGGACAGACGGATGTAGTTTACATGGATTTACAGAAGGCATATGACCGAGTAGACTTATACATTTTAATGAAAAAATTACAAGGATTTGGGCTTTCGGCACGTCTTCTAAGCTTGCCTAAATCGTATTTATTTAATCGAGTGAAATTTGTGGAATATGAAGGGCACCGCTCTGATATTTTCTCGCCAACATCTGGGATTCTCCAAGGATCGAATTTAGGACCTCTATTGTTTTTGTTATATATAAACGACCTAGCTATGATGATTACATGCCAAAAGTTGCTCTATGCGGATGACCTCAAAATTTTTCATAACATAAGCTCAAATTCGGACTGCCAAATTTTACAAGGCAATATTGACCTTGTCTTGGATTGGTGTAATGCTAATCATTTTGAAGTTAATGTAGATAAATGCTTCATATTAACGTACACCAGAAAGAAAGAACTAATAACATGGTCCTACAAAATAAGCGAGAATGAGTTGAATATGTGCTATCAAATTAAAGATATCGATGTTCTCTTTGATAGAAATTTGTCATTTTGTGATCATATAAATGATATCACAACATCAGCCAACCGAATTTTGGGCCTCATCATGCGAAACAGTAGACAATTTTCCAATTTACATGTTGTGAAACTTCTTTATTCTTCGTACGTTCGATCCAGATTGGAAAAATGTTCTTTAGTTTGGTATCCCATCTATTCGGTTCATATAAGCCGTATTGAGCGAATACAAAGAAAGTTTTTGAAATTTCTGCATTTCAAGTGGACAGGCGAATATCCGGAGAGAGGATTATTCTGTACTCATGAATACATTTGACTATATGTCGCTAAATAGTAGGAGAGTTAAAAGTAGTTTAAATTTTCTTTATGATGTTTTGCACAATGATGTGAATATATATATGTGAATATATATTAACTTCAATTCTTTAGGTGAATATTGGTGATGTGAATACTTCATCCAGAAATGACTTTAAACAACGTTATCTGGCCATTTCCCATGAAATGTAATGACCTCTTTGCGGTTAGAGCTACTCTTTTTTTTAATATTTTGGCGTTTTGATCTAGCTGTATTATGAATTTGATTGTGTTTTTTTATATACTAGGATTATGTGTTGCTTTCTTTTTGAACTATTTCCTGTAATTGGGTGATTGTACCTGTTGGAAATAAAGGTCCATCTATCCATCTATCCATTATGCCCTCTTTATTTAAAAAAAAATATATTCAAGTAATTATGGTAGGGACACTGTGCAGCTAGGACGTTCTAGCTTCGAAGAATATATAAATAATGCATATAATAACTGGTATATGCATATACGTAGGCCAAAAATTTAAAAAAAAATACATAGTAAAGACTAAGGACGGCAATTTGGATACTGTATGATAAATCATATGCCCTAGATTAATCTATCCGCCAGCAACACATGGGAATGAACATTTTTTATCTCACGAATAGAATGTACTATACGAGTTATACCCTATTCGTAGTGCATTTACGCACAGGCACAACAAAGATGCAACGCGGCAAAGCGGCAGCCGCCTAAGCGCTGCAATAGCTATTGGTCATTCGACCATAAAACTACGAACCAGTGCAGGATTTGACAGAATAGAAGTCAGGCTCGGGGTATCGCCGGCACGCCGATGCCGGCAGATGCTGTTCATATTCGGTTCAGACATAGAGTGTGTTTATACGATAACATGTCGTCTACGGATACATCAGGTGAAACTGAGAATGTTTCTCACCATGCTTCCTTCAGCCATGCTTCCTCTCATCCCCGAAAACGTGACAAGAAGGGACATTTGAATATTCAGGCAAAGAAATTGTCCCTAACATTTATAAGAGCGAAATTTTAGAGCATCCTGAAATGAAAATTCTTGATATTGAAAGATGTGTGCCGAACAAAATTATGTCCTAAGACAATTTTCAACATCGTTAAAGAATATAAAAAAAAGAAAATTGTCTACACCATTCAGGAGGCTGTATTACACGAAGCTGTTGGCTACAGTTAATAACTTTGATAGGAATGCCATCAGACGCAAAGTCTATCAATTTTTTGAAAGGCAGCAACTTCCCACCATAGACCTTTGTATATGGTGGGAAGGTTAATAGTGCTGAAGACTTACCTACTTTCAAAAGTACCACATTCTAAAGTTTACTCAAAGAACTTCATTTTGAGTATAGAAAACGAGGCAGAAATGAGATTTTGATGAACAGCCAAGAGATCATTTGTATCAAGTAGACTGAATCTATGAGCAGACACTGAAAACTTAGCTAAACTAAACTTGGCTATATCTGGTAGATTTGGAACGAACACATGTTAGATACTCTGCTTGTATTATTATTAGTTTTCTTTAATACTACGAGTACATGAAATAAGTATTTCGAGGAAAAGGAAAACGGTTTGTTATCTGTCACATTGGCAATAAAGATGGTTTTGTGCCCATTGCCCTATGGGCATTTGAGTCAAAGAAATCGACCGACTACCATGAAGAAATGGACAGGAGTTCATTTGAACGATGATTTGAAGAAGCGCTCCCAAAGCTTGACGACAATGAAGCCATTGTACTTGATAATGCTGCATACCACACTAGAAAACTAGAAAAAATTTCCACAATGTCCACAAGAAAGGCAGAATTTCAACTATGGCTCCTATCAAAAGACATTAGTTTCATTGAAAATATGGTCAAAGCAGAACTTATCCATCTAGTCAGAAATGGGTAAAAACCAAAATAAGACCATTTTAAGGCTACCCCTTATCACTGCGAATTAAAACCCATTGAAATGATTTGGGCAAATATAAACACTATGTAACTTCAAACAATAGAACCGGCGAACCATTGGAAAGGTTGCATCCGTCACGTTCAAGAGACAATAGAAACAAGGATGTGGGATCTGGACAATATGATCGATATTCAAATTGAGTTTGTAATAATTAATATTAACCATTCAGACGATGCTTCAATTACTTCCAGCGGATAAAGAATTGTGAAAAGTGTGTGCACTTTTTTCTATAAAAATAATCATTTAGTTTGTTAGATTATTCCAAGAGCATTGAGGAAAATACGGACCTGTACGATCTCGCTTTTGGGCATGTTGGTCGAAAATGTACTACGCATGGGGTATAGAAGAAACACTTGGATAACGTTCTTTGTATATCATAGAACCACTGTTGGAAATAATCAATTAATGTTTAAATCACTTAAATTAATTTGCTTAATTATTTCAATCAAGTTAATCACAACACAAAATAATCATGATTAAACAATAAATCATCATAACTGACGCTAATCATTAATCAATCATTACTAGTATTTGATTAGCGTTGTTAATTCTAGGTAAAAAAAATAATGAAACATGAAACAAATTTCTTTAAATATCTACATTCATTATTCGAAAGCCGAAACCGTCAATTGTAACCTTGAAAAATACTGAAAATTATTTGATATTGTTGCAAGATATTTCCAATCGGAGAACATATCTACGTTTTGACGTTGAAACTAGACACAATTTCGTTTTTTAGAATGAGTGGTCAGATAATTTGTGTTTCCTAGGTTGAGTTAGCTCAGCTGCATAAGATAACTTTCTTCCTACTGGGCCAGAGTACGACCTTGGTGCGTTAATAGCAATAATACTTGACAACAACAAATTAACGATTAATGACCATGATAATGATATGATAGATATCAGTAACAACTCGTCTTCTTTTACCGCATGATGGATTCCTCCATCGACAATTGTTGATGAAGTTAATAAGCAATTATGTTTTCACCAAAGTAATATAACGATAGCAACTTTTCACCATGCGAGCATAAAATCTGCCGCGGCCACGCGATCGTGAATCATTTTTAAGCAAAACAAAGGCGGTCATATTTCACGCTGTCCCTAATCTCACCATCCAATTTGTAACGCCTAATTCTGTAATTATTAAATTCGAAGATGAATTCCCACCGACTGCGATAAATTAAAGGAGTATTATGGATTCGCCGCCGCTCCAGCACAGATGGTAGAATATCATTTAGTTATTTTCGGATTTTCTCTTTGAGCGGTTAGGAATAGAGAGCTGGGGATATTGAATTGTTTTGTTTCTGAAAAATTGCTTCTAGCTGATAAATTTTTCCTGTTTATGTCTTTACCAACAACAAAACTACTGTACAAAATGATGAATGTTCATGCTAGTGATTGAGCCAAAAAACACATTACTGGTCAGAACGCGAAGTGTCCGTCGACCGTCGGTATATATATATATATAGTTTTATATTTGTAACAAGGGCTCTCATCCTCGCGTTCGTTTTGAAGCACCATTTGGCTGCAGCCTCAACGACGAGTAAGTTGTTTGACAATTTAAATCCTTCCCTTATTGGTTGCTAGCATCATAATTGTTTTCAGCTCCTGAAGATACAGAATGCCGAAAGCTCGAGATTACCGTTAAAAGAGTTTACTAAAGCCTACAAAGTTTGCCAATTTCACAATTAACAATTAATTGTATTTCTGAAGGACTGGATCAAGTACAGAAAATGCTTGGCGCATGAAATAAACAGGCGGATTTTCTTAATAAAGTGCAGGAAGAACAGCATCCTACCACCACACATCAACCATCGTATAACATCCATAAGCCACATCATACACAATCACCTTGCAGAAGATGGGCTACAATCTCCTTTACAAAGGTCGGGTGAGAAAATACTATCTCTTGAAATTTCTTCTTGTCATATGCAAATAAAAAACTTCACGCATCTCTTAAATCTTTGAAAGCTAAAATCGTTTCTCTCACTTCCCCATTAATTTTCAATCGAGGCAATTAAGACATTATAACAGATTGTTCCATTCTATCTCTCCAAATTTTGACTTTTCACAACCATAAACGGAATGTGGTTTTTTGGTCTTTTTCACCCTTTCCCTCCAAAATTTAATTCCATTCAAATTTTAAATAATCGTTTTTTCTCATAATAAAATAATAATTGTTTAATTCAATTGTCCATCTCATCAACAATATAGTTTGTTGAACTGCCTCTGGTCTGTTGACAAGTTCTTAACATATCTTGATAAATCACACCATCTGAAGTGATTTGGCAACATAGCACACATTTTACAAATATCTTCGTTCCATCCATCGACACTGACACCACCAGCCTTATGACATCTGTCATATGTTTCATCATACTTATGATCCTGTGGCACACCATTTTGTGCAGCATCAGGTGGTTCACGATGTAATTTTAACTTTCGTTCTAAATATTTTTTAATACGTTCTCATGTATTCCTGACATACAGCTGTGTGTATTTTATATTAATTTTAACAAATGTATTATCATTTTGCACAATAGTTGCTATTTCTCTTCAATGTTATTGCAGCTCCTGATGAAGATGGCAAAGTCCATTGAAAGCTAGAGACTAATAAAGTATAAAGAGTTCTCATTGGTTGAATTTTGTCGAAGTTCCCAACCAAAGGCGGAAGCTATTTTTCACACACACACACACACATATATATATATACATATATATATATATACATATATATATATATATATATATACATATATATATATATATATATATATATATATATATAATTTTCAAGGCGACAAGTAACAACAACCACGCGGCCGGTTATAGCTACTTGCTGTGGTACTTCAAGCCCATAGGATCTACAAAGAGAAAATTAGCCGAAGCCACAACGGATTGAATACGAGATTCAACCTTTCTAACAACCAGTCCCTCAAGTACTTAACTTGAGACCCGATTGCGCTTCTTCGCTCTAACACCTAATTAGATCTCAAAATGTCCGAAGAAGTTCCTAGCGTCGTGCGACCTGGGGAAGTCACCTTGCAAACCCTTATAGGTATAAGGAAGTTTGCAGAAGAGGCGAACCCAGGGGTGAGCAGCCGTGTGACAGCCGCGGACTATGAATCTATCATAGTCACTGCGGTTCACTATCTCGGCCCCCATCCTCTGAGATGTGTGGTTTACACGCCTCCTGCCTCGATTGTCCGTGAGATGGCGGACACCATCGGTTCCCTAACTAGGGCATTGGGTTCAAGCCATCCCCTGCTGAAAGTGGAAAAGTTTCCACTAGTAAGCAGACAACCGGGGTGGGGAAAATTGCGGATTTTGCCCATTATTTTCCTATTTATATATACCTGTATATATATACATATATATGTATATATATATATATATATAAAGTCCAATATAATTAGGATCCACATATGATCCAAAGCAAGTCCACAGCAACTCACTTGATCACCGGCTCTACAATAATTAACGGCTTTTCAATAACCATATTCGCATTCAGTGTGCCAAATTGTCTATATGTACAGTTTCGTTCGAAAAAACGGAAAATGAAATTTTCCGTACAGATTCTAATAACTTTTGAATTTTCTGTTAAGAATATATAAAAAATCAACACCTTTTTCACTTCTTTCTAAGTGAAAGACAACATACGAGCAGTTTAAAATTTAATATTATGGCCCTTGAAGAAATATCGGTAGTAAAAAAGTAAGATTCCAATGTGGTGAAGACTTTGTCACATATAAAAAGAATCTTCCGGAAAAGCGAAGTGTAACTACCATTAAGAGGTATTTTGTATTCAACCAATTATCTGGCATTCCTTCTTGATTGCCTTTTGAGGAAGTGTGAGAAGCTAAAATAACAATGCCTCTGAAAAAAGCCTAACCAGTTCAACGTTTCAAGTATAAGAGAAAGTAAGAGCAACAACTTCAGTAATGTGGTGCTTGAGAAACAGTAGTTACGATAAATTCCAATATGGTATAGTTTGTAAGGCAGACATTTCACCAATGTCAACAAATAAGAACATAGAAGGAATAGCAGTCGTATATCTCCAATATGAGGCAAAATGCAAATATAACATTTGAACAATGTCTATGAAATACGTGAAATAGCCAAGTACTCATACTCAACCTACTTTGTAGCATCTATAGCTTTCCTATTTCCTTTTAAGTGAAAAAAGAGTACGAACAACTGAAGCTTCAATAGTATGACAATTGAAGAAACATTTGTACCATAAGATTCCAATATAAACAGAAGCAGAGTGAAGGCAGACATCCTCGTAATGCCTCTGACAAGAACACTTTTGACCACAGATTTTCACCAGGTATTTCAAATTAAAATATTTTTTGACACCTAAATATTCTTGTTGTTTCTTTTAATAGGTCAAGTAAAAGCTGACGGAAGGGGGAAGATGAGGCAAGCTGCAAGTCAAGCATGATTCGGAAAAGACAAAGCCCAGAAAGCATGTAGTTCAAACTCAAAATACTTTGTGCAATTGAATAAATACTAGCGGCGTAAGATTCCACTACAAAGTAGACTATGAAACACTTCAACAATTCTGAAAAATCGAAGCTAGCCTCCAACAACCAGGTATCATTAGTTCCTGTATTGGTTACTTAAGTAAAAGAAAAACATCTATAAACAACTGAAACTTCAATATTATGACCCTTTCAGAAGAACAGTGGGACATAAGATCCCAGTGTGGAATAAAATGGAGTTAGATATTCAACAATATTTCAGGAAAAACGAAGTATATCAAGTCATAGCGAGCGCTTCATTTGTGACATCTATATATGCTTTATTTTTATCGTATAAAAACCATGAGCATCTAAAACTTCAATATGTTTTAAACTAGTTATGTAGGATTCCAATATGATTTAAGATATCTAGTAGTCGTATAGAAAAGCCTACTGGACATTATTTTCATGAGTTTTCCCCGGACATCTAATGGTGATCTTGGATCTGACCTTGGTCATTACCTTCATTTCAATTTCAACGCTTTTTATAATGGCATCCTATACTTTTGAAGTGAAATGAAAAAAAGGCAAAATCTTATGTTTGAGTATGTCCTCGACCATTTTTGGACCTTGACTTGGTGCTTGACCATCAAGGTCAAACACAAGTAAACCTTAATTTCTTGATAATTCAGAAAACTGTATGATCCCCAGATAATCTGAAATCACTGTTCCTTCAGGATTGTTTACTGGTTACAAAGATCGGCTTGACCTCAATATAACCTTGAAGGTCATCATGGTTAATACCAGATCCAAGCTCACCCTTAGATATGTGGGGAAAATCATGAAAATAATGTCTCTGTGTACGACTACTGATTTCCAAGTTATATTACATACCCAGGTTTAATCTTAACCATGACCAGCTAAGGTCAAAACTTTTCAGACATCCTGCGTAAGTATATGGGTAATATCAGCTCCATTTGCTATATACCAATATAGACCGTCTGATATCAAATGCAAAGTTAGGAACATTTAATATCAATGAACTAAAGACAAACAACGTGTATAATAACTATCCTAAGGAATAGATATATGACCAAATTTTATTACTCCCAAAATTTTCTATATGGGGTTCACACCGACTATTATTTTAACAGTTTCGTTCAGCATTAAACTTGACGCAACCGAAACAGATATAAATGATGAATTGCTTACATGAAGGTGTATATATATATAGAAAAAAATGCTTGTAGAAATTCACAGTTGCTTGTACATGTTGGGATAGTGTAATTGTATTTGCAGCACGTTTGCAGGGTCTTGGCAGTTTTCGGAGAATCTATTTTGTATTTGAAAAATGTAGTTCGTCACATTTAGCTTTAAAATGTTACTGTTCAAGTATTTTTGTACATCCACAAAATTTCTACAGGTATAATCATGCTTGTCAACTATATGTTGTTTGTAGCCGTAAAACTAACCTGAGCGAAAATGCACTCGTTTGTGTATGGAAAGAAGCAAAGGGAAAGTTACTGCGTATTGCCCTTAAAATATGAAATGCGGAAACTATGTTAAAAAATATAATAGTTTATTTTCAAATATCGATGTTTATACAATACAAGAAATCAAAATTCGAAAATATTCCAGAAACATACTACCTATTTCAAAAAGTCCTTATTACAGCCGAGTCATCGTTCAACAAATTACCAGTTAAAATTCAACAAATTAGTAACTATATCTCCTACAGGATAAAGTTGAGAAATTATTGTTGAAAAATTTTAAGGTATAGCTGGGTACTTGGGATGTAGAGCTTGCACTCAAGTACTTAAGGATGACATCAATAGTTATTCGTTCATTGATATTGTATTGTTACATATTTATGATATTTATTGTTTCGTATTACAATTTTTTTATCCAAATTTGTATCAACTAGATATCAATAAAGAAACAGAGATACACCGAAGCCGATATATCAGAATCGGCCAATTATTGGTTTGGATAACAGTCGGTGTAAGATTTCAATCTGACGAAGACGTAAAGTTATTCCAATAATGCTTCTGTAAAACCGAAGCACACCTTCCAGTTGCTGAACAGCCACCGTTGCTGTGCCGTTGTACCAATTTTCCCGGCCAGCCATTAATTATTTCAGAGGAAAGCCTAATTTTCCCGCAGCATGTTAGTAGGGGTCTCAGCGCGAAATATGGGATTGGCTCGCCGCTAAAAAGTTATTTAAAAACTCGTAAAATGGGTTTTGTGGAATTTGTTTTCGGTTTACGGCAGATGGGGCCCAAAGCGCCGCATCAGCGTCGCTCGCTCCGAAAATGTGGACCAATAGGCGTTGCTGCAGCGTAACTATATTGAGAGATTTTCCTTTTAATAGTTTTTTAGAGCTCCTAGAAGAATGGACGGGAAATCAATACAACTTGAAAGAATATATATTTTTTATACTGATGTAGCTCCGTAGGTACACCACAATTGCTATAAGGCAGGCATATCGCGCGGCAGCATCATGGAGGAGAACTTTGAGGATCAAAGCCCTTTAACATAGCGGTAAAGAGAGCTAGCTCGTCGACGACCCGTCGCGGCGCGAAAGACTGTCTGTTAGAGAAGTGTCAGCCCTCTGAACTGCGTCGAGTATAGACACTGTAGTCAGTGCGGCAGAACCCCGAACATGTGAGCAGTACTTCAGGTTGGGTCTCATCTGGTTCTTGTACAGAGTACGGAGGTTATGTGGAGGGAAAGCTCTTTGCTGTAAACAAATACCCAAGCTTTTTCCAAACACCTGTTACGATTGACATGTGTTCGTGCCAAGTTCTCGGTGATTTTGACTGTGACCAGCCTAAACGAATGGCTCTTTGGAAGAACTCGGCCATCCATCGCAAACGGATGGAAGTTCAATCCAGCTTATCAGAAAAAATTGATAGACCACAATGGATGCCTCAGTGTAGAGTGCTGTCATCACTAAAGCTACAGATCGGGTTGAGGAGGGCTCATTGATATGTAATAGGAAAAATGTTGGAACCATGACCCATTCTTGGGGAATACCTTGTGGTATGAAGAGGACGTCAGCCACCCATAAGCGAATCTTCCAAGTTTGCGTCTGGTGTTTCCAAAAATTTCAAGGCGGTCCATTCAGAAGACATCTACTAGACTCCATGCAGAGCTAGCTCGTAGCACCTAGGTGTAACTCAACGTGGAACTATTGATGCGCTGCAAAAAACGCGCGTATATCATTACGCCGATACAGGATACCGTATCGACTCTTTTTGATGTTTTCCAACACGCCATATTCGAGTGATGCCGATGTCATGCGCGCGTTGACGTGTACATTGTAACCCGGGTTCTAACGCGTGACTTGTATTATTTTATTTAGGCCTTCTTCTCGCCCAGCAACTAATCATTTTCAAACTGTCGTTTGACGAGGGTGTTACGATTAATATGCATGAACCAGTAGCGCCGTGACTTCAACGAAGCATGACAGAAGCACTAACATTACGGACAGAGTCAGTATAACAAGCAAATCAGATAAAATACCAAGATAGAATATATTTTTTCAGCTAGAGGATCGGACCAAGAAAGAATTTATTCTCGTGTGATGCTGTTGTTGGGTTAGTATGTTATGATAATTTTGTTTTGATAGTCTTGTCCAGGGAGTATTCAAAAAATCATCAAATTCTTACTTAGTATCAGAAGCTCTGGTTAGTGAAGGTATATCTGTGTTTGATAAAAAAAGTTGGGGCCTAAATTTCACCAGGCTCATTATTTATTGATCTCTTGTTTACCCCAATAGACTTCAAAACGCGATTATGTATCTTCTAGCTGAATTTTAGCAGAGGGTTCCGGTTAAGCAGAAAACATCGAACTTTTATGGCAGTCATAAGTCATCAACTTGTACATGTTCGGGTATTAGTGAAATGTGACGCTAGCCCTCAATTTTTTAAATGACATGGTCATCTAGATGTAAGAGAAAACGAATACATACAGATACTTTATTCTAAGGCGCAAATTTGTAATAGACCACCGAGAACTGTGTACCAATGGAGGATTGGTTGACCACTGGATCTTAAACGAACAATACCACACCCTTGACTTACCCTAATGTGGAGATTTAGCATTACTGTTGCTCAGTAGGCTGTCCATAGATGTCATCACAACTTTTCAAATTTTTCGAAATACTTGAAATTTTCAGAGGCCTAAAAATTCTCAAAATTTCGAAAATCTGTAACGTATTCATAATCTATAGAAGTCTTGGAATGTTCAAAATTTTCAGTTTTAAAATTTTACTAAATTAGTTCCAAAATTTAAAAAATGAAGGAACCATCGAGATTTTCAAACATATCAGAGTTTTTGAGAATTTCCAGAAAATTATGAAGATACTGAAAATGTTTAAATCCTTCAAAAATATCGGTGTTTTTTTATACAAAAATACTCAAAAGTTTAAAGGCTTTTGAAATTTTCGAAATTCTGAGACCGTCCAAATCTACATTCAGATTCACAACTTTGAGCATATTAAAAATTTGATACTTTGACAATTTTGGAAACTTTTACTGCCTACTGTGAAATGCTGATGTTAAACCTTCACTTAAGGGTCACCACAGTATAACATAAGTTCCAAAAGATAGGCGACTGTAACTTATCACTCAGTCGTTCAGGCTGACCTGTTTTTGATATACGTGGGGCCACACAGATTTTGCTACTTAAGGATGGAAATTAATGCTTCCGCTATTAAAAATACCCACAGCTGGTCTAGTTAGTGCGTCGTGCTAGTGTAAATATAAATTAATTTTGTCGCTATAAATCAGGATCATCTGAAGATACCGATGTTTATTCTCTCGTTCGTTTTGTTCTGTTTGCAGGTCGCATAAACACTCAAGTATGCACGTGATATATTGCCAATTTTCATTTTACGCATCCTTTTTGGAAATTTTTAGCCGCTAAGCATGTTGGCAAAAGTGTGGGCAGGATATTTATAGATGTGGAACGCCTCGGTACGTAAATCATACCTTTACATGTGGAAGGTGTGTGTTACTTAAAGGGTAAACGGCTCAGCTCGTAACAGAATGGACATTTGTTGGCACATCTTGATTCCACTAAGGCAAAGCATACAGGGTGTCCCAGAATATTTAGACTATATCTCGAATTCTTATATAATATTGGAAAGGAACGCCATAAGCTCTTTTTCAGGTACCTAATGAATATAGGCGATTCCTTGTAAAATATCCCTCAAGCTAGAGAAAAATAATGCAATTTTCGCAAGATGAGCCCAGAATTCCATATTAAGTCAAGAAATACTTCATAAATCGCCTGATTTAGCTACAGAAACCTATCTTTCCATTTGACCCGGACACAAAGTTTGCAACTTATGGCACAGCCTCCACCAAAAAGAAGAATCTTTGACCTACTCGTAGCATGGATCTAGACTGATATGACAGCAATTACTGGGCATTTTATTGAAAATAATAGTACTATTCGTAATTTTCTTGTCTGGGCGGTCCGTGGGGCCTTAGCCCAATAGTCACTGTCTAATGTACGTTGGTCAAATCTGTTGGTCCTGGTTTCCCAGAAACCAGACAATGTTAATGAAAAACAAGGAAGGAGAAGAAAAAAGGGGAAAAGAAGAGAAGAGCAAAGAAAAATAGAACTGTTTAGTTTAAGAGGAAACACCTAGGCTTTTTGACTTGGTACACGGATTTATTTTGAGGTGAACTAAACAAATTTGGATTAATTTTGAGTTAACTAAAAGTTCGCGCTACTTTTTGACTATAGTGCGAGCCGTGGCCTCGAACGTCTACGAACTTGCTACACTGTGTAGTCGATTGAGTCACGCAATAGAGGGTTGCTGTCCGATTCCGCTTGACTATAACGTCGCTGCGCCTGAAGCTTGACAAAATCCCTCAAGTAAGGAATGTCAAGGTCTCTCTGTAGTGTCTCATTTGACACATACCATGGAGCGTTGCAAATTGTTCGCAAAGCTGTGCTTTGCAGTACTTGAAGACTTTGCATGTGTGTCTTGGCAAGAAAACACAAAGCCGCACATGCATAAGTAATGGCTGGTCTAATAATCATTTTATATAGTCGAACTTTGTTTATCAAACTCAATTTGGAGGATCTACATAACAAAGGATATAGTTGCCTAAACGCTATTTGGAATCTTGTTTCCAAGTCTGCTGTATGTTTCTGCCAGGTCAAGCCTTTATCAAGGGTGACACCGGCATACTTGGCAGAATTTGTCCATGGTACATGATTGCCATCTACAGAAACCTCTGCTGGGGGTGCCACGACATCTTTTGGTACAATAAATAGCCTGCGTTTTCGAATGATTAGTTTTAATCGGGCATCGTTCCGCCCACTCTAGTACGTCGTCCACCACATTTTGCAACCCATCGTGAACCAGATCAATAGTACACGCTTGGGCGACAAGTGTAGTGTCGTCAGCATAGAAGTACACTACTGTGGCAAGGGACATCATGGAGGAAAAGCGAATAAAGCATTGCTCCTAGGACCGAGCCCTGAGGAACACCGGCCCGTACTGGCCGTGTTGTTGACAAAACATTGTTAACTTTGATCCGAAAATTCCTGCCTTCGAGAAAGGACTTCAGTAACTTTAGAAGCCAAAAAGGAAGCTCCTTTTAGATTAGCTTATGGAGGAGGCCCGCGTGCCACACCTTGTCAAAGGCTTTTGAGACATCGAGAAGCAAGATGCCAGTACTCATGCTGGGGGAGAAACCGAATTGAACGTCAGGAATCACATGGTAATTTGACGAAAAATTCTCAAGGTGGCGATAAATCACCTTTTCGGCGAGCTTACAAGGATCTGACAGCAGACTAGTGGGACGTAACCCTGAGTAAATATCGAACACACCTTTTTTGGAATCATGACAGCCACAGCAGTTTTCCACCCAGCAGGGAAGTACTGGATTCTGAGCATCGCAATGGTTTATTCGTTGGATTATATCTTTCCCAGATGCTTTACGCACCTTGAGGTCTTCAATATAACTTAGGAGCTCCGCTGGTGTACAATGTTCAACCTCGGAGGGTTCCGCTAATGTTGAGCCTCAGACGAAATTTTTTAAGAAGATCCAGTGCCTCCGCCAACGCCGTTGGCCCTAAAATATCTCCTGACGGATCGTATGACGTGTTGTTCCTCGTCGAGATCATTATCAAGATCATGGTTGGGAGAGAACTGTTCTTTCATGGCATCAGCGAAAAAAAATAATAGTGTCACTACCTAACTGAGAGAGACAATTAAAAAAAGATATATTTCTAGAAATCCAAAAACATATTTTTTCTCTTTAAAGATTGTTCTCGGGTCAGACTCCATCACTGATTCTTTTCCTTGGTGGAAAAAATTATTCTGCTTAATAAGTTCTTTAAATACGAGTATATAAATATGTGCTTTATTCTTTAACAAACATCCAGCAAATATTCAATTTACTGGACTATTGTGCGGAAAGCCCTGCTGCTTTCTAACTATTCCTATGGTCAACGCGTGTTTTAGAGCTAATGTTTCTAGCAAAGCGCGGTTACAGGTTGTGTAGTTGGTCCAGTAGCATTACGAGTTCAAAATTGACTACTTCAATTGTAGTGCAGACGGAAATTGTAAAGTAGCAAGTCTTATACAAGAAAACCAAAAACGCATTTTTTTTCAAAGAGAAAGAGAAACGTTTCCCCGGAAAGAAAGGTTTGTGACAGGTCCGTTGTCTCAATCCGAAACATAGCCAACCAATCGAACAGATATCGATGTAACTCTTTTGCAAACCTCTATTTTATAAATGTTTTATATACCTGCAGCTCTGTTACCATAGTTTCTACATAGACTATAAGATATTGTAGTTGGAAATAATATGATGTATATCCTATCCAGTGTTCATTGATTGCGTTATCGATATTATACAGGGTTTTTCCGGAAAGTAATAGGACTGAGTCGATTTAAAAAAATTTATTGAGCCAATCGTTACAATTCTTTCAAAATGGGCTCCTTCTGCGTCGATGCAGCGCTGCCAGCGAAGGTATTCTCCGGAATAGCCTTGAGAGCCGCGGTGCATGCTGCTTGGATCCCGTCTGTCGTCTCAAAATGCTTGCCTTTCGTCGGCAAAAGTCCGGGGGGACCACATGTGGGCTGTAGAGCGGTTGCGGAAGCGTTGGGATGCCGGTGTCTTGTCGGACCCGACTGATCCTTCGTTTGAGTCTCCTGAGCACTTCCACGTAAAACTTGCCGTTGACGGTTTGTCTAGGAGGAGCAAATTCATGGTGGACGATGCCTTTGATGTCAAAAAAGACAATGAGCATCGTTTTTACTTTGGATTTGCTCATTCTTCCCTTTTCTGAGCGACGAGACGCCGTCGTGTGCCACTCAGAAGATTGCCTCGTTGTCTCGGGATCATACTCAAAGATCCACGACTCGTCACCTGTGATAGCGTTATTCAAAAATTGGGGGTCACTTTCACACATGTTCAAATTTTCTTGGCACACTTCCACTCGCCGCAATTTCTGGTCGTCAGTGAGCACTTTTGGGACCATCTTCGCGCACACCTTGCACATGTTCAAATGCTGTGTCACAACGTCATGAACCACATATTTTGGTAAATCTAACATCTGGGCAATTAAACGAATACTTAGTCGACGGTCTGAGTTCAAAACTTTGCGCACACGCGTCACATTATTTTTGTTTGTCGAAGTCGAAGATCTTCCAGCATGGTCTTCATCAGCGACCTCTTCCCGGCCCTCCAAAAAGGCCTGGTGCCACCGAAACACAACACTTCTTGCTAAAGCAACACCTGGGTAAGCCTGATTGATCATATCAAACGTCTCTGTCGCAGATTTACCGAGTTTCTCACAGAATTTAATCGCGTTCCTCTGCTCTAACGAACGCTGCATTTTCGGCTTGCACCACTCACAGAAACACGTCGCGTGAAAATGCCTATCCTGACTCTCCAAGTGCTCGGAGATAACTGACCAGCTGCTCAGTAGTTAGCTAGGAACGCCCTGTACCGAATCCAGTCGGTACGCGCACGCTCCGAAGTACAGTCATGGCGGAAGAAAATGAGTCCTATTACTTTCCGGACAAACTCTGTACAGTGTATTCTCTGGATTTCACCTGGTGATCCTTCTCTTGCCCTGGTTAAAGCAGACACTTAACTCGCCCTGTTGTAGTAGTATTACTTGTTCCCCTCTTATAAATTAGCACGTCATTGTTTATCATTTTATAATCTTTGTAGCAATGAAGTCTGAGGAAAAGAGTCAAGTCAGTGGTCACTGTCAAAAGTGAAAATCGCGTTTCTCACATCATGAACAAGATTCGTCACTCTGCGAATGTCATCTGAATGACAAGTCCTCTTCGCTTGCTTTATTGCAGCTTTTCTGACAGAAATTTTCTGACGAATGTCTGCAGGGAGATCAACACATAACTTTGAGAGTTCATCTTTGATATATGTAAGAAACTCGCAGTGGGCCTCCCAATTCAAGTTCGAATGAAAATGATCTTCAAGAACTTTATGAGTTTTGGAAGGATTCAAGTATAGTAAGTTATTGTTAAACCACATACTGATTTTCTTAATTGTTACATTTATTTTCCAAAATCATATTTGAATTACTTGAGATTATGGCAGAAACTTCATCATATTACGCATATGCATAGAGGTTAGTGGCTAAGCTTTTGCTTGTTGTCCCGAGACAATTATCCAAACCTAGACCATGCTGATGAGTAGCTAAAAAGCACGAAATAGCTGTCCGTGATTGGCTGTCTTTGGTTGAAAGCTTAGAGTTTCAGTATTGTTCAAAAGTTTTCCAATATCTTCCTGTGTAGGGAAGCACCCATCAGACATTGATAAATATAAACGTTCAACATTATTTTTTGCACTGTATATACAAATACATTCGAAATAATATCTTATTTTGGTACATCATACATAAATCCTGGAAGACCACATAATGGAATTCCCTGCATATGATGGCCGACTTCAGGACTGCGACAGACTGAATAGTTCATCTGCCAGTACCATACATAGATATTACCTCTAGAGCTTACGAAAATGTATTTGAAACCACTACGTTCTAATTCAGTTCGAGCTGGCCCGTCCAAAACCAAGCTTCCCATACTAAACCGAGCCGCATTTCTCTTTCAAAGATCCCTTTTAGATAAGACTGTATTCAAATGACTGGAATGACATTTGAATAAACTCACGACTCTATGATATTCGGTGTCCGAATTCAAAGAACCCATTAATCTTGCCATCTATGTTCACAGAAGAGACCGTAATTAATATTGGAGAGGAGATAGAGTCGATGAATTGGAGCATCCGATTTTACAGAGAATAGTCTAGGAGTTGATAATATTTATACAGATGTAAAGACATCCTTTATTACATTGGTCACATTGTAGTTCTGTAATAGGAATAGCTTGCTCAATTATCTAGATATCCTGAGGGGCTTGATTCTAACTAAATTTCGATCTCAAATTTCCTACATACTTATGATACGCTATGATAAGCTTTATGTACAAATAAAAATCAGATATCGAAATTGACGTGGCGGATCAAATGTGTGCAGGCGAGTTGAGCCTGCCAAACGGACCCCCGCCAGGCTTCCGCCGGTACGACCTCTCCATTGTTCCTCCCTGAGGAACCCTTTCCCAGGTCTACTAACCTTGGGCAGTTCAAAAATTGGATCAACAAGGAGTATTTAAGCTTCCTTCCTTCACGATGTAACGCGCTGTTCACCTTTGGTGATGGATCTTCATTTCGCAGAGGACTGTGGAACCAGGCGCCTTTTTGATATCCGTCTTTTCCGGCTCTGATATTCATGAGTTATCACCATGCCCCACCCTTTGGTGAAGTACCATTTCACGCTTTACTTCCAAATACGCGGTCACAAGGTAACTTCAATTCCTATACGACAAGAACGTTAGCTGGTATTTGCGTTTGGTTGAGAATCCATGATCTCAAAATGTCTGCAGATGGTCTTTCAGATAGACTTCCTACATGGGGTGCCAAATTGGTACATCGTCTCTCCTCAACAGCATCTGGGCAGCGTCGTAATGAAATGCAACGATCCGATGCTACTAGCTCTACTGATCCTCCTAGTATAAGAAATCCAAAGATCCAAATACTTCCAAGGAAATGCAAATATTTCAAGATAATCAAAAGAAATCTACGCAGACACTCGGACAACAATATCGAACTTGTCGACATGATTTTAACTTATGGTGAGCGTCTTCAAAATGCTACCGCGGCTTCGCGATTGTACGCGGATAGCTTTCCCAAACGTCATCATTCAGGGCCGCGTCGATTTGTTTATATTGCGAAGATATAGGTCATTTTGTAGTCATGTCGAGGTGGGCACATTGAGACCTAGACAACGCCGAATGGTCCAAGCTGATGAAGAAGTATTGAGTCTTGCAGAAGAAAATACTTCAGCAAGCACTAGCGAAGTGGCTGGTGAAGTGCAAGTTTCCAAGTGTGGCAAACGCTGCGTGATTATGGATTATACCTTTTGTACGAGCCCTCCAAGCTAAGCATTTTCCTGCAAGAGTATGACTAACTGGTTGTTGCACCAACATGAAAATAGTCCTGGATAGGAAGTCCGTATTAGTCACGGACGAATTAACCTTCACGTCTATCTGAGTGAATAACTTCCGAAATATCCATGTGTGGTCATTAACAAATTCTTACGTATCCCGTCAGCAACATTTTCTTTTAATATTTGGGCTTGCATCGTAAGTGATATGCTCATTGGACCTTTTATTCTCGCAAATCGGCTGGATAATTGACAGTATATAGAACTTTTTTTTTATCCAACCACGACAACTTGAAACAGTACTTATTGTGACTGAGCCGTACTACTTTTTACTGTTTCGCTACTGCTTCACCACTCATATTAGCTTTCTTATTTCAAGCAAAGTTGTTTCTGAAAATGAAAAGGAATGGTCCAACTGTGTATAAAAAGGGGTTTCAGTCTATTAGCTTTTCGATTGGGGCTATTTAGGTGTAGTTCTGTGTACATCGTATATCTCATCATGCAATATTGATAGATCCGAAACCGTAGCAATTTCTAGGCAGTGCTGTCCGTAGTCCTGCTTACGATTTAACGTTTCAATCAGCAGTTAAGCGCTCTTGGCTCGGAGCGCTCTATAAAATATTCAGACCAGGTAGCAGCTGGACTGCCTGCGTTAGTCTGTTGACTAGAGTATGCTCTCGGTGCTCTTGGTATGTATGATTTACAGTAATTATTGCAATAAAGCACCTTAATGGCCACCGCCTGCTAGTAGCCTAGTACCGAGCTTGTTTTGTATGCATCCGACATTGATTAAGGTTGTTATGTACACGGGTAGTTACTAAGCAGTATTAAGTGAGGACGTGTATCGTGTGTAATATACATCCGAAGTAGCGATATTGTGTTCTAGGAACATGTGTCTATCTCAGGTGAAACGTGGACGTAACAATTGTTAAGCCGCTTAAGCTTTCATATATATACACGGAGTTTGCACACAT
Organism: Acanthoscelides obtectus; assembly: GCA_963669975.1. NCBI lineage: Eukaryota > Metazoa > Arthropoda > Insecta > Coleoptera > Chrysomelidae > Acanthoscelides > Acanthoscelides obtectus. The sequence continues at coordinate 61,961,898 of CAVLJG010000009.1, read as the reverse complement.
GTCAAGTTTATCGCGCCTCGGGAATTTGCATCAGATATAAATAGAGTTCTGAATCCCAGTACTCGAAAGAAGCCTTTCGTATAAACAGAGTGGCATATTTGAAATGAAATAAAATAACAATATGCAAGTTTTAAGTTATATGTGAAAAATGAATCATCTGGAAGCCGTTAGGCTATGTTATCTGGCCCTACAAGATCACTAGATTTAAAGGTTTTAGCCTGCTTTCCGTGGAAAAAACAATGTTTATACCGACAAACAAATGCAGATGCAGGCCAATATTCGGTAAGATATCCTGAATGTTCCACCCGGAACCTAACAAAAAGGGATAGAAAAGGTAGTCTAAATGGCTTAGGTTTGCGGGAATTTCACATCAAGCATTTATGTACTTTTTCCATACATAACTTCTAGAAAATCTTACACATATTGATCAGCTAAATACTCATTACGGCAGCCCTAGGTGGGAAGTACCAGATTTGCCATTTACAGATAGCGAACGAGGGATTCTGGACGTCCCAAAAGGACCACAGAGCGACAAGATCGCCGGTTAGGACTTCTGGCTCTTAGAGACAGATTCAGTAGTCCTCAAACCATCGCTAATCAGTGGTTTGAAGAGCATGGAAGGATGGTATATCGCCAATTACGACAGTTTGGCCTTTTTTCTTATCGCCCACATTGGGTGCTACCTCTCACAGCTGAACCTCGGCGTAGCCCTTTGCTCTGGTGCAGAGAAATAATTGTATGGGTCCGGGAATGGAATCAGGTGGTACTTAGTGACGATTCCCGCTTCTGTCTGGTGGTACAACTTGACAGAACGTCACAGTCACCACACTATGGGAGTTATGATATGGGGTGCTATTGCTTATGATAGCAGATCACCACTAATTTTCATAAGAGGCGCAATATGACAGCTCGACGCTATATTCAGGAAGTAGTGGAGCCTCATCTTATTCCATACATAAACACCATTCATAATCCCACTTTTCAGCAAAATAATGCCAGACCGCATGCTGCTAGAGCATCGTTGGCCCTCATGGATCAACATCGCACCAGCCGTTTACGTTGGCCACCTCGATGGTCTGACCTATCTCCAATTGAACATGTCTGGGACATGATACTGCGCAGGCTCTTGCATTTGCAACACCCTCCACAGACTTAAGCGGCTCTTACTCAAGAGCCTGGAATGAGATACCTCAACAGGATATCAAACACCTTATCAGCACGATGTCCAGGCGTATCAATGAGAGAATAGGAAATCGTGGATCCTCAACACATTTTTGAACCAGCTTCTGCAGTCGTTTGACGAATCAAGCTGAAATATCAGTGGCCGATGCGATTTTCTCTGCCAAAATCGCCACCGTTTTGAAGCCTGGCAGGAGAATCCCATAGCTGATTGTTATCTAAGCTGTGGAGATAGGTAAAATTTATTGTCATTGTTATTTCGAATTGTACTATTGAAAAACACCAAGGTGGGCAAAACATTTGTTGGCGAGCAAAGCATGTAGATTTATCAGCGATACAACCACAGGACAAGTTTCATATTATGGTTCATTAACTAAATTCCTGTTACTAAAGTCACATAACGAACACACTCTACTGCCTAACTGCAATCATTACCTCGTTACGTCGTTTATTCAGGCCGTGCTATTTCTTGTGAAACTTCAAAATAGACGAACGAACAGCGGAGAAATCAAAATAACAGGACAATTGGAGTCAATTGGAAAAGATTAAAAACAACAAACGATGGCAAACTGGCGGCAAAACGGCTGAGTTCGCAGCCGCTAATCCAGCCGATTGTTAAAGGGGACCACAGGAATAGCGACAGCGTGGCGCTAGGATTATCCTTTACAAGGACCTCGGAGCCCTCCTGTGTGGAGGGAGAGGGGCAATAGCTGAAAACATATGAACGTGGAAGCAGAGTTGTAGATCACAGATTGTTTATAGGATCCAACATGATTAGATTTTCTTATTCTAACAAATTACCGTTTTGTTATTATCACAGAAGGACGTTAGTAATAGGGAAAAAGGCAAACAATTATAGTCAACAAAGAATACTGTTCCTTCACTAAGGCCCTCAACGTCAGTCGTTCCTACAATCGAAGGACGCCTTTGTGGCGTCCTTGATTTTCATAGTTTTAATAATAATAACGATAATATATTTATTGCCCAACAGATACATCCATTTAAAGGACAATATAATTGAATAAAATTTGATGCTACAATATTTTCAACTACAATCATAGCTCACCCATTTTATGAAAAAAAAAATGAATTGCTACACCTACTCATCTACATGTCTTAAATGTTATAAATTGAATAATAGTAGTCGCTGAATACAGCTAATATATCTTTGATTTTATCATGATGAATGTCACAATTATCAGCTACGGCGTTAAAGCTGGAGCACATAAAGTACACGGGTGACTTAATCATAACATTAGAATTTGGTGTTTTTAAGTAAAAAGCGAGAAATCTTCGGGAAATGCGGGACGGTACATGAAAATTAATTTTAGCTAATAAAGCTGAAGAATCAACATCACTGTGTACGAGTTTGTAAAGAAATGTTAAACTATTACAAACTCTTCTCAGCTCAAGAGGATGCATTTCAAATCTGAGCAGCATTGCTGATTGGGGAGTCCCACGATTGGGATAAACACCATCTAATTTGAAAGTCAAGTATTTAAGAAATCTCCTCTGTACACTTTCAATTTCATTAATATAGATTTGGTAATATGGGTGCCATACACTAGATGCATATTCCAGCTTAGAACGCACCAGGGTGCAGTATAAAGCTTTCAGTGTCGTTTCACAACCAAACGACTTACAGTTTCTTATAAAAAAACCGAGACTTTTTATAGCGGATGACACTATTGACCTAGATCTCTTACTTCTGAACAACGCATCAAACTGACACCTTCTAGTGTGTAATCAAAAACTATTGGATTCGTTTTCCTGGTAAAAGAACAGGTTTTGCATTTGCTAACATTCAAAAATAATTTATTAGTTGAACACCATTCAAATATATGATTCAGGTCAGCTTGCAAGATTAAACAGTCATAAATGCTGTTAGTCTGAGCATATATATTTAAATCATCGGCAAACAACAGAGAAGGACAGGTTAAGCAATTAGGGAGGTCATTGATAAAATAAAGAAAGAGAAGAGGACCTATATTTGATCCCTGCGGTACACCGGATGAGGCCGAGTAAGGTGAAGATTTGAAACCATGGTAAGAAACGTACTGACTTCTATCATGCAAGTAAGGAGAAATGAAATCTAATAAATGATTGCTAAAGCCAAAATGCTGAAGTTTACCTATGATTCTTTGGTGACTTATCTTATCGAAGGCCTTTGAGAAATCCGTATCCATCTGACCCCTGTTATCTAAGACCTCTGCAATTTCCTGGGTGATTTCAGTTAAGTTAGAAATAGTAGAGCGATTGCGCATAAATCCATGTTGCGTCTCAGATATCAGATGCGAGGTTAAAGGATAGATGTAGTTGTATACAGATATCTCAAATGCCTTACCAAAATTATCCAATATAGATATAGCTCGGTAATTTTCGATTTGACTAGGGTCTCCAGCTTCAAAAATAGTTTTCTACGGTATAAGCGCTATGTGACAAATATCTATTTTCATCAAATTCTTCATGCTTTTGAATTACATCATCTGTTTTATTAGCATGAAATTCCATACATTTCAAGGAGAAAACATAACTTCACAATAGGAGGGCGCTCACGCTGACGCGGAAGAGTAGAAATACCCAGCCTTTTTGAAAAAAAAAAACAAAATCAAGAAGGCCCTAAAGGCGACCTATAATTGTAATAAAGACTGACGATACGGCCCTACGAAGTACGGCAAGAGAAACACTGAAGTCTGGTGCTGTTTCGAAAATGGGTAGCCTATAGTAACCGATCTGAGCTGCCATCAAATAAACTCCGCATAATATGTTCTCTGATACCTGGAGGTTGGTTTAATGAACCTGCACTGGAAGGTTATGAATATCAAAACATCGGCTTTACTAAGAAGCGGCAAATGTTCCATTATCCCGCTCCAAATGGAGCTTTGCCACACTTTGCCATATGGTGATGGCGATATTTGAAATCAGCGTCCCAAATTACCCCTGTGTACCAACTTTTGCTTGTATTGGGAAATTTCAAAGTTCGAAGGACTGTTGTGAAGAAAATTTAAGAATTCTTTGGTCGATGGTTCTCCATAGAGCAAAATGGGAATCAAACCGATTATTGTGGCTTCCAGATCGACCCCTGCAACGAAGACTATTGTAACTCAATTTTGATTGAACTGAGATATAAGCATTTGAAAATTACTTTCTAATTTCGATCGAAGAGAAATAATAATCTCTATCCGATGCATCTTGCAGATACTATCAATTCTCTTACATCAAGGGTTATGAACGATATTACAATACAAAGTTATCAAAAAAAAATATTTTTGGAAAAATTTTGAAGACTTACTATAGTTTTCGTTGGATCAATTAAGGAAAAAAACACACATACTGTAGATGTAGTAAGATATTTATTGAAATAATACAGTATGTTTTAATATTGTCAATTTGAGTCACTCAAATTATTCTCATCTCCATGTTCATCTTCACTATCATCGTTCTCAACTTGTGTATTTTCAGTATTCTGACCTCTTTGTGTTATTTCTTTAGCTTTTAGGGAAAAATAAAAAGCATGGTAAGCTTCAGGGATGCTTGGAAGACTGTTTGATTTTGGTTTACATAGATCGAGTAAACCACTTAATTTTTTAGCATCTACTGGAAGCAAGCTTGTATATAGTAAAGGTAACTCCTGAGGTGAATTTTCCTTCATTCTCCTTCTTCGATTTCTCCTCAATTTTATTATACTGAGCTAATCAGCATAGTCATACTTGAATTTCATTTCATAAGGCATGTCTGAGGAGAAGTGTACCTCCCTTAATTTACTAATTTTCAGCTTTTCTCCGGAATCGTCTTTACTCCAGTTTTCCGAATTTACCTTTGACTTGAAACTAAAAAAATCCTTCTGAGACATCTCTTTCACGATGTATGGTCTTCCGGTTACTTTCGCCATGCGAATCAACATAATCCATTGATCGGGGGTATAAATTGCCGATTGCCGCTTTTTGGCATTTTCAATGACGGCGTGCATACTGTCCCCTTCGTTTTGTGTGTGACCTGTTTCTAGGAATCGATGGATTATCTGTAGATTCAGAGCCATAGAAGCATATGAAAACATCGAAAAAATGAAGCGGTTACGGTTTTGTCCACCGCAGTTGTCCGAGTAAAGAATAACTTTGTTTATCCCTTTCTCTTTTTGCTTTTTCAAAAAGTTTAAAATACAGCTGCTTATTTCGTTTGGCCCTCTCTTCGCAATTACTTCATGCCAAACGTAACAATAGCCTTCATGATTTCCCATGTCGTAAATGGTAAAGTTGTATGTGGCGAGTTTACTTTTGTAATAGAAGTCACTTACAGCAGATTGGGGTGTCACCAGAACTTTTTGTAAGTCGAAGCACGCTGCGCTAATTGTCTTGTCATTGATTGCAGTTTCTTTATCTTCATCTTTTAAAGCTCTAGCAGCTTTCTTATTAGAAACGTGTTTTTCATACTTCTCTTGTATTTTCTGATTATCTGGCGAAGTTGCTAGTTGATAGGCTACACAGAGACTGCATTGGTCCTTCTTTGGTTTATGGAATGCTAAATTGAACTCGGCATTGATAACTTCTCTGTATTGTCTTAAAGTTCCTACTTCTGTAGCATTTCTCTGTTCCATGTACTATAAGTAGAGGCGATGCATAATTGAAATGTTGATACCATCCTCTAAGTACATCTTTGTTGATTTTTTCCTGGTATAGTGGGAAGGCACCACAGGAAAGAGTTGAATGTGCTCTCTTATCCTATTTAAGACACCTCCGTCAATTTTATTTGGTCTTGTCAGGTGCTTCCCTCGACGATCTTCTTCAAGAGTGCCAGTTTCTCCAATTTTTCCTAGAGCAGTCGTCACCCACTGCTCTGATATTCCATACTTGTTCAGGAACATAGTTTTACAAACCGTTATTTCCTTGTTGTTGACAAGAAGCTGGTATGTTCTAGAATGATTTCGTCTTGATTTGCTATCTGTCCGTTTTACGTGCTTCTTCTCCACTGTTTTGACATACCTAACTATGTAATCCCATTGTCTAGAATGATCACCTATTTTCCAAAACTCCTCGAACAATGCTTTTCTCTCTTCCTCACTTATTTTTTGACGACATTTATTTCTGCAGTTTTCTTTACATGGATTCTTTATCTGTTTGGCGGGAATAATTGTACCTTTCCGGTTTTTATGTTCGATGCCCAAGTTTAATTCCTTCTTAGCTCGAACATCAATCCACTCATTTGTATTTTTTACACGTTTTCTGCCTTTCCTTTCTTTGGGCGTTATCTTACGCTTTTTAGGCACCTGAATTCGGTTTTTGGTTTCATGAGGTATAAATGGCACAATAGATGAATCAGAATCTGTTGTTTCTTCGGGTACATAAATAGGATCAATATCCGAGTCGTCTGAGAAATTTCCTTCCGTATTCGTGTATCAAGAAGTACTACTGATGGATCTGTTTGTACAAAATTAAATCCAACTTCTATAGGGTCCTCTGCAGGGTGGTTGCTGGAAGCAACAGCTGTATCAGGCAAAGGGGCTCGCACATCCTGTACATTGACTACTGCACCAGCATACGCAGATTCCGTAATAAGACAGTTATCTGCACCTACAAAAATAAATACCTGTAAGAATCTATAAGTAGGAGAGAAAAATCAATGTAGGTATAACATGATTCCAATGCATAACAGGCAAATGTGGATACTAAGCATGAACCAGAAAGAAAGAATTAATTACCCATGTTAGAAAATAATAAAATAATTACAAGACAAACTTACCTGAACCTGATGCATCATTTAGCTTCTTTGCATTTTCCAAAATGACTTTGGTCCTAGAATTCATTCTAGTTCTCTATATTTATCTATTTTCAGACAGCTACTACTTAAAACGTTTTGGGTTTAAATAATCATAACCTCGAATTATACCGCGAAGATTATAGTATGTCCAAACATAGAATGCCTACCGCGATTTTTTGCATCGAAAACTATAGTAACTCAACTTGATGTACTTTTCGCTGACAGCAATGTGAGTGATTATACTTACTATAATTCACGAAAGTTATACTGGTTGCCTATGGTTTCATAATTGAGATACTATATTCTTCCTCGAACGAGAAGCATAATATATCTATCGATACCTTATAGTAAGTCAAAAGTAAGGATTTTTGAGTTACTATAGTCTTCGTTGCAGGGGTCGATGATATAACATAGTCATTTTTATTTGTTGTAAGTTATCTCTAAAAGGTTCTGTCACAAAATCAAAGAGTTCTGGACTACCGTAAGGTATTATTATTCCGCTGCTCTCTTCCTTTTCGTTACTCGACTAGAATGCGACCAAGAAAGGTAGAGTTTACTACCAATTCCTCGATAAAATACAAATTACATATATTTAAAATAGTGCATGAAATTTGAATCCAAGAACACGAACAGTTGATAAACCCTTTGTTTCACGTATTCAACAGCATGCAATATCCTATATACAAATAATCCCTTATCACGAATGGACGCAGTGATATCTGTGCGACACATTCATAGCAGTTTATTTGAATTAGATAAAATATTATGTATGGGAATTTCGCCTGTGCGGATTCGTGTAATTAATAATAAATAGTCTCGCGATAGAAAGGGTAATAAATGTATACTGGTCGACGACACGCAAATTTCCCATCAAGCTGTATACTAATGCTCATTGTTTTATTAGTTATGACTCCGCTTTGATAATTTAGTGCATTTATTCGAAACTGATGGTGAACAGGTGGAATGATGAGTGCGGTCGATAACGTAATGACCTGGTGTTATACACTGATACACACAGCTGTGTATCAGCGCAAGTAGAAGTTCAAAGCTTTTTTAATAAGGGGCACCCCAAGGATATGAGGCAGCGTTGAATTTTCTCCTTTAATATACAAGTGCTTGTTGGCTTGTATGTACATACCTATGATTTCAAATAAACCGATCTCACATGTATCAACTGCAAAAGATATCAATTTCCTCATTGATGGTAAAGGAAGATGGTCTCGTCTAGTCAGCTGTACACAAGGCTAAGCTGTTCAACGTCTCACACCCGATGCTTGCCCTGAATCATCCAGCCTTTATTCTTTCAATTAGCAAACTCTTCTAGCACAGTTTTATACTTAAACAGTTGTCCTTTATGGCAAGTGACACAAAAAAATTGAAAACATCCACAGCATTCAATATAAATTTTCCAGAATATCCACAGCTTGCCAGTTCTATATAAATTACGAATTCTAGCAACAGTACTGCTTCCCCCGGCCCCCTTACTTCCCAAGGTGATACTATTGAGATACTTAGAAGCTCTCATAATATAATTCTGAAAAGAATTTCCAAAGGTAATGGAGGTACTAACATGGTTAGGGACATAATCATACACATCGAACCTACTGCTAACCATCACTGAGCATTGACTATTACCTTAGCAGAGTAACTTCTCCTCCATGCTTGATAAGAATATCATTTGTCTCACTCAAGCACTTAAGTAGATTAGAATACCCCATGACAAATCACCAACGTAAACGCAAGAACTTACACAAAAAATGTGGGGCATCTTCGCTCATTCAGTCCTGGATGAAACGGCAAGAAAGATAGTGACTAAAAATGTACTCTGCATCCGTTCGGTACCTTGGCTTAGTTCTGATTTATCAATGATGTTCGGTGTCGAAGCAGCGACAATTCTCAAGGTTATGTTGCCCATATGCACCGTTTTCAGTTAAACTTTGCATAGCTTAATTCCTATGCCACGGCTTTGTTACGAATCTTCCCAGCTGAGAACGTTGTAGATCCGGCAATGCTGCATCTATTACAGGGAATTTGAGCTTTGGTTATGCATTCTTCAGTTTTTTGAACTTTTTGTCAGAATCAGTAAAGATAAATTGTGTCAGTAAAATTTAGACCAACTTTCCTAGAAGATCGAAGGAATCACATTATCTTCATTTATTAGAACCGGACAATGGATAATAATCATTTACAGAGAATAATAATGGAATATCTCCTCATTGTGAGTCTAACCAAGTAGGTAATCAATTCATTTTTGGCAGCTTTATTCATCAGTCAGGGCATTTCGCAGAACATCTATGAAAAAACAAATTTTGGTTGAACTAAACTTTAGCGCATACCGCAAATATTTTATTTCTTATTTTAAAATCAAAAATTTTGATGTAAGTTTCTCCAAAATATCATTTTTTCTTTGAGGAACCCTCTGTTTGCTATTTTATAGCACTTCAAAGTTACATTTCTGGTGGTAATAGAATACGCTGTTTTTTTTTTATTTTTGCACAAAAGGATGCTCTAAATTATAAATTTATAACATACACTGTATAGTACTGTGACATTATTCATCGCAATGAAACAATTTTGTCTTATTTTTATGATTAAAATAAACTATTATAAAGTAATCGTTTCTTTTATTTAAGATGAAGTTTCCCATTACTACACCACTATCACTATCAATTTTTACGTTAGCTGGAATGTTGCCAAATCATGAATCATTTTGATTTGTTAATATTAAAACAAATGCCGCGCCAGAATTAAAATTTGGTTTGTCTTGTCAAATTCTTTCGATTTCTAGAATTTCATTACGATTTTCGGAGATTTTCTTTAACATTGTGATTCATTTCATAATATCTGTGACGTTTTTTGGGTAAGTACGTGATATATAGTAATTGTATCTATACTATAATGTTTTTTTTCTGTTCATCGTAGATATGACTACCTATAATCTTTGTTTCTTGCCCAGAGAGCCGGAAGAGGCTGTTGAGTGGCCCAAAGAACGGAGATTATTTCCAAGAGCAAAAATGTGCACAGGATTGCGATGAAAGTAAGATTTGGAGTGGCCGGCAGATTTTACTGTCCAAAATCTACTTCCTGCCCTACGGTATCTATATCCAAGTCACTTTTGTAAACAATGTCGTATGCCTTTCCCAAAAGTGTTTCGGTTAGTTTTTTCCAATATTACATTATAATTCATTTCTTTTTAGTATGTTTGTACTTGAAGAATTATTAAATAAGATTGATGATTGTATTTCAACCAGTATAGATATGGAAGAAAAATGTTCACCAATTCAAATTTAAAGATTATAATGCTTGTGAAAATTGTAATTGTACTTTTTGACAGACTTATGTACGCTTTCACGAGAGAATGAAGCTATAGTGACGCTGCCCACGAAATAGATAGTCCTGGTGCCGAACAACATCTTTCTCCACCTACCATTGCGTTCTGTTATTCTAGCTATGAATTTATTCAAGTATATCTATGTTATAAGATACATTCATTAGGTACAAATATTGTCGAGAAATGGTTGTTGATCATTTTTCAATAATAACTCTAGACGATGAGTTGTTGCGTGGACCTGGCACAGTGGTCCAAATCGACGAATCCAAGTTTGGCTTGCGCAACAACAATAGAGGGCGCAACGTCGAAGGCCACTGGGTACTGGGGATTATCGAAAAATCGGGAAGAGAAGATGTCAGGATGGTAGAGGTGTTAGAACAGAATGCCCATAATTCAACAATATGTTCATCCCGGATCCGAGATCTATACGGAAATGTGGAGGGCGTATAATGGATTGACCCCGAAAACCGCTTTGTTAGTAAGTTATTTGCATTTGTTTATTCTACCTAGATATGTATATACATACACAATGTTTCAAATATATTTATTTATCTTTCAGCTCCTGACGGCACCACCACCCAGCGCATAGAGATGACCTGGAGGCCAGCGAAAGATTATTTCCGCAACCGTCATGTCCCTGTCGAAGAATTTGCAGACGCTATCTGCGAATATCTCTGGCGTAAGCACTGTCGCGTTCACAAAAAAGCAAAAATCGCCTCTTTCAAGGTGAATCCCTAATGATGAGTTACTGAAGGGATTGGGGAGTGATTCTCGATCACCTCTACGTGGTGCTCCCTGGAAACACCGTATGGTGGCTAAACGATCGATAAATAACTATTATGTATTTTTATATGCAATTTCTGTTGATACTACCACCTTGTTTTTTAAATCTCACGAGCTGCTGGTGAATTTTTCACTGTTTATGTATACACTACTCAAAATTTTACGTAATTCTCAGTAAATATTGGGTTAGCCACTAGAAGACAAACCATTTTCATAACACATTTATTTTTGAAATAACGTCATTTTTGATTTACCTATTTCTCCCAACAAAACGTACAATTTGGCAACAATGGACCACATTCCTCTTATCTGTCAAGTAATGAAAGTGTATAAAATGGCAGTTGAGAATTGTTTCTACTTTCCAACATTTATTATAAACGCAAAAAACTACAATGTTTTTTTTAAATTAAGAGGCTTCAAGAAAACATTTGGAACTTTTAACAACAGCTCTAAACAGTTTACCCAGAAGAAACCATCATTTGAGGTATGTATTTTAGCGTATTATAAGGCTAGTTTTTAACCTTTTTCCTTAGTACAATAAAGTTTATGTTATATTCTTACAATTTCGAGCATCCTTTTGTGCAAAACGCCAAAAAACAGGGTATAAAGCTGTATTCTCTTCTAGATTGTTACCAGCAAAAATGCAACTTTGAAGTTCTATAAAATAGCAAGCAGAGGGTTCCTTAAAGAAACAATGATATTTTCTTGAAAGTTACATCCTAATCCTTCATTTTAAAATAAGAAATGAAATATTTGCGATATGCGCTAAAGTATAGTCTCACCCAGATTTTATACAACCTACAATCGTATAAATACTATTGTACCATATGAACTAATGAACTACATTATACATAAAATAAAACAAATAAAACGTTTCACTTATGCAAAGAACGCTTTCTTTCACAATCAAAACGTACATATTTTAAAAATTAGTTCATATTTATTTCTTCAGAGATTATAGGCTATATTTTTTCTTAGTCTGAATCACAGCTAAACCTCCTATGAATATTTTTACATTCCCGAATTTTACAAATTAATTGCTAGCATTCCCACAAAATTTGCATAAAATGCTTGATGCGCTTCAAATTTCTTATACCCAAAACTTCCAAGGTTACCTTCCCATATGAATTTCTTCAGGAAAGAATTGATCCGTATTGAAAAAGTAATCTTCTGGTTGGTACACTCATCTCGGAAAGCCATATTTTAAATCATTTTCGAAGTAAATCATCAAATTTGCGATCGGCTGAAATGGAATTTAGAGCAAATGTCAATCTAACCAGTTAGTTTACAGCACCAGCTGTCAACTTTCAGGATCGACTGTTGGAGGCAAATTCAATCCTACACATGCCACCTAGCGACATTCAAGTGAAAACAAACAATCTCCAATCGCTTTCCAGTCACACCACGCCGTCTCCTGGTAACACCGTGCGAGTACATTACCTGTATATAATAATAAATTATAATAAAATGTCTTTATTAGGCACATTATATAAACTACAACATAATGTGACCTCTACGTAGGCGAAGTCTAGCTCTTGGCTACTCTACTTAACCTACCCAAATAATAAATTGAAATACTTAATCAAAGGAAGCTTTGACAAGCAGCAAAAGACGCTTCAAAACAATGAGCTTGATAGCTTCCTGACATACATAATATATAAATAATAATAATAATATTTATTTACTCTAAAATACAGGGAACATGAAACGAGTAAATAAATATAATATATCCATAGGAGGACAACGCCTGTACATGGATCATATGTATGTTGAATTGCAAAATATAATAAAATAGAGAGAAAAAAGAAATTATTGGTAAGAATGGTAGAGCATTTATTGTGTAATATTTGAGATTATTTTATTAATTTGATTTCTTCCAATCGTGTTAATAAATTTTTTTAATTTTTTTTTTGAAGCCTAATGTATTGCGTAATTGTTTTAAATTATTTGGTAAATGTTCGTACAATTTTGGAGCTATATACAGGTGACATCGTTTCATTAGGGATTTGTTTGGTTTAGGAACATTTTTTGCGCGTAATTTATATCTGGTTTTGTGATTATGTTTAATTATGTCGTGTTCACTAATAGTTTTGTGATAATGAGTGATGGTATGTAAGAAGTAAAGTTGTTTAGTATCATATACTTGTGCATCATTATATAAGTCATTAGTTGGGTATAATTTTGATTTGCCTAACATTGATTTTAAAATTCTTCTTTGAAATACATCTAAATCGTTAAAGTATGTCGTGCATGCAGCACCCCACACTACTATACCATATGTTATGTGTGGCTCGACTAAAGCTTGATATATTATTCGTAGATAATATTCAGTTAATATACCGGTGAGAAATTTTATTTTATATGCTATGAATCTAATTTTCTTTAGTATGTGAGAAATATGTACATCCCGTCTCAAGTGGGGATCTAGATAAATTCCTAAATATTTTGTATCATTAACTCTATTGATTTTTATATTTTTTTCATTTACCTTAAACCGAAGGTGGTTATATTTTGGTAGATGATTAGATAGTGATGAAAATGGTAAAAAATGAGTTTTAGTAAAGTTAATTGTTAATTTTCGGTTATTAAACCACTGAATAATTTTGCAAAAGTCATTTTGGATAATAGCTTTTAAGACGTTCCAATCCTTACCTTTATAGAGTATAGCAGTATCGTCTGCAAAACTGACTATTTTACCAGTACTGTTAATTTTGAATATATCGTTTAAATAAATATTGAATAACAGAGGACCCAAAATTGTACCTTGTGGAACACCACATTTAACAAACATTTCTTTACTATACGAGCTTAATAATTTTACTGATTGCGGTCTATTTGATAAATAATTTTCCATTAAAGTATACATCTTTCCACGAAAACCTATTCTTTCTAAGATTTCCAAAAGTATATTGTGGTTAACTGTGTCAAACGCTTTTTGTAAGTCCACAAATACGCATATCGATGGTACTTTTCCATCTATATTTTGGGTTATTTCATCTACTATACTTAATACCCCATCTGTTGTAGATTTGCCCGCTATAAAACCATATTGATTTGAATTTAGAATTTTGAATTTATTAAGAAAATTAATCATTTTATTAAGGAGTAATTTCTCAAAAACTTTAGCTAAACTTGATATAAGTGAAATAGGTCGATAGTTAGTGACGTCCGTATTATCATTAGATTTATAGATAGGTATGATGATTGCTGTCTTGAAAGCTGATGGAAATTCTCCAGATTGGAAGGATTTGTTAATGATATAAGCAAGTGGTTCTGTTATTTGTTTGGCCAGTATCTTTAGATGTTCAGCTCTAATTTCGTCAACTCCAGGGCTTTTTTTATTTTTTAGAGTCATAATGGCATTGAAAAGATCCTGATAGTCTACTTCAGTTAATACAAATGAATTATTCAGTCTTGTTTCATGCAGATGAATATCAGCATTTTGTTTGATATTATTTGCTAAGTTTCCTCCTATATTCGTGAAAAATTCTATGAACTCATCACATATTTGCTGAATATTGTCTGTTTTCTGTCCTGTTTTTGTTTTTATTTCATTAATATTGTTTTTTGAATAGGATGACTTATTGAATATATCATTGACAGTGGACCATAGGTGTCTAGAGTCATGTGAATTATTATTCAATTGTTTTATATAGTAATTCTTTTTTGCTTTTCTCAAAAGTTCTATAAATTTGTTTTTATACTGATTATAATGATCTATATTTTCTTTCGTGGGTAAATATTTCATGATTTTATACAGTCTTTCTTTTTCGTTTGCAGATTTTATTAGTCCTTTGGTCATCCAATCATTTCTGCGTTTTTCCTTGTGACTTATTTTAACCTTATTAGTACTAACTTCAATTACTTTTTGAATTTTGTGTATTAATAAATTTGTAGCTTCGTCTAAAGAATTTGTTAAAAAAATTTCGTCCCACGATTCCGTTTGTGCGTTAAATATTAATTTTGAGTTGTCAGTGAAATATTTGTATTCAAGGTTTCTTTCATTTTTTGCCCTTGGGCAGTTCTGGTTTTTATTTTGTGAAGATATCAATAATACAGTGGAATAATGATCTGTAATATCGGTTTCATAGATAATAGGCATGTAAGAAAAAATATTGGAAATATCCTTTATAAAGCAGTGATCAATGCAGGTTTTACTGGTGGGTCGGGTTACTTTATTTATGTATTATAAAAAACCATTACTTGATAAAATGTTTAAATATTCTTTCACCATAGAATTTTCCTCTAAAATGTTTATATTGATGTCGCCTATAAATATTTGATTATGAAGGTGATTGTTTTCATTGTTTTTTAATAGTTCATCTATGTCTCTTATAAATGTATTAGGATCTGAAGATGGTGGTCGGTAAATACAAGTAATTTTGACTCTACGATTTTCAATTTGCATTGTTAGATTGATACCTTTTAGTTCATTGTTGATTGTAAATATGGTATGGTTATAAGGCAGATTGTTTCGTACATACACCATCACTCCATCGTTTTGATTATGGTTACCAAAATTATACAATGTATCGTACCCTTCTAAATGAAACAGAGTCACATCGCCCACTTGCCATGTTTCGGATAGAATGATTATATCTATATCACTTTGTATTCTTTTCAAAATTAATTTAAAGTAGTCAAAGTTATGTTTTATACTTCTGATGTTGATATGATAAATTCTAACAGATATTTCAGGATTTTGTAAAGAAGAATCTAGCTCGCTAGTATCATGAGCAGTATTAGTACTAATACGTTGAATTTGAAAGTTATTTACATAGTCGTGTGTCATAAATGATGCAATATTCTAAAATTTTGGCTAAAATTTCTTCTTTCTTAAAAAAGGATTTTCAAGTTGTACTGCTGTTGATAATATAGAAAAGTTGGACATTTTTTATCTAATGGTGAGTGGTTGGTACTATAATT
This sequence comes from Acanthoscelides obtectus, assembly GCA_963669975.1. NCBI lineage: Eukaryota > Metazoa > Arthropoda > Insecta > Coleoptera > Chrysomelidae > Acanthoscelides > Acanthoscelides obtectus. The sequence continues at coordinate 61,945,925 of CAVLJG010000009.1, read as the reverse complement.
TTTGTTATATCTATAGTTTGAAAATTTGCAATTACAACATACAACCGGTTCATGCTTACAACAGTCAGTATCGTGTACATCCTCTTTGCTGCAGTTGGTACAGGTCTTGTTATTGCGGCATTTTTTCTCGGTGTGATTGAAGCGAAGACAGTTCTTGCATTACGTTATTTCGTTATTATCATACACTGGTAAACATTGCCATCCAAGAAGAATTTTTCCATTGTTATCTTCAAATATTGTCCTGAATAATTTGCCAGAAATGTCTGCAAATAATGTGTAACATTTTTTCGATGGGAGATACTTTACATATTTGATTTTGATGTCATCTTTTTCAATAAAATGATTTTGTTGGATAAGATCTAATTCTATGTCTTCTTCATGTGGTTTCTCCGTGCATCTATAATTGACAATTTTGATCTTCGGTCTAAACATTGTAGGTTCTGTGATTTTGTATTCATCTGCTAATTTCTTTTCGAATGCAGTTTTGAGTGTGTTGTGGTGTTCCTCAGCCAGTTTAATTGTAATTCCTCCATTTTTAGAATTTCGTGTATTTTCTATTTGTATTTTCAAATCCGCAAGGCTAATCTTTTTGTTAAGGTCTTTTCTCGTTCGTTCAGATGTTTGGCTACCATTTGGTGTGACTATTATGTTCTTCATTGGGTCTTTCTTGATTGTTGGAGATATATATAGATAGATATATATATATATATACACACATATATTACGTAAAAATAAAATATAATATAAGAATTAAAAACTAACTTTTCCACAATTACTACAATGACAAATAAATGTGTTTCACATGTTTACGAAATATGTTTACTGGCCAATCCTTTATATTGTCATCTAATTCGTTATAAATCAGGATAGCGTTGTAAGTGTATGAACTACGAAATAAAGTTGTTTTATACATAGGGATCTCTAGTCTTTTTTTGTTTCTGAAATCAATGTCTGAATTATTTCGTCTGAAAACAAATTTCTCATAAAGATACAAGGGGGATCGAGAAGATATGATCTTATGTGTAAACACTGCTATATGGTAATTGCAAGCATTTTCTATACACATCCAACCAAGCTGAAATCTCTTTAAGGAAACATGATCATACTTCTTGAGATTAAAGACAAATCGACAACAAGTATTTTGGAGTTTTTGGAGTCTTGCTTTTGTGATAGAATCAAGACAATGATAGAACACAGTGCTACAGTAAAATAAGCTTGGAAATATAATAGCCTCACATAACTTTTTTCTAACTTTAAAATTCAAAATAAACCCATTGACATAAAAACACTTCAAAGTTGCATAACATTTTTTTAAGATAGACGAAACATGCTCCTTAAACCGTAAAGTATAATCAATAATCAACCCTAAACTTTTTGTAGTATTTACGACAGCTAGACGCTCCTTGTCGATTTTTACATCAAGAGAATTCAATATAGTGTTACGTTTGACAGCAGGACAAGAAAGCATCACTGAGCACTTATCCTTATTGAACTTAAGATTGTTACCATTTGAGTATCCTACTATTGCCTCCAAATCATCATTAAGCTCATTGATTGAAGTATGTAAAGTGTTACTATTAAAGCTCTTATACAGGGTTACAGGAAAAGTCGTGCTAGATCCGATAAGGGCGTGTAGTACCCATCATTTCTGACTTATTTCATTATGAAACACCCTACCCTAAACTTAACCCTTTTCGAGATATTCAACTTTTAATGTTTTTATTGAAAATTGCCGATTTTTAGGCTACTAAATGTATTTATTTTTATTTTGTGTGTGTTATTATTACTATTATTGCATTTTAACATGTGTAATAAGATGCTTTAGGACGTCAATCATTAATATAGTCCATAAGTTAATTGAATAGGCCGTAGTAGATAAGTGAATGTTAAGAAATTGAAAAAAATATCAGAAAGTCTATTTTTCTCGAAGGGATATCTAAAAAAAATATTATGGCAATTGTTCGGCAGATGTGTTTTAAAATATCTATGTTTTATCAGCTATCTAACGAGGTATAACAATCTAGGATTTGTATTACATTTCGTAGAAAAAAAGTAGTTGGGACGCTCCAGTAGCAGTTCCCACGCCTATTCTCCTTCAAGTTTAGACGCACCGTGCGAGCGAGACATGACGATTTAATGTGGGTGCGAATGAAAGAAAACATATTATAATAACCGGTTAGGGCTGGAAATCCAACACGGGATGTTGTTTTGGTTGTCAGTCTGCTTTTGTGCTTCGTACATAGTAGATGTGATATCGTTTTGCTCTTTTCCTCGACTTGGCTACGATTCTGGACTATTTCTTCTGATTTGTGAATACTGTGCTTGTTCACTGGACTCTGATTTGTACTTGTGATACGGAAGTGTTGAAGATGACGTCCTACACACCTGAGGAATATGCTGATATGCTTATTTGTTACGGATACTGCGATTGTGTATCTGCGCAAGCTCGCAACGAATACAGAACTCGCTTCCCCGGTCGTCGAGTGCCGGATGTGGCCGTTTTTAACAGAGTTTATCTAAGACTTCGAGAAACTGGCTCTGTTTTGAGACGAAATACAGACCTGGGAAGACCACGAATTTATGACAACGAAGAACTGCAGGACAATGAGATAGTGCAACGCTTTCGAGCGGATCCGACCATTTCCACTAATCGTGTTGCCCGTGATCTGGGACTTTCGCAATGGAGAGTGTGGTTTACAGTGCATACTGCTGGCCTATACCCGTACCATTACACGCCGGTACACACTATTGAAGAAGGAGACCCCGCGAGAAGGTTGGACTTCAGCAGATTTATGCTAAATGCTGACGTAGAAAACCCAGATTTTCTAAGAAATATCTTATGGACAGATGAATCCAAATTTGATAACGATGGCATAACTAACTATCACAACGCCCATTACTGGGCCCCAAAAGTACTAAGGAATCCCAATAAGAAAAGAGTGGCGAGGTCCCAACGAAGATTCAGCGTGAATGTGTGGATGGGCATTATCTCCAACCATTTGATTGGACCTTACTTTCTCCCGGACAATCTAAATGGGGAAAATTACGAAAACTTCTTGAGAGGAGACTTCAGAGATTTGCTGGATGATCTGCCACTCAACTTGAGAAGGGACATGTGGTTCCAACATGATGGCTGCCCTGCCCATTTCAGGAGAAGTGTCAGAGACTGGCTGGACACAAATTATCCAAACAAATGGATAGGACGAGGTGGGCCGTTGCCATGGCCAGCAAGAAGTCCGGACCTAACCCCCATGGATTTTCATGTGTGGGGGTGCATGAAAAGTCTTGTCTACAGCGAGCCAAATCCAGTTTCGTCTGTGGAAGAATTAAGAGAAAGGATTGTCGATGCAGCAAATCAACTAAGGACAACGTTGACCACTGCAGTTGTAAAGACTGGTCTCCGTAGAAGGATGCGACAATGTATTAGAAACAGAGGCAGCCATGTTGAACATGAACTGTAGAGTAAGAAAAAGTTGTGTGAAAACCTGATTTAATAAATGATATTTCATGCTTACCTATTGTTTTATTTTACTTTTTAGGGCTAAGTATCAATTTTCTTCTCCACTGTCGCCTATGAAACTAAGTTTTTTCAATGCATTTAAATAAAATCCTAGATTGTTATACCTCGTTAGATAGCTGATAAAACATAGATATTTTAAAACACATCTGCCGAACAATTGCCATAATATTTTTTTTAGATATCCCTTAGAGAAAAATAAACTTTCTGATATTTTTTTCAATTTCTTAACATTCACTTATCTACTACAGCCTATTCAATTAACTTATGGACTATTTTAATGATTGACGTCCTAAAGCATCTTATTACACATGTTAAAATGCAATAATAGTAATAATAACACACACAAAATAAAAATAAATACATTTAGTAGCCTAAAAATCGGCAATTTTCAATAATAACATTAAAAGTTGAATATCTCGAAAAGGGTTAAGTTTAGGGTAGGGTGTTTCATAATGAAATAAGTCAGAAATGATGGGTACTACACGCCCTTAACGGATCTAGCACGACTTTTCCTGTAACCCTGTATATCTGTGTATCATCGGCATAGCACATCACAGAAGAGTTTATGAGTGTCGCTTGTGATTTGTACTTTGAAAAAGCCACCGAGGTGGCCCAAACGTTAGTAAAAAGTTAACCTTACATATATGATTTCATATAATGGTCAGAACACATGGATATTTACTTCTTTTCCAAATCGCATACATTCTCACACCTGTTAGATCAGCTTGAATAAACGGTTTCCATTCGTGCCATCAGACGACTTTAGTTTGAGCCTTAACAAATGAACTTTCACCAAACCCAAACTTATTTTCTTCGTAAACTCTACATATAGTTTCTCAAGTACACCCCTGAGGCTAATTAAACTTTATAATAAGATGGGAAAAAGTTTTCTAGGATAAATCGTCCGTTGTCTGAATGCTTTCTGATTTATCGAAGCAAATATTCAGATTCAAGGAGGTAAACACTTTAAATCAATTTTCGAAAGTACTTCATAGAGAAATAATTAATTGTTCATCTAGATAGGGATGATTTATTGAAAGAGAATTTATATAGTCGATAAAAGAATTCTGATCGTTTAGTGCTTAATCAAAGGAGTTTTGGTAAAAAACTGTTAAAGGCTTTTATGTGCTACATTTTAGTAAATAAAGACAATGGAAAATGAATAATTTCTAGATGTTAGAAATTTCACTGAGTGCATAACGTAACTTCTAAATATTATGTACCAGTATTGTAATGCTTGTTGTAGCTGTACATTTGACAATTTAAGCGTATCTCTTCAAAGTAATGATCTAAGCATAGACCCATTGCAATTATTCGCTTTTCCTCATAATCAGTGAGGAAATTACTAAAAACTTCTCTAAAGATGTACACAAAGGATAAAGAAGGATGCCAACTTAAATGGTGTTTTGAGCCCAGAAAGAATCAGTTTGATACATCTTATTTTGGATGCTTCAGAAAACAAAAAGGTATATTGCCATGAGTCCAGAAAATGAGGGGTCTTTAAGATAATGTAATCTCTGACCTCCTTGGAGCGTGTCTACCTTTACGATGAGTAATTAATATATCAATAACAAGCTAACCTTATCTGAAAGCTCAACTTGAAAATCTATAAAAGTTTTCCTGATTGTTTTGGAAAAGGAATATCAATAATAAAATTTTGTAATCTGCAATCGTAACCAGTAGCTGTGATATTGAGACAGCTCAGGAGGTTCCTTCTTCAAAGGAGCGGTCGGAAACAAAACAAAAAGATAGCTTTTCCAGAATATAGCCATGAGGGAGTTACTACGATACTAATATTATGAACGAGAAAGTGTGAATATTTGTTACTCAATCACGCCTAAATCGGTGACCGGCGCGGATATAATGTATCTTGAAAAGTGACGTTATATCGATTAGATTATACTGTTTTTTTTTGACATTATGTAGGTTTTTCTAAAAGATGTTAACATAGTACTGAGTTGTACGTGTCATGAGGCTTGTTATTAATGTGATGTAGAATCTGCTTCAGAGATGGCATTACTGGAGGTCTAAGCTGTAAGTTGTATGTGTTGATGATAATTACATTGGGTTCTTGTCTCAAATACACTTAATTGAGATTTAAAGCTAGAAATTGTTGCGCAGCTACTTGTTCTTATCCATTCTGGAAATTGCATATACAAATTTGCTGAATTTAAAAATGGGACATAAGAAGTAATTATATTCACTGCACACTGTCAGATTACAAGTCATATACATGCTAACAGTAATTACACAACGCCGGCGCGGTGATGATTTCCCGTAATTCTCGTCAGTTTTTCGTAATTTATAGCTTTGAACATAACCTCTCTTCAGAAAGCACAACATATAAATAACCCTTCGGGTGTTGTAAGGACTTACCCCCTCTCCAGGTAAGAACCGGTCAATATAAATAGAGGCCGCCGTCATTTCATGAGCACGCTCACACGTTCCGAGCTAGCAGCCGTCACGAGCATACACTTGTGCGACTGCGACCCACCCGGACTTACAGTGCGATCCTACTGTGATTTTCATCACGGTACGATCGCCATCCACGATGGCGAGAATAGAAAAGCTGGCGAGCCAGCTGAAGCAGAAAGAGGAGAACTTCGCAATGCTTGCTGAGCAGATGAAAAATCTGCAAGAAGCATTCGAGCGGGCGAGGGATGAGATCGATGAGGTAAAAAGGAAGCTCCTCAAAGCAAAGAGGAAAGCGAAGAAGACGGAGGAAGAAGAAGAAGGAGAGGACCAGGGAGAGGAGGACCAGCAGCCTACGGAGGACTTGGACATGGATGCCCAAGATATCGACGTAGACGAAGCCGAGAAGAGGACGGACGACACCGATTTCAGTGTCGCCACCAGACGGAGGAAGCGGGTGCGAGTTTCCTCCTCCGAAGAAGAAGAAGAACCCAGGCAGCCAAAGATGCCAGCTGCCACCAAGAAGAGAGGTCCTAGAGCAACCAGGACCACCGAGGCCCCCATGGCAGGAACAGGAGTTCCGCCAATCAACATCGAGGGCACCGCTGATTGGTCATCCTTAAGCAGGATGATGAACAGCAAGGGGATTCAATTCTCCAAAGCGAGGACGGCGGGTACCAGTGTGAAGGTATTCACAAATACACCAGCTGACTACCGTCAGCTAGTCGCACTGCTGGAATCCATCAAGCGGCCCTTCTTCACCTATCAACTGAAGGAGGACAGGATGGACCAGAGGGTCATTCGTGGGCTACCCAGAGAGATGTCAGCCAATGACATCAAAGAGGATCTAGTGAGCCAAGGCATCGCAGACGCCGAGGTTCAGCAGATGACCTCAAGGACCACAAAGAAGCCACTTCCGCTCTTCCTCGTCAAGACGAAGATGCCGGAAAAGCTTGCAGAGATCCAGAGGCTGGCCATGCTCACGGTCAGCTTCGAGAGGAAGAAAAAGTCTTCCGAGCCCAGCCAATGTTACCGCTGCCAGCGGTACGGGCACACACAGCGGAACTGTCGTCTCGCTGAACGGTGCGTTAAGTGTGGAGAGGACCACAACAGCACCAGCTGCAGTCTGCCAGCGCCGCCAACAGGGCAACGAAACGCCAAATGTTGCCTCTGTGGAGAAGGCCACCCCGCCAACTACAAGGGATGTAGTAAGGCGCCGAAGAAAGCTGCTTCTGCCCCCAAAGCAGTCCCCACCACAAATAGGACTTCTTACGCTCAAAAAGCGAAGAAGCCTATGTCCACTTCTGCCCCAGCAGCCGCCACTGCTACTGGAACTACTGCGCAGAAGCAACACGGCGATGACAGACTGCTAGCAATGATGCAAGCCATCATAACCCGCCTGGATGCACTCGAGGCCAAGATGCAAGACAAGCACTAGACCCGAAATGTCTACAGGTCAAAACGTAGAATCTCTACGCATTATCTCCTGGAACATCAACGGATTCAGGGCACGGAAACCAGAAATCCAGGAGATACTAGACCAGTACCAACCAGAGGTGATGGCCATCCAAGAAACGAAGTTGGATGCTGCCCATAGTCTGACGTTCCCGCGGTACGAGACGTACCGCTACGACAGAAGGGGCAGAGGTGGAGGAGTCGCATTACTTGTCAAACGTACCCTGACGAGTCATGTCCTCGACGATGCCGCAGACATAAATGGGGACGGAATCACGGTCCAGGTCCATCACAACCACCGTCCCTACAGAATCACCTCCCTATATGTGCCACCAGGGGAGGCCCTAGACGAAGATGACATCGCTGACCTCCTGAGAGGCCCAGGAGCACGCATAGTCATCGGAGATCTAAACTGCAAGTCTCCGGCATGGAACAACAACGTCGAAGACAGGAATGCAAGGCAGCTCCAGGAACACGTCGATGCCCTGGCGGGGGTCATCGTCGGTCCGGAGCAACCAACCTACATTCCATTCGGCCTTGGGCGACCTGCGGTACTGGACATAGCCATCCTCCATAACATCAGAGAGGAGTTCGAGATAGAGACCCTGGTGGTAGGATCGTCGGACCACAATCCGATTCTACTAACACTTGGCACAGGATCTAGAACTCGAGATAGCTTGAGCACCAAACGGACGAACTGGAACCTGTACAAATCCAACGTCCAAAGGAACATCACTCAAATTCCAACCATCCGATCAGCGGAGGAACTGGACAACGCAGTAGAGGAGCTGGAGAATGCTGTCCTGCGAGCGCACGAGGACAGCACCCGCTCCGAGACTACGGCAGTTCCTAGACACCTAAATGGTCCAGCACCGCACCATATTAGGCACCTGATCAGGGAGAACAGAAGACTCAAGCGAGAACATCTCCAGCTGTTGACAGAGGAGTCGAGAGTTGCGCGAAACAGAGCATCGTTAGCTCTGAAGAACGCACTCGCGGAACTCCAAAACAACAGATGGAATGCAGCCTGTGCAGAACTAGAGACCCAGGATGGTACGGCCTGGTCTATGCAGCGAAAATTTCGTCGTCAGCGCACCACGATCCCCACTCTTCACGGCCAACGCGGCTTGGCCTACTCCAGTGAAGAAAAAGCCGAAGCATTCGCCGATTCGCTAGAATCCGAATGCAGACTCAATTACCATGAAGACGAGGACGACAACCACGAGGAGGCCGTGGAAGTCGCAGCTGAAAACATGAGGAGTCGACCACCTGGCCAGGAGACGGATCACCCCTCCAGTCCAGAGGAAATCCGTCTGATCATCCGCAGGTTGAAGGTCAGAAAGGCGCCGGGAAGGGACGGCATCAACAACAGGATGCTGAAGAACCTTCCCACCAAAGGCATTGCTGCGCTCACCAACATCGCCAATGCCACCCTGAGACTTAACCACTTCCCGCGGCGGTGGCGGGAAGCCCAGGTTATAATGCTCACCAAGCCAGGCAAGGACCGGAAGTTGCCCCAGAACTACCGGCCCATCAGCCTGGTTTCCTCGATGGGCAAAGTAGTCGAAAAGGCTATCGCCGTTCGACTAGAGAAGCAGGCAGAAGAACTGCAACTTCTCCCCCCAGAGCAATTCGGCTTCAGATCCTCGCACAACACGGAACTCCAAGCGCTACGACTGACAGAAAACATCACCAGCGGCTTCAATCTCCAGGAGGCAACCGGTCTCGTCCTGCTGGACGTGGAACGAGCCTTCGACCGAGTTTGGCACGATGGACTCATCGCCAAAATGGAAGCCGCCGGAATCGATGCGAACATGTGCCAACTAATCCAGAGCTATCTAACACAAAGATGGTTCACGGTGAAGATTGGTACATGCCATTCAACAAGACGTCAGCTGGAAGCAGGCGTGCCCCAGGGGTCAGCCTTAGCCCCCCTGCTCTACAACATCTATACTTACGATGTGCCGAAGACAGCTGACACAATGCTGGCCCTATATGCAGACGACACTGCTATAGCCGCCAAGCATAGACGACCCGAGATCATCCGTAGGAGACTAGAGGGTGAACTGGACCAAATTCAGGACTGGTGCGTGAAATGGAAAATCCGCATCAACGTCCAGAAGACGCAGGCAATCTTCATTCAACGAAGAAGGATTGCAAGACCTCTTGAAGCATCCATCTTCGATGAAGATATCCAGTGGAGCGACAATGTCAAATATCTGGGGATCGTTTTTGACAAGTCCCTCACCTGGAAAGCGCACATAGAAGCTGTCATCGCAAAAACCAGAGCAGCCATGGCTCAACTCTATCCATTACTGGGTAGACACAGCCAGATGCCGCTAGCGACCAAGCTACGGCTAATCAAGGCCATCGCCAGACCTCAGCTCGCTTACGCCTCCGCGGTCTGGGGGTACGCTGCCCCCAGCTACCGCAAGCGACTTGCTGCTCTAGAGATGAAGCTACTCCGGATCGCCACCAATGCACCTTCCTACGTAAGGAACTCAACCTTGCGTAGAGACCTGCATTGGGATACCATCCACGAGTACATGAGGAAAAAAGCGGAGAAGACCTTCGAGAAAGCTCAGGACGATCCGGACGAGAGGCCTCGCAACCGCAGAACCAGGTACCCCAGACCAAGGTCCCAGTTAGCACCCGCTAACTGGAACCTTGACTAGGAGACTAGGGGAATTTGCGGCTGCTCCCCCCCCCCACGGCGTGGATGCAGAGGACCAGGAACCACCGGGACCAGGACCCACCGGGACCAGGACCAACCAGGAACAGGACCCGCCACGACCAGGACCCACCAGGACCAGGACCCTTCAGGACCAGGACCAGGAACAACATATTGGTAAGAGGACTTGAAACTCTTGATTTTTCGAAAACAAGAGTTTCAAGAGAAACTAGCAGACCCTCTATCGATGATCGCTTAACGACATCGATAGAATGTGCGAGGTAAAGGGAACCAACCCGGCGTTCCCAGAGACTGAAACACATGAGGAGACGTTGTAGCAGACCGCAGGTCACGCACAACACATGGCCTACCGAGACGCTGATGAGTCGGGCCACGCGGAGGTTTAGGGTTTAGTGGGTATTAGGTGATCTCTTCAAGACCCTGGAGCCCCACACACGTCGTAGCTCGTGCTATGGTATGGTGCGTAAATGCATTCCCCCCTCGTTAAAAAAAAAAAAAAATAAATCATGAGCAGTCAGACTTTAGTTCGAAGATGGATCTGATGGTGAATGAAGCGATGCTTGAAGACGGTCTGCCTAGGTGCTCGACGCCCATTCGGAGGTCGATGTACCAACCAAGACCTAACTGTAGTAGCGCTACTGATAACGAGGGTTATTCGAGGTTCCGCTGCAGGTTGGACTTGGGAGGCGTGGCTCCAAGGCTTCGGGGGTCACCATGCGCAATTCCAGGGGTGCTCTACGGACTCATCAGGAAGTAAATGTCCTGAAAAAAAAACGGTTCTTTTCAGAGCCACTAATTTATCTGCAATGAAAAAAGATTATTAGTATTTTTTTTTCCGATTTTTGCGTTTGGTGTCAGCGCAACCATCTACATAATGAGTAAGAGAGATTTTGAAAATACCGTAATCCCGGTTTCGATGCAGGCTTTGTCGACGCAAATCCCGCACAGCAAGCGGATGTGTTGAGAAGCGCAGTTACCGCATATAGAGGAAGACCTTTCCGAGGGCAGAGAGGTAATAGAGGCGGAAGAGGCCGCCAACAGTATCAACAGCGCCGCAATGAAGATTTCCGGCAGAATAAATCTAAGATCACAGAACATGATTTATCAATGGCTTTGAAGAATAAACTATTTCCTGGTATTAAAGATGGACAGACAGCAGCAGAAAGAGTGGAAGCTGTAAACACACTTAAGGCTATAACCATTTGCATAACTACAAGAACAATTGGGTTTGGAACTACACATTTATTTGCTTGTTTATACGAATATAACAATGTGCCAGTTCGAGGTTCGATATACCAATTTTATAGAGTAGGTCTAGCATTGGTAAATGTCAAAGTACAATTAGTACAAAGAGGATTAGCGTGCATTACTAGCCCTAGTGATATTGACATTAGAGATTTGGAAATTCATAATCTCTTGAAAAAACGGTTACAAGATTGTTTTCAGTTGTGATTGCCTGCGAAGCTAAAAATATGAACTAGCCGACCAATCAGCGCGCACTTGACGGCAGAGGGCAGAGTCTACGCCTGTCGTAAGGACTTATCCCCTCTCCAGGTTAGAACCGGTCAATATAAATAGAGGCCGCCGTCATTTCATGAGCAGTCAGACTTTAGTTCGAAGATGGATCTGATGGTGAATGAAGCGATGCTTGAAGACGGTCTGCCTAGGTGCTCGACGCCCATTCGGAGATCGATGTACCAACCAAGACCTAACTGTAGTAGCGCTACTGATAACGAGGGTTATTCGAGGTTCCGCTGCAGGTTGGAGTTGGGAGGCGTGGCTCCAAGGCTTCGGGGTTCACTATGCGCAATTCCAGGGGTGCTCTCTGGACTCATCAGGAAGTAAATGTCCTGAAAAAAAAACGGTTCTTTTCAGAGCCACTAACTTATCTGCAACGAAAAAAGGTTTTTATTTTTTTTCCGTTTTTTGCGTTTGGTGTCCGCGCAACCATCTACATAATGAGTAGGCGAGATTTTGAAAAATACCGTAATCCCGGTTTCGATGCAGGCTTTGTCGACGCACATCCCGCACAACCCGTACGTCCTCGAGTTCGTTCTGCGGGGCGGCCTTGGGCGCTGAACCGTGTGCGACCGTGTAGGGGGGGCAACGGGGTGCCGGTCTTGCGGTGGACCGCCTCGATTAGTTTTTGAGGAGACCCGCCGGAAAGCCGGTAGCCCGGCCAATCGAATGATTCGTTGAGCCACAGGTGTCTCGGATGTATATCTGGGACGCCTGCAGCTCAACGGTCATCATGGGCAATGGTACGTTACCCAACCCAAGGTGTTAAGCGATTCCGTGCCGAGGGGTGCGTGGCGGTGGGGATGCACCGTCTTAAACGGAGCCTCTGGGACACCGGGCGACCTCCCAGAGTATCCAGCCTTGCGTCCGTGTAGGGGCACCGCGGACGTCGATCACCACTTCCCCTATACTCGTGGGAACATTATGGAACCAAACGATGGAAACAATAATAAAAAACCCGAGGCCCCCCCTACAGGGGACCCCGAACATCCAGGCGACCCCTCACCAGGGGACCCTGATCGTACTCTGACAGAGGAATCTGTCAGAAGCTTAGCGAGAGAGCTAGCGGAAAGGGTGGGCTCTCTAAAGATTAAGAAAAAGTCTCGGCCAGGTTCCGAAAGGAAAAGGGCTCGGAAGCGGAGAGAGGCGCAGATGACGGAGGGCTCGGAAGGTCGGGGCACCATTTCTGGGACCCCGGCTGGACGGACCCAACCGCCATCTGGGCTAGACGGTGCGCAATCCGGTGTGTCAGCGGAGACCCTAAAGCGGCCCGGTGACGGGAAGCGGCAGAGGTCTGCCGGTGGGACACCGGAGGGCGCATCCTCGCGGAAGAAGCCTCGCATTGCGACGCATGCGCAAATTAGTTATGCGCGAGCGTCCCAAGCGGGTCTCAGGGTGGCCGTCGTGTCCGACGGTTATCCTGGGACTCAACTTACTAATGTACAGGTGCAGCAGGTCCAGGAGGCGGTCAGTGTGCTGATAGATGGGATCCCAGATGAGGTGACCCTTCCCAGGTACATTGACTGCTACCTCTCTCGAGGGGCAGCCATCTTTGTCTGCGAGGACGAATCCTCTAGGGCATGGTTGGAGGCCCACGTGGGGGATCTGCGGCCGTGGGAAGGCGCAAGGCTCATTACGATGAGCTTTGGAGACCTTCCCATATACCACCGCGTGATGGCCTGGTTTCCGGGTCCCAACCTGGACAACGGGGTCATCACGAGGAGACTCAGGAGACACAATCCTGGGACTTTTCCCAGCGCGTGGAGGATACTTGAGAGGAAGGAAGAGCCGATAGGTGTCCGACTTGTCCTCTCAGTTGATTCCATAAGCTGGAAGGTCATTGTAGGTAACGGCAACAGGCTGTGTTGCGGTGGAAGTTCGGGGGTGTTTACACTCCTGAGCAAGAAGAAGAGCAGTGGAGCGACACCTGCTGGAACTGGCCTGGCTCCAAACCAGGAGTCGGACCAGCCCAGACCGACGGGAGCTGTGGCGGTAGACCAGGCTCCTTCACAGGGGATGGGTCGGCCGGGTCAGCTCTCGCTGGAGCCACCGGAGGCTACGGACGTGGAGGCGGCGGGTCCAAGCGGGATATCCGCAGAAAACATCGTGGCGGACCCTGCGATGGATCTGGTCCCAGAGGAAAACGATAGCGACTCGGACGAGGATGGAATCCTGAACCGAGTCCGAGAACTCCTCCGTGGAAGCGGAGATGAAGGCGGCTGTGGCAGCGATGACTGCGGCGGCGACGGCGGTACGCCCGAATAGGGGTTACATACCGTCATTCGAGAAGGTGTAGGAAGGGCCTCTCAACATCCATGGTAAGTTTTAATTTCATCCAAATTAACTTACAACACTGCATAGCGGCTTCGAGGGCCCTTACTCAGGAGATCACTCGAGGCCGACATGACGTGGCTCTCATCCAGGAACCCTGGCTGAGAAACGGTTCAGTAAACGGGCTTAGTATACCGGGCTATACGCTTTTTAGCGATACTCCGGACACTAAGCCCAGAGCTTGCGTAATGACTTCCGTCAACTCATGGCAACTTAAAGAATTTACATTTAGAGACTTAGTTGCAGTCAGAATTAGATATAAGAAGGAAGGCAGTGACAGGGACTTGGTTGTCTGTTCGGCTTACCTTCCTTACGATTCAAGAGACCCTCCTCCGTCTAAGGAAATGGGGGACCTTGTCGCATTCTGTAGGGATTCTGGACTCGACCTTGTGATTGGATGCGACAGTAATGCCCATCACGTTGCGTGGGGCAGCTCGAACACCAACAGACGAGGCGAAGACCTGATGGAGTTTCTTGGGGCATCGAACCTTGAGGTTCTGAATGTCGGTAACATGCCCACTTTCAGCAATAGTGTAAGAGAAGAGGTTATCGACGTAACACTGAGCACGCTTAACTTAGCTCAGGACATCAGGGACTGGAAAGTGTCTCTAACACCCTCTCTATCGGATCACAGGTATATACTGTTCAAGACTGATGGAGAGATTCCGGATAAATATGCTCGGAATCCCAGGCATACTAGATGGGGGTCCTTTAGGGCAGACATTGACAGTAAGCTTGGAGCGGTCCCATACAGGCTTGGCAGGGGCTCTGACATAGAAGCAGCTGTCGAGTCTCTGAGCAGGGACTTGACGGCCGCATATGAGGAAAACTGCCCGTTACGCAAAGTACAAGGTAAGGGCAAGGCAACCTTCTGGACCAAAGATTTAGAGGATAGAAAACGAGCGGTGCACAAACTTCTTAGCAGAGTTAAGCACAGGAGAGGTTCTCCTCTATGGGAAGAATACAAAAAGGCATTGCAGGAGTACAAAAAGGAGATTAGAAGGGCCTCCAGAGAATCCTGGAGGCACTTCTGTCAGTCCATAAATGACATTCCTGCTACTGCAAGAATACACAGAGTCCTATGCAAAGACACTAAAGCAAGATTGGGATCTCTGCATGATCCCTCGGGAGGGAACACTACTTCCGAGGAAGATACTCTGAGGCTTCTGATGGATACGCACTTTCCCGGTTCCACAGTAGCGCGATCAATCACAGAGTGCATGCAGTTGCGCAGGCCCTCAAGGGAGGACTGGCGCACGGCAAGGGAGATTGTCACCTTCGAAAGGACGGTATGGGCAGTAGATTCGTTTGCCCCATACAAAAGTCCAGGTCTGGACGGCGTATTTCCGGCCATGTTACAGCAGGGACGGATTTCGGTTGTTCCTTACCTGTTGAATGTGTTTCGAGCATGTGTGGCCACGGGCTTCACACCTAGAAGTTGGCGGCAGGCTAAAGTGGTATTCATTCCTAAACCGGGCAGAGATAGATATACTGGCCCGAAGGATTTTCGACCGATTACTCTTTCATCTTTTGTGCTTAAGACCCTGGAAAGGATAGTTGATAGATACCTAAGGGATGGCCCACTGGAAAGGTGTGTCATTCATGCAAATCAGTTTGCATACCAAGCTGGAAAATCGACTGATCTGGCCTTACACAATCTGGTTGGGAGGCTGGAGAAGACTCTAGATCAGCGAGAAGTGGCACTCGTGGCCTTCTTAGATATTGAAGGTGCATTTAATTGCACCACAACCGACTCTATCAGACAGGCCTTGGTTAGACACGGGGTTGGATCAATCCTAATAGATTGGGTCCTCTCTACTCTGGAGGGTCGGGTAACAACAGCTATGCTGAATAACGTAAGCTGCAGCGTGAACGTAGCTAGAGGCTGCCCTCAGGGTGGAGTTCTGTCACCCCTACTGTGGTGTATCGTGGTGAACGAACTGCTCGTTAGGCTCAACAGTATGGGTGTCTACGTGCAAGCCTATGCTGATGACGTAAGCATAGTGGTTAGGGGGCGTTTCTGTAGAACAGTCTCGGAAATTATGCAGGGCGCTCTGCGCTCCGTGGAATCGTGGTGTAGGGAAGTCGATCTTTCTGTTAATGCTGAAAAGACCGAGCTGATCCTATTCACTAGGAGAAGAAGGCTTGACGGACTGGTCATGCCTACCTTCTTTGGGACTAGATTAGTTTTGTCCCAGTCAGTGAAATATCTGGGAATTATCCTGGACTGCAAACTGAACTGGAGAGAGCATGTGGAACACAAGGTTAGCAAGGCTCGCAATTCGATGTGGGCTTGTAGACGTGTTGTCGGTGTAAGGTGGGGGCTTAAACCCAAAGTGGTATACTGGCTCTACACGACGATAGTACGTCCATCTCTCTTGTACGGCTCCCTGGTCTGGTGGCCTTGCATTAGAACTGAGTCAACTAAGGCCAAACTCAATAAAATTCAGCGTTTGGCCTGTATTAGCATTACAAGCGCAGTGCGAACAACGCCATTGAGTGCAATGGAAGCTCTGTTGGATCTCCCACCGTTGGATCTGGTGATCCGCGGTGAAGCGAGAGTAGTCGCTCATCGACTGTGGAGTCAGGGCAGCTGGGCTTTCTTGAATCCGGTCAAGGGGCATACTGCCATATTAGTCGAATTAGATAGGGAGGACCCCGTCCTTCTAAGCAGGGGTGATCGTATTACCCCTAAATATCGCTTCAACCGCAAGTTCATTGTGGAGTACCCAACGAGGGAGGAGTGGGACGCCGGTAGCCGAGGACTCTCCGAAGTGAGCGGGCAGGTCTGGTACACGGACGGCTCGGTCACCGAAGAGGGCTCAGGTGCTGGGGTCTCTGGACCTAGAACTAGGCTATCTCTGCCTCTCGGTGAGTACACCACCATTTTCCAGGCGGAAATCTTTGCGATTCTGGCTTGTGTATCTCACATTCTGGAGGAGGGTGGGCCTAGGAGAAGAATAACAATCTTATCCGACAGCCAGGCTGCAATGAAAGCACTAAGTGCATGTAAGATTACTTCGAGTCTTGTATTGCAATGCAGGGAGGCTCTGGATTGCCTCGCAGCGAGGCATCCGGTATCGTTAATATGGGTACCGGGGCACGCTGGGATAAGGGGCAATGAGACGGCGGACACTCTGGCGAAAACAGGATCAGCCAGCAAGCTCGTTGGTCCTGAGCCAGCTCTAGGAGTAACCGCGCATAAAGCTAGGAGGAAAATGGAGACGTGGGTTGCAAGACAACACTCTCAGAAATGGAGAAGTATCTCTAGACATCTCCGCCAGGCACGAGAGCTCATTGAAGGGCCCAGTGCTAAGGATGGACGCTTCTGCCTATCTCTGGGTAGAGCCAACCTAAGGTTGCTGGTGGGACTGTTGTCTGGCCATAACACGTTAAGGCGGCACCTGCACGTGATGGGGGTGGCTGAGGATCCCTTATGCGAACGCTGCGGAGTAGAGGAAGAGACCTCGGCGCACGTTTTGTGTCGCTGTGAAGCTCTTAGCTACTATAGGCAGACTATACTGGGGTCCATTACTTTGGACCCTCAGGACGTAAAGGAGCTTGGACTCAAGGCGATTCTCAACTTCGCTAAAAGGGCGAGGCTTGTGATTTAAGTATTGTAGAGGTGCATAAGGGCCCGCTTAAGCGGCCTATGCACTGGCTCCTTATGGTGGCCGGGATGCCTCTAAAATTCAAGATTCATTCATTCATCACATCCCGCACAGCAAGCGGATGTGTTGAGAAGCGCAGTTACCCCATATAGAGGAAGACCTTTCCGATGGCAGAGAGGTAATAGAGGCGGAAGAGGCCGCCAGCAGTATCAACAGCGCCGCAATGAAGATTTCCGGCAGAATAAATCTAAGATCACAGAACATGATTTATCAATGGCTTTGGAGAATAAACTATTTCCTGGTATTAAAGATGGACAGACAGCAGCAGAAAGAGTGGAAGCTGTAAACACACTTAAGGCTATAACCATTTGCATAACAACAAGAACAATTGGGTTTGGAACTACACATTTATTTGCTTGTTTATACGAATATAACAATGTGCCAGTTCGAGGTTCGATATACCAATTTTATAGAGTAGGTCTAGCATTGGTAAATGTCAAAGTACAATTAGTACAAAGAGGATTAGCGTGCATTACTAGCCCTAGTGATATTGACATTAGAGATTTGGAAATTCATAATCTCTTGAAAAAACGGTTACAAGATTGTTTTCAGTTGTGATTGCCTGCGAAGCTAAAAATATGAACTAGCCGACCAATCAGCGCGCGCTTGACGGCAGGGGGCAGACTCTACGCCTGTCGTAAGGACTTATCCCCTCTCCAGGTAAGAACCGGTCAATATAAATAGAGGCCGCCGTCATTTCATGAGCACCGCTCAGTTCCGAGCTAGCAGCCGTCACGAGCATACACTTGTGCGACTGCGACCCACCCGGACATATTGAGCAATCTTATTGCAATTTTCATTGCGATAGATTGTTTGTTTGCCATCTACGATGGCAAAAATTGAGAAGCTGGCTAACCAGCTGAAAGAAAAGAAGGATGCTTTCGCCATGCTGGAAGAGCAGATGCGAAACCTGCAAGAAGCATTCTTGCAGGCCAGACAGGAGATTGAAGACCTGAGCGGGAAGCTCCGCAGGGCCAAGAAGAAGGCCGCAAAGAAGACAGGAGAAGAGGAGGAAGAGGACCACCAGGCGACATCGGACGAGATGGACGCCCAAGAAGAGGGCACTCAACAGACCGAAGGACCGAAGGAAGAAGAAGCCGAGAAGAGGACGGACGACACCGACTTCAGTGTCGCCACCAGACGGAGGAAGCGGGTGCGAGTTTCCTCCGAAGAAGAAGAAGAAGAACCCAGGCAGCGAAAGATGCCAGCTGCCACAAAGAAGAGTGGTCCTAGAGCAACCAGGACCACCGAGGCCCCCATGGCAGGAACAGGAGTTCCGCCAATCAACATCGAGGGCACCGCTGATTGGTCATCCTTGAGTAGGATGATGAACAGCAAGGGGATTCAATTCTCCAAAGCGAGGACGGCGGGTACCAGTGTGAAGGTATTCACAAATACACCAGCTGACTACCGTCAGCTAGTCGCACTGCTTGAATCCATCAAGCGGCCCTTCTTCACATATCAACTGAAGGAGGACAGGATGGACCAGAGGGTCATTCGTGGGCTTCCGAGAGAGATGTCAGTCAATGACATCAAAGAGGATCTGGTGAGCCAAGGCATCGCAGACGCCGTGGTTCAGCAGCTGACCTCAAGGACCACAAAGAAGCCACTTCCGCTCTTCCTCGTCAAGACGAAGATGCCGGAAAAGCTTGCAGAGATCCAGAGGCTGGCCATGCTCACGGTCAGCTTCGAGAGGAAGAAAAAGTCTTCCGAGCCCAGCCAGTGCTACCGCTGCCAGCGGTACGGGCACACACAGCGGAACTGCCGTCTCGCTGAACGGTGCGTTAAGTGTGGAGAGGACCACAACAGCACCAGCTGCAGTCTGCCAGCGCCGCCAACAGGGCAACGAAACGCCAAGTGTTGCCTCTGTGGAGAAGGCCACCCCGCCAACTACAAGGGATGTAGTAAGGCGCCGAAGAAAGCTGCTTCTGCCCCCAAAGCAGTCCCCACCACAAATAGGACTTCTTACGCCCAAAAAGTGAAGAAGCCTATGTCCACTTCTGCCCCAGCAGCCGCCACTGCTACTGGAACTACTACGCAGAAGCAACACGGCGATGACAGACTGCTAGCAATGATGCAAGCCATCATAACCCGCCTGGATGCACTCGAGGCCAAGATGCAAGACAAGCACTAGACCCGAAATGTCTACAGGTCAAAACGTAGAATCTCTACGCATTATCTCCTGGAACATCAACGGTTTCAGGGCACGGAAACCAGAAATCCAGGAGATACTAGACCAGTACCAACCAGAGGTGATGGCCATCCAAGAAACGAAGTTGGATGCTGCCCATAGTCTGACGTTCCCGCGGTACGAGACGTACCGCTACGACAGAAGGGGCAGAGGTGGAGGAGTCGCATTACTCGTCAAACGTACCTTGACGAGTCATGTCCTCGACGATGCCGCAGACATAAATGGGGACGGAATCACGGTCCAGGTCCATCACAACCACCGTCCCTACAGAATCACCTCCCTGTATGTGCCACCAGGGGAGGCCCTAGACGAAGATGACATCGCTGACCTCCTGAGAGGCCCAGGAGCACGCATAGTCGAAGACAGGAATGCAAGGCAGCTCCAGGAACACGTCGATGCCCTGGCGGGGGTCATCGTCGGTCCGGAGCAACCAACCTACATTCCATTCGGCCTTGGGCGACCTGCGGTACTGGACATAGCCATCCTCCGCAACATCAGAGAGGAGTTCGAGATAGAGACCCTGGTGGAAGGATCGTCGGACCACAATCCGATTCTACTAACACTTGGTACAGGGTCTAGAACTCGAGATAGCTTGAGCACCAAACGGACGAACTGGAACCTTTACAAATCCAACGTCCAGAGGAACATCACTCAAATTCCAACCATCCGATCAGCGGAGGAACTGGACAACGCAGTAGAGGAGCTGGAGAATGCTGTCCTGCGAGCGCACGAGGACAGCACCCGCTCCGAGACTACGGCAGTTCCTAGATACCTAAATGGTCCAGCACCGCACCATATTAGGCACCTGATCAGGGAGAACAGAAGACTCAAGCGAGAACATCTCCAGCTGTTGACAGAGGAGTCGAGAGTTGCGCGAAACAGAGCATCGTTAGCTCTGAAGAGCGCACTCGCGGAACTCCAAAACAACAGATGGAATGCAGCCTGTGCAGAACTAGAGACCCAGGATGGTACGGCCTGGTCTATGCAGCGAAAATTTCGTCGTCAGCGCACCACGATCCCCACTCTTCACGGCCAACGCGGCTTGGCCTACTCCAGTGAAGAAAAAGCCGAAGCATTCGCCGATTCGCTAGAATCCGAATGCAGACTCAATTACCATGAAGACGAGGACGACAACCACGAGGAGGCCGTGGAAGTCGCAGCCGAAAACATGAGGAGTCGACCACCTGGCCAGGAGACGGATCACCCCTCCAGTCCAGAGGAAATCCGTCTGATCATCCGCAGGTTGAAGGTCAGAAAGGCGCCGGGAAGGGACGGCATCAACAATAGGATGCTGAAGAACCTTCCCACCAAAGGCATTGCTGCGCTCACCAACATCGCCAATGCCACTCTGAGACTTAACCACTTCCCGCGGCGGTGGCGGGAAGCCCAGGTTATAATGCTCACCAAGCCAGGCAAGGACCGGAAGTTGCCCCAGAACTACCGGCCCATCAGCCTGGTTTCCTCGGTGGGCAAAGTAGTCGAAAAGGCTATCGCCGTTCGACTAGAGAAGCAGGCAGAAGAACTGCAACTTCTCCCCCCAGAGCAATTCGGCTTCAGATCCTCCCACAACACGGAACTCCAAGCGCTACGACTGACGGAAAACATCACCAGCGGCTTCAATCTCCAGGAGGCAACCGGTCTCGTCCTGCTGGACGTGGAACGAGCCTTCGACCGAGTTTGGCACGATGGACTCATCGCCAAAATGGAAGCCGCCGGAATCGATGCGAACATGTGCCAACTGATCCAGAGCTATCTAACACAAAGATGGTTCACGGTGAAGATTGGTACATGCCATTCAACAAGACGTCAGCTGGAAGCAGGCGTGCCCCAGGGGTCAGCCTTAGCCCCCCTGCTCTACAACATCTATACTTACGATGTGCCGAAGACAGCTGACACAATGCTGGCCCTATATGCAGACGACACTGCTATAGCCGCCAAGCATAGACGACCCGAGATCATCCGTAGGAGACTACAGGGTGAACTGGACCAAATTCAGGACTGGTGCGTGAAATGGAAAATCCGCATCAACGTCCAGAAGACGCAGGCAATCTTCATTCAACGAAGAAGGATTGCAAGACCTCTCGAAGCATCCATCTTCGATGAAGATATCCAGTGGAGCGACAATGTCAAATATCTGGGGATCGTTTTTGACAAGTCCCTCACCTGGAAAGCGCACATAGAAGCTGTCATCGCAAAAACCAGAGCAGCCATGGCTCAACTCTATCCATTACTGGGTAGACACAGCCAGATGCCGCTAGCGACCAAGCTACGGCTGATCAAGGCCATCGCCAGACCTCAGCTCGCTTACGCCTCCGCGGTCTGGGGGTACGCTGCCCCCAGCTACCGCAAGCGACTTGCTGCTCTAGAGATGAAGCTACTCCGGATCGCCACCAATGCACCTTCCTACGTAAGGAACTCAACCTTGCGTAGAGACCTGCATTCGGATACCATCCACGAGTACATGAGGAAAAAAGCGGAGAAGACCTTCGAGAAAGCTCAGGACCACCCGAACGAGCAGCTACGATTCCTCATGGACTACGATCCGGACGAGAGGCCTCGCAACCGCAGAACCAGGTACCCCAGACCAAGGTCCCAGTTGGCACCCGCTAACTGGAACCTTGACTAGGAGACAAGGAGAATTTGCGGCTGCTCCCCCCCCCCCCCCCACGGCGTGGATGCAGAGGACCAGGAACCACCGGGACCAGGACCCACCGGGACCAGGACCAACCAGGACCCGCCACGACCAGGACCCACCAGGACCAGGACCCTTCAGGACCAGGACCAGGAACAACATATTGGTAAGATGACTTGAAACTCTTGATTTTTCGAAAACAAGAGTTTCAAGAGAAACTAGCAGACCCTCTATCGATGATCGCTTAACGACATCGATAGAATGTGCGAGGTAAAGGGAACCAACCCGGCGTTCCCAGAGACTGAAACACATGAGGAGACGTTGTAGCAGACCGCAGGTCACGCACAACACATGGCCTACCGAGACGCTGATGAGTCGGGCCACGCGGAGGTTTAGGGTTTAGTGGGTATTAGGTGATCTCTTCAAGACCCTGGAGCCCCACACACGTCGTAGCTCGTGCTATGGTATGGTGCGTAAATGCATTCCCCCCTCGTTAAAAAAAAAAAAAAAAAAAAAAAAAAAAAAAAAAAAAAACAAAATCATGAGCAGTCAGACTTTAGTTCGAAGATCGATCTGATGGTGAATGAAGCGATGCTTGGTGCCTAGGTGCTCGACGCCCATTCGGAGGTCGATGTACCAACCAAGACCTAACTGTAGTAGCGCTACTGATAACGAGGGTTATTCGAGGTTCCGCTGCAGGTTGGAGTTGGGAGGCGTGGCTCCAAGGCTTCGGGGGACACCATGCGCAATTCCAGGGGTGCTCTCTGGACTCATCAGGAAGTAAATGTCCTGAAAAAAAAAAACGGTTCTTTTCAGAGCCACTAATTTATTTGCAATGAAAAAAGATTATTATTTTTTTTTCCGATTTTTGCGTTTGGTGTCAGCGCAACCATCTACATAATGAGTAGGCGAGATTTTGAAAAATACCGTAATCCCGGTTTCGATGCAGGCTTTGTCGACGCACATCCCGCACAGCAAGCGGATGTGTTGAGAAGCGCAGTTACCCCATATAGAGGAAGACCTTTCCGATGGCAGAGAGGTAATAGACGTGGAAGAGGCCGCCAGCAGTATCAACAGCGTCGCAATGAAGATTTCCGGCAGAATAAATCTAAGATCACAAAACATGATTTATCAATGGCTTTGAAGAATAAACTGTTTCCTGGTATTAAAGATGGACAGACAGCAGCAGAAAGAGTGGAAGCTGTAAACACACTTAAGGCTATAACCATTTGCATAACAACAAGAACAATTGGGTTTGGAACTACACATTTATTTGCTTGTTTATACGAATATAACAATGTGCCAGTTCAAGGTTCGATATACTAATTTTATAGAGTAGGTCTAGCATTGGTAAATGTCAAAGTACAATTAGTACAAAGAGGATTAGCGTGCATTACTAGCCCTGGTGATATTGACATTAGAGATTTGGAAATCCATAATCTCTTGAAAAAACGGTTACAACAAGATTGTTTTCAGTTGTGATTGCCTGCGAAGCTAAAAATATGAACTAGCCGACCAATCAGCGCGC
This sequence comes from Acanthoscelides obtectus, assembly GCA_963669975.1. Lineage (NCBI taxonomy): Eukaryota > Metazoa > Arthropoda > Insecta > Coleoptera > Chrysomelidae > Acanthoscelides > Acanthoscelides obtectus. Next base: position 61,921,975 of record CAVLJG010000009.1, on the reverse strand, counting down.
GCTTGACGGCAGGGGCAGAGTATACGCCTGTCGTAAGGACTTATCCCCTCTCCAGGTAAGAACCGGTCAATATAAATAGAGACCGCCGTCATTTCATGAGCAGTCAGACTTTAGTTCGAAGATGGATCTGATGGTGAATGAAGCGATGCTTGAAGACGGTCTGCCTAGGTGCTCGACGCCCATTCGGAGGTCGATGTACCAACCAAGACCTAACTGTAGTAGCGCTACTGATAACGAGGGTTATTCGAGGTTCCGCTGCAGGTTGGAGTTGGGAGGCGTGGCTCCAAGGCTTCGGGGGTCACCATGCGCAATTCCAGGGGTGCTCTCTGGACTCATCAGGAAGTAAATGTCCTGAAAAAAAACGGTTCTTTTCAGAGCCACTAATTTATCTGCAATGAAAAAACATTATTGTTTTTTTTCCGATTTTTGCGTTTGGTGTCAGCGCAACCATCTACATAATGAGTAGGCGAGATTTTGAAAAATACCGTAATCCCGGTTTCGATGCAGGCTTTGTCGACGCACAGCAAGCAGATGTGTTGAGAAGCGCAGTTTGTTACCCCATATAGAGGAAGACCTTTCCGAGGGCAGAGAGGTAATAGAGGCGGAAGAGGCCGCCAGCAGTATCAACAGCGCCGCAATGAAGATTTCCGGCAGAATAAATCTAAGATCACAGAACATGATTTATCAATGGCTTTGAAGAATAAACTATTTCCTGGTATTAAAGATGGACAGACAGCAGCAGAAAGAGTGGAAGCTGTAAACACACTTAAGGCTATAACCATTTGCATAACTACAAGAACAATTGGGTTTGGAACTACACATTTATTTGCTTGTTTATACGAATATAACAATGTGCCAGTTCGAGGTTCGATATACCAATTTTATAGAGTAGGTCTAGCATTGGTAAATGTCAAAGTACAATTAGTACAAAGAGGATTAGCGTGCATTACTAGCCCTAGTGATATTGACATTAGAGATTTGGAAATTCATAATCTCTTGAAAAAACGGTTACAACAAGATTGTTTTCAGTTGTGATTGCCTGCGAAGCTAAAAATATGAACTAGCCGACCAATCAGCGCGCGCTTGACGGCAGGGGGCAGAGTCTACGCCTGTCGTAAGGACTTATCCCCTCTCCAGGTAAGAACCGGTCAATATAAATAGAGGCCGCCGTCATTTCATGAGCAGTCAGACTTTAGTTCGAAGTTCGAACTGATGGTGAATGAAGCGATGCTTGGTGCCTAGGTGCTCGACGCCCATTCGGAGGTCGATGTACCAACCAAGACCTAACTGTAGTAGCGCTACTGATAACGAGGGTTATTCGAGGTTCCGCTGCAGGTTGGACTTGGGAGGCGTGGCTCCAAGGCTTCGGGGATCTAACCAGTTAGTTTACAGCACCAGCTGTCTGTCAATGTACCAACCAAGACCTAACTGTAGTAGCGCTACTGATAACGAGGGTTATTCGAGGTTCCGCTGCAGGTTGGAGTTGGGAGGCGTGGCTCGAAGGCTTCGGGGGTCACCATGCGCAATTCCAGGGGTGCTCTCTGGACTCATCAGGAAGTAAATGTCCTGAAAACAAAAAACGGTTCTTTTCAGAGCAACTAATTTATTTGCAATGAAAAAAGATTATTATTTTTTTTCCGATTTTTGCGTTTGGTGTCAGCGCAACCATCTACATAATGAGTAGGCGAGATTTTGAAAAATACCGTAATCCCGGTTTCGATGCAGGCTTTATCGACGCACATCCCGCACAGCAAGCGGATGTGTTGAGAAGCGCAGTTACCCCATATAGAGGAAGACCTTTCCGATGGCAGAGAGGTAATAGACGTGGAAGAGGCCGCCAGCAGTATCAACAGCGCCGCAATGAAGATTTCCGGCAGAATAAATCTAAGATCACAGAACATGATTTATCAATGGCTTTGAAGAATAAACTATTTCCTGGTATTAAAGATGGACAGACAGCAGCAGAAAGAGTGGAAGCTGTAAACACACTTAAGGCTATAACCATTTGCATAACAACAAGAACAATTGGGTTTGGAACTACACATTTATTTGCTTGTTTATACGAATATAACAATGTGCCAGTTCGAGGTTCGATATACTAATTTTATAGAGTAGGTCTAGCATTGGTAAATGTCAAAGTACAATTAGTACAAAGAGGATTAGCGTGCATTACTAGCCCTGGTGATATTGACGTTAGAGATTTGGAAATTCATAATCTCTTGAAAAAACGGTTACAACAAGATTGTTTTCAGTTGTGATTGCCTGCGAAGCTAAAAATATGAACTAGCCGACCAATCAGCGCGCACTTGACGGCAGAGGGCAGAGTCTACGCCTGTCGTAAGGACTTATCCCCTCTCCAGGTAAGAACCGGTCAATATAAATAGAGGCCGCCGTCATTTCATGAGCAGTCAGACTTTAGTTCGAAGATGGATCTGATGGTGAATGAAGCGATGCTCGACGCCCATTCGGAGGTCGATGTACCAACCAAGACCTAACTGTAGTAGCGCTACTGATAACGAGGGTTATTCGAGGTTCCGCTGCAGGTTGGACTTGGGAGGCGTCGCTCCAAGGCTTCGGGGGTCACCATGCGCTATTCCAGGGGTGCTCTCTGGACTCATCAGGAAGTAAATGTCCTGAAAAAAAAACGGTTCTTTTCAGAGCCACTAATTTATCTGCAATGAAAAAAGATTATTATTATTTTTTTTTCGGATTTTTGAGTTTGGTGTCAGCGCAACCCCCTCACCAAAAAAAAAAAAAAAAAATCATGAACAACAGAGAACCAGCAGACCCTCTATCGATGATCGCTTAACGACATCGATAGAATGTGCGAGGTAAAGGGAACCAACCCGGCGTTCCCAGAGACTGAAACACATGAAGAGACGTTGTAGCAGACCGCAGGTCACGCACAACACATGGCCTACCGAGACGCTGATGAGTCAGGCCACGCGGAGGTTTAGGGTTTAGTGGGTATTAGGTGATGTCCTCAAGACCCTGGAGTCCCACACACGCCGTAACTCGGGCTATGGTATGGTGCGTAAATGCATTCCCCCCTCACCAAAACAAAAAAAAAATCATGAGCAGTCAGACTTTAGTTCGAAGATGGATCTGATGGTGAATGAAGCGATGCTTGGAGACGGTCTGCCTAGGTGCTCGACGCCTATTCGGAGGTCGATGTACCAACCAAGACCTAACTGTAGTAGCGCTACTGATAACAAGGGTTATTCGAGGTTCCGCTGCAGGTTGGACTTGGGAGGCGTGGCTCCAAGGCTTCGGGGGTCACCATGCGCAATTCCAGGGGTGCTCTCTGGACTCATCAGGAAGTAAATGTCCTGAAAAAAAAACGGTTCTTTTCAGAGCCACTAATTTATCTGCAATGAAAAAACATTATTGTTTTTTTTACGATTTTTGCGTTTGGTGTCAGCGCAACCATCTACATAATGAGTAGGCGAGATTTTGAAAAATACCGTAATCCCGGTTTCGATGCAGGCTTTGTCGACGCACAGTAAGCGGATGTGTTGAGAAGCGCAGTTTGTTACCCCATATAGAGGAAGACCTTTCCGAGGGCAGAGAGGTAATAGAGGCGGAAGAGGCCGCCAGCAGTATCAACAGCGCCGCAATGAAGATTTCCGGCAGAATAAATCTAAGATCACAGAACATGATTTATCAATGGCTTTGAAGAATAAACTATTTCCTGGTATTAAAGATGGACAGACAGCAGCAGAAAGAGTGGAAGCTGTAAACACACTTAAGGCTATAACCATTTGCATAACTACAAGAACAATTGGGTTTGGAACTACACATTTATTTGCTTGTTTATACGAATATAACAATGTGCCAGTTCGAGGTTCGATATACCAATTTTATAGAGTAGGTCTAGCATTGGTAAATGTCAAAGTACAATTAGTACAAAGAGGATTAGCGTGCATTACTAGCCCTGGTGATATTGACATTAGAGATTTGGAAATCCATAATCTCTTGAAAAAACGGTTACAACAAGATTGTTTTCAGTTGTGATTGCCTGCGAAGCTAAAAATATGAACTAGCCGACCAATCAGCGCGCGCTTGACGGCAGGGGGCAGAGTATACGCCTGTCGTAAGGACTTATCCCCTCTCCAGGTAAGAACCGGTCAATATAAATAGAGACCGCCGTCATTTCATGAGCAGTCAGACTTTAGTTCGAAGATGGATCTGATGGTGAATGAAGCGATGCTTGAAGACGGTCTGCCTAGGTGCTCGACGCCCATTCGGAGGTCGATGTACCAACCAAGACCTAACTGTAGTAGCGCTACTGATAACGAGGGTTATTCGAGGTTCCGCTGCAGGTTGGAGTTGGGAGGCGTGGCTCCAAGGCTTCGGGGGTCACCATGCGCAATTCCAGGGGTGCTCTCTGGACTCATCAGGAAGTAAATGTCCTGAAAAAAAAACGGTTCTTTTCAGAGCCACTAATTCATCTGCAATGAAAAAAGGTTATTATTATTTTTTTTTCCGATTTTTGCGTTTGGTGTCAGCGCAACCCCCTCACAAAAAAAAAAAAAAAAAAAATCATGAACAACAGAGAACCAGCAGACCCTCTATCGATGATCGCTTAACGACATCGATAGAATGTGCGAGGTAAAGGGAACCAACCCGGCGTTCCCAGAGACTGAAACACATGAGGAGACGTTGTAGCAGACCGCAGGTCACGCACAACACATGGCCTACCGAGACGCTGATGAGTCAGGCCACGCGGAGGTTTAGGGTTTAGTGGGTATTAGGTGATGTCCTCAAGACCCTGGAGTCCCACACACGCCGTAGCTCGGGCAATGGTATGGTGCGTAAATGCATTCCCCCCTCACCAAAACAAAAAAAAAATCATGAGCAGTCAGACTTTAGTTCGAAGATGGATCTGATGGTGAATGAAGCGATGCTTGGAGACGGTCTGCCTAGGTGCTCGACGCCTATTCGGAGGTCGATGTACCAACCAAGACCTAACTGTAGTAGCGCTACTGATAACAAGGGTTATTCGAGGTTCCGCTGCAGGTTGGACTTGGGAGGCGTGGCTCCAAGGCTTCGGGGGTCACCATGCGCAATTCCAGGGGTGCTCTCTGGACTCATCAGGAAGTAAATGTCCTGAAAAAAAAACGGTTCTTTTCAGAGCCACTAATTTATCTACAATGAAAAAACATTATTGTTTTTTTTTCCGATTTTTGCGTTTGGTGTCAGCGCAACCATCTACATAATGAGTAGGCGAGATTTTGAAAAATACCGTAATCCCGGTTTCGATGCAGGCTTTGTCGACGCACAGCAAGCGGATGTGTTGAGAAGCACAGTTTGTTACCCCATATAGAGGAAGACCTTTCCGAGGGCAGAGAGGTAATAGAGGCGGAAGAGGCCGCCAGCAGTATCAACAGCGCCGCAATGAAGATTTCCGGCAGAATAAATCTAAGATCACAGAACATGATTTATCAATGGCTTTGAAGAATAAACTATTTCCTGGTATTAAAGATGGACAGACAGCAGCAGAAAGAGTGGAAGCTGTAAACACACTTAAGGCTATAACCATTTGCATAACTACAAGAACAATTGGGTTTGGAACTACACATTTATTTGCTTGTTTATACGAATATAACAATGTGCCAGTTCGAGGTTCGATATACCAATTTTATAGAGTAGGTCTAGCATTGGTAAATGTCAAAGTACAATTAGTACAAAGAGGATTAGCGTGCATTACTAGCCCTAGTGATATTGACATTAGAGATTTGGAAATTCATAATCTCTTGAAAAAACGGTTACAACAAGATTGTTTTCAGTTGTGATTGCCTGCGAAGCTAAAAATATGAACTAGCCGACCAATCAGCGCGCGCTTGACGGCAGGGGGCAGAGTCTACGCCTGTCGTAAGGACTTATCCCCTCTCCAGGTAAGAACCGGTCAATATAAATAGAGGCCGCCGTCATTTCATGAGCAGTCAGACTTTAGTTCGAAGATGGATCTGATGGTGAATGATGCGATGCTTGAAGACGGTCTGCCTAGGTGCTCGACGCCTATTCGGAGGTCGATGTACCAACCAAGACCTAACTGTAGTAGCACTACTGATAACGAGGGTTATTCGAGGTTCCGCTGCAGGTTGGACTTGGGAGGCGTGGCTCCAAGGCTTCGGGGGTCACCATGCGCAATTCCAGGGGTGCTCTCTGGACTCATCAGGAAGTAAATGTCCTGAAAAAAACGGTTCTTTTCAGAGCCACTAATTTATCTGCAATGAAAAAACATTATTGTTTTTTTTTCCGATTTTTGCGTTTGGTGTCAAAAATACCGTAATCCCGGTTTCGATGCAGGCTTTGTCGACGCACATCCCGCACAGCAAGCGGATCTAACCAGTTAGTTTACAGCACCAGCTGTCTGTCAATGTACCAACCAAGACCTAACTGTAGTAGCGCTACTGATAACGAGGGTTATTCGAGGTTCCGCTGCAGGTTGGACTTGGGAGGCGTGGCTCCAAGGCTTCGGGGGTCACCATGCGCAATTCCAGGGGTGCTCTCTGGACTCATCAGGAAGTAAATGTCCTGAAAAAAACGGTTCTTTTCAGAGCCACTAATTTATCTGCAATGAAAAAACATTATTGTTTTTTTTTTCCGATTTTTGCGTTTGGTGTCAGCGCAACCATCTACATAATGAGTAGGCGAGATTTTGAAAAATACCGTAATCCCGGTTTCGATGCAGACTTTGTCGACGCACAGCAAGCGGATGTGTTGAGAAGCGCAGTTACCTCATATAGAGGAAGACCTTTCCGAGGGCAGAGAGGTAATAGAGGCGGAAGAGGCCGCCAGCAGTATCAACAGCGCCGCAATGAAGATTTCCGGCAGAATAAATCTAAGATCACAGAACATGATTTATCAATGACTTTGAAGAATAAACTATTTCCTGGTATTAAAGATGGACAGACAGCAGCAGAAAGAGTGGAAGCTGTAAACACACTTAAGGCTATAACCATTTGCATAACTACAAGAACAATTGGGTTTGGAACTACACATTTATTTGCTTGTTTATACGAATATAACAATGCGCCAGTTCGAGGTTCGATATACCAATTTTATAGAGTAGGTCTAGCATTGGTAAATGTCAAAGTACAATTAGTACAAAGAGGATTAGCGTGCATTACTAGCCCTAGTGATATTGACATTAGAGATTTGGAAATTCATAATCTCTTGAAAAAACGGTTACAACAAGATTGTTTTCAGTTGTGATTGCCTGCGAAGCTAAAAATATGAACTAGCCGACCAAACAGCGCGCGCTTGACGGCAGGGGGTAGAGTCTACGCCTGTCGTAAGGACTTATCCCCTCTCAAGGTAAGAACCGGTCAATATAAATAGAGGCCGCCGTCATTTCATGAGCAGTTAGACTTTAGTTCGAAGATGGATCTGATGGTGAATGAAGCGATGCTTGGAGACGGTCTGCCTAGGTGCTCGACGCCTATTCGGAGGTCGATGTACCAACCAAGACCTAACTGTAGTAGCACTACTGATAACGAGGGTTATTCGAGGTTCCGCTGCAGGTTGGACTTGGGAGGCGTGGCTCTAAGGCTTCGGGGGTCACCATGCGCAATTCCAGGGGTGCTCTCTGGACTCATCAGGAAGTAAATGTCCTGAAAAAAAAAACGGTTCTTTTCAGAGCCACTAATTTATCTGCAATGAAAAAAGATTATTATTTTTTTCCGATTTTTGCGTTTGGTGTCAGCGCAACCATCTACATAATGAGTAGGAGAGATTTTGAAAAATACCGTAATCCCGGTTTCGATGCAGGCTTTGTCGACGCACATCCCGCACAGCAAGCGGATGTGTTGAGAAGCGCAGTTACCCCATATAGAGGAAGACCTTTCCGAGGGCAGAGAGGTAATAGAGGCGGAAGAGGCCGCCAGCAGTATCAACAGCGTCGCAATGAAGATTTCCGGCAGAATAAATCTAAGATCACAAAACATGATTTATCAATGGCTTTGAAGAATAAACTGTTTCCTGGTATTAAAGATGGACAGACAGCAGCAGAAAGAGTGGAAGCTGTAAACACACTTAAGGCTATAACCATTTGCATAACAACAAGAACAATTGGGTTTGGAACTACACATTTATTTGCTTGTTTATACGAATATAACAATGTGCCAGTTCGAGGTTCGATATACCAATTTTATAGAGTAGGTCTAGTATTGGTAAATGTCAAAGTACAATTAGTACAAAGAGTATTAGCGTGCATTACTAGCCCTAGTGATATTGACATTAGAGATTCATAATCTCTTGAAAAAACGGTTACAACAAGATTGTTTTCAGTTGTGATTGCGTGCGAAGCTAAAAATATGAACTAGCCGACCAATCAGCGCGCGCTTGACGGCAGGGGGCAGAGTCTACGCCTGTCGTAAGGACTTATCCCCTCTCCAGGTAAGAACCGGTCAATATAAATAGAGGCCGCCGTCATTTCATGAGCAGTCAGACTTTAGTTCAAAGATGGATCTGATGGTGAATGAAGCGATGCTTGGAGACGGTCTGCCTAGGTGCTCGACGCCTATTCGGAGGTCGATGTACCAACCAAGACCTAACTGTTTGCATTCTAAAAAGTACATAGTCTACAAGATGACATCTTATAGGTTTTTTTACGTTTTATAGGTTTGGAATACCACATAGGCAAAATGTTATCTTAGGAAATAATAAACGTTTGATTGCTCACTTTGAAAAATAAAGGTCACAGTGCCATAATGATGCAGTTTTTAAGCTTCCGTCAAATCTAGGCCGTTTAATTTTGTTTGTGATATTAATCACGCTTTGTTCACGCCTGCAGTTCCCTAAAATATGCATCAAAATGTCCACGATATCGAGGTCGTAGACAACACCTAGTGTACAATAAAAATAACAATATAAAATAAGTATGCAAGCAGCTGAAACTGTTCTGGATAATTAACGGAAAACTGTGATAGATCTCTATCACCCAAAAACTTGTGAGAAAACCTTCGGGTGAAAGTGTTGTGTCCTTAGCAGTTCACCTCCATTAGAGAATACAAGTTATGCATTTCTCTTGATTACCACGTCCATCATAAAACCTAAACTTTATTAAAAATTAATATGTCCTAACTTTTTCATGGAGCCACGCATGAACGCTGCATTGCGAACAATGATCAGATCAAAACTGCAACTATTTCCAAACAATCCGCATGGGAAAAATAGGAATTGATCCAGGTGTGCTTTTGTGTGGAACCTGGGGGAGTTCATATTGTACCGAGCGCAAGGGAAGCGCCGATGAATGCAAAAGGGTTGGGGCAGGAAAATATGGACACGGCGATTTTTATCGCATTTATATGCTGACGTGTTATAATCGATACGCGTGTGTCAGTGTATGTGCGGATTGTGTGATACAGGTTGCGTATGCAGGATCATCATTGTCTACTTTTTTTTCATCGTGGCTTTCGATGCACTCCTGCTGATATTCCGAATGTTTTTTACCACTACTAAGGCATTCCATTCAATGTGTAAGATTTTACAAAGACACGTATCAATTGTCGGCCATTGAGTCTTGAGTGTGCCACTTAGATGTTGAACGAACTACAGTTAAATGCTACTTAAATGCTGTTTTGAAATTTGACAGTTGAATGTTGTGACCGTTAGCAGAAAGTTTTTTTTAGGCTAGCAGCATAGACTGCCAGTTTCCAGTTTTGCTTTTTTCTTGGGAAACATCAGCCACTTATGTGTGCTTTTCAGGTAATTTTAGTGAATAGTGCAAGTTAGTAATGAAAAGTGAAAGGTATCTGGATTTTATAGATAAGTCTGAGTACTCAAATAGGGCATAACTATAGGCAACCCGGCATTGCAATGATATGTGATGCTTGGTGCAGTTGTATGTTTTACAGTTTGAGTCTATTTCCAGTGATGAGAATTTTATGGATATTCGATCTAAAACAATTAGAAAATTACTATTCCTATGGCTCAAGCGAATCACCCAGCGATTCTAAATGAGAACTGGGGAAAAGAAATCTGATCATCCTCCATCAAATCGAAAAGTCGTGTAGGGGAAGAAGTAACTAGAATAGCAAAAAAACACCAAGACGCAAAGCTCCTACTTCCCCGAGTCAACCGACTAGCAGTTTGACGTGTTAAACGCTCGGCTAGTGATACCTACTAACCATCAACAAAATGTTGGAAATTTGACTGTAAGAATAGACCTAGAAAGCCAGGATAACTTGCTTTTTCCAAAAATTAATAAAACCCACCCAACTAGCAAAGTAGTGGTATAAGCTTTTGGTAAAAGAACCGTTCAGCAATAAAAGCTCTCTATTGTTGTTGCCTGAACACCAAAATGCTGGCTTAATGATGTGTGGAATGCAAATTTGCTTTCTGCAACATATTTGCTCTAAAATGAGGTGTTTAAAATATTCTTATAGCATAGTTATACATCACCTTATAGGGCAAATTTTTAACTGTTGCATAAACGTTTATACAACTATCTTATACGGCACATTTGCAAGTTAGTAAAAATGGTTGTGTTGTGGCACCCATGCTAACGTTTATAAAACAAACCCGAGCCTTGTTGCTTTGCTGTGCAATTTACTACATTAGCCAACAAATTGCTCCCAACGGAAGCACTTATACAACTGTTACATATGCTAAATATGTTAGTAAAGAACTTCAACACAACCTGACTTTCTGCTATCATATTTTTGTTAAAATGCCATAACCATCTTTTTAAGACAAACAACGCATGCATATTGGTTCAAAATGTTTTATCAACTGTTCAAACAGAAGATATAGATCTGGTACAAATTCTGTGTAAATCATTCGACTCTGTCGGTATTTCATTTCAGACATTTGTCAAATTGTTGTATAACACCTGCAGGCAACACCAAAATATTCTAATAACCTAAAGACAACATGGACGATGCCATGATTGTACACAACCACCCGCCATATTGGGCAAACATTTATTCCTCTATTTAATATTAAATAATTATGTTTCAGTTCGAAATTACAGATATAAAGTGATAAACATAAGTGTAATTATGTCTAAATATAGGATTTGTGGAAGATTTAACGCAGATAAGTTTTTATCATTGTCAAAATATGAATCAAATACGAAGCCCGTAGAAATTGGGTAACTAATTTGCACGATAATCACAATAAAATTTGCTGTGCAAGTAATTCAATAGCCCTATATCAAAGTGTAGAAGTTTATCATATACCTATGTATGAAATTCACAATGGCCGATATGTAAGTAAACAAGATGACTGTAATGTGTTAGTTATATATTCTTCACTTCGTCTATACAATACATAGGAAATAGTTTGGTTGCAATAAAGTAGAATCAGGTAAGAGAATAGTTGTATAGTTGACAAAAACTTAGTCTTGCACTGACGCAAATGTCCTATAGCGGCTGCAAGAGGCTTACACTTTTGTTTTATAACTGTTACCTGCAGCCCTTATACAACCTCTTAAATGACTGAAGTGTCCTATTAGGTGTGCCCATTCCGCTTGTATAGCTGTTCTAAGAGGGTTTTGCTAATATTCTTACAGTATACAATGCTGTTTAAGGAATACTGTATAATCATTCTTGCAACTCTAATAGGAGTGATAATTGTTAGTTGGGCATTGAATCAATTAGAGCACTTTTATTTGTTTTTCATAATTTCAAATCAGACAGGTGACGCCTTCCATACTTCATACATTGAATAAACCGATTTCTTGCGATTGCAATGACCCTTGGCAGCATGTGCTGGCGATTTCTTCCTGGATGTTGTTCTTCAAATCTTGTCGGGTTCTTGGACGGTTCACATAAACACATGACTTCCAAAAACTCCATAGAAAAAGATCACAAGGAACCACTCCAATACGCTCCCAATTGAAATGGGGCGCTATGGGAAGTGTTCCCTCAAAACAGCTATCGATGCTCTTGAAGGGTGTGCCTTTGCACCGTCTTGTTAGAACCAAATGCCCCCTAAGAAAAACTCATATAAGGTATATTCTTTAATTCACCGGTTGAGCTACCGGTGCAACTGGTTAGCCAAGTTTGCGTCCTTTAATTTCCGCTGGAACGACCGGTTGTACATCAAACTTGTCTTTATATTGATGGTGGATATGCCACCGGTACCAACAGCATCCACCAACGTTCGGGCTCGGTTGATCTACGATATTCTAACCTCTACATTTTATCCTTTTTTGACAACTACAGTTTTGTGTGAAAAAATGGAAGAAGAAAAGATTGAAGTTATGCTACAGCATAGGAGTGGCGTGAAATTTAATGTTTTTTTAACACAATTCGAAATAGACGGAGCATCTTAATGCAAGTGATTTTATTTTGAATTATGCATATCTGAAAATTTGCTCTTTCTCTCCACTGGACAACTTCTTCATCCGAATCGCTTAGCAAATGTTCCACCACAATATCAACTGCTGCGTACATCGCCATGATGATCTTAAATGATGCGGAGTTCAAATTAACAGGTAATCATTCACGATAAAGCAAAGGTTAGGTTTTATCATATGACAGCAACCTGAAGGCTAAAAATGCGTCTTTTTATTAACCACCATTTAACGGAACCGGTTGCTGACGTCATCACCGCAGCTGTCAACCATAAGTTCACCGGATCCATCAGTGATGGAATCAACCGGTGATTTAAAGAATATACCTATACTCGTGCTCGTGCTAAATTTATTAGAGTATTTTCAGGAAGAGAATGAAAACAGCGGTTCCTTGTAACCGACTTCATGCGTACTGGAGAGAGTGGCAGATGCGCTGAAGATTAGTCTGCGCAGTGTTCCGCCTATGGTACGGAGATCGATCTGTTTACTTATTTCATATGGCGCTGATGACGTAACCGCCAAGAACGGTGACTACAAATATACCATTTTCATCATAACTATGCAGCTAAGGGAATAGAAGTAATACGCTTCATGATATATCACCTACAATCTCGATATTTTAAATATTGAATAATAAGCGTTTCTATTCATACAGTAACTATTACAGAAAGTTAGTAAAAAATACAGCAATGTCAGGGATGGGCAGTGGTCGTTTGGTCACTAGGTCTTCCACATTATAAATAAAAACCGTTGGATAGTAAAAAAATAGAACTATGGTCATGCCTTCTACTGACTTGGATCGTATTTCATAACACACGCTGACTGCAATGACACACAATAGCACTTGAATCGGTGACTCTGAAGTTTGTCTACGTGACAAAACATTTATAAATTTGAGACCTGACAGGCTATTGCCATACGATGTTCCTCAACCTTGTCCTCCATTCTACATTAATATTTTCTTAGCGGCTGTGTTGACGGCGTCCGCTCCTGTGCAAACTATGCGCTGTCAATCAACGTATCTGATTACAACAGACACATTTAAAAGCAACATCATCGCCTGTCTCGTGTTCCTTGTAAAAATAAAATCAAAAAGCGATTACAGCCAGTGGGACTGCTGATGCTGGCTGGTGGGAGTACAGACACGCGGGTTCTTTTTATCGTCCTTCCACACACAGACATACAAAAACTATCGGGTTACACAGGATTTACATTGATAAATCTACAGATGTGTGTTCTTGGTATTCCTTGCAGCGCTTGTCGCTCGTCGCGTTATTAATTGTCCAGAGGATTACTTATTCTCTTACCAGTTACCTACATCTACTTGCATGCACAAACGAAAAAGACGCTAGTATAAGAACTAAATTGGTGGACAGTTGCTTTGCAATATGGAAAATTTAACCCAAATTCAAATCACGATATTTGAGCAAAGGTAGTCATGTTTTTTATCAAAGTTTGGGTCTATGTCAGATTCTCAATTTGTGATCTTGGAAATTTTTCTATGCATCTTTTTGATCTTTGGACTATCCTAAAAAAATATTTCTCAAATGTTTAACTTTCTGCTCGACCTCGTATTTTTTTCTATGTACCTGATGATAGAGGAATTAATTTTATCCTGATATAAAATTGGAAAACAACCATCCTATCGGGCTTCAATGGATTGTATCTATATTTGGATTAGTATCCTTCAAGAGAGTATTTCATTAACAGTATTGACTCACTGCCAGGTATATAGGCGAAGACAAATAGTTTGACATTCAAACAACAGTGAGACAGATAATGCTGATCAAAGTGGAACAAGTAATCGGTTTCTAGTTGCTGACTTATACGTATACATAAGAACTAATTTATATGTACGATGATGAGAATATGGATACCTTGGTTATGAATATTTAACACAACGCTACCCACCGTAATGAAATGCTGCAAGGATTACCGTGGTGGGATGAGTAGTGGGCGACTGGAGGATTTTAGTGAGATTTGACGTTCTGGAAAATCTCATACTTGAGGCAGTGCTGTCGAGTTTTTCTGCCTGGGAGTAAAAACTTTCCATTGTCCAAGAAAAGGCTTTTGACGTATTAAGGTATCATCTCTGAGATAAGGAGGTTCGCAGTTCCCGTGTCCATAATACATCAATTTATTTTCCAGACAGAGAGTGACAGACGGATTGTAGAAACAACCATAGGACAAGTTTTAGAGGCTGAATTGTTCGGCCCCATTTACTTTCAAGTTCAATTGCTCCATGTATAATTCTGTTTAACGCTGTTCTCCCTCGATAATCATTACTCCATCGGAAAAAGGGGCCATTTTCTTTTCCTACTGAATAGCGCACGTTTTCCACCTGCATTCCACCCTCAACCCATCACTTTCACACCGGTAAGGAATGTCGAGAATCGATCCCATCATGGACCATACGCATCATAAAAAAATCGGCCTTATCTGCCGCCGGTCGGGCGGAATATCGCAGCAGCCCTTTTGGAATTTTCTAATTAAATCGTTCGATACTGAGTTTTGCCATTATTCTTCAGTGTCGACTCGTATTTGAGTTTCGTTCACGGCGTTCACTTGACAGGAGATCATGCTAGCCCAAGTATTTATTCCGGACCCACCAGTTAGAGAATCTCCCAACAGGTACTTCAGAATTTTAACTAAAACAAACAATTTTGGAAAAATATCATGTTCCTTTATATCATACGAATGAAGAAGTTTTGATTCTGGTCAGTAATCGTCTGCTGATAGATCTCAGATGGTAAGATATGGTGGATGTACATCTCGTAATATTCGTGTAACTTCTGGAGTACCGCAGGGTTCCCACTTAGGTCCGTTGTTATTTAATATATTTATTAATGGTCTTGTGAGTTTATTACAGTGAAATTCTCTTATTATGGATGATGTTTAGATTTGTAGAATTATTAACAACAAACATAATGCTGTATTGCTGCAAAGAAACTTAGACCATATTTCTCATTGGTGTGGAGTGAATGCTTTACCTTTAAATAATGCGAAATCTTTCAAAATTACATTTAATCGGTTTCGTTCTACGATTACCTATTCTTATAGCACCAACGGTAGATCTTCACAAACTACAGACCAGATCAAGGAGTTATTGTTGACTCAAAATTATTGAAAAAACAATCAACTGTGCATATAAGATGTTAGGTTTTGTAAATCTCCATTGTGTTGATCTGTCACCCTTTTCTTTTAAAATTTTGTATTGTTCTTTGGATAGTTCGTTATTTGGGTATTGTTGCTCCACCCCCAAGTTATAACTTACATATCAGCCAAACAGAGCAGGAGTGTGCAGAAAATATGTTTGAGTATCTGTGGATATACACATGTAAAATGGGTTTCATTGGGGAAAAGGTTAGTGATATTTTTCTCTACATGAGCGACGTAGGTTGGAATTTGACTTACCTTTCTTGCACAAAATTATCAATGGTCACATTGTTTGCATCAAACAAATTATGGTTTAAATGAACCCATAACTCGTCTTCTCGGGTTAGGTAATAGATATATATCTAGTTTAGAAGTACTCGGAACTTCTATGTGTTTAAACAAATGTTAAGAACATTACAATGTAATACTTCAATCAAGACAGATTTAATAATAATAATTAATAATTAACGTCTTTTATTTGTAATATTCTTACAGGAGGCGAGATTTAGATTATATATCTATTCTACCATCTAACCCCCTTAACAAAATTGTTGAAAATTAATAGGCACCTGTATACAATAACGAATAAACCAGGGTCCATCGGCTGGTTCAACAAATCGTGTGACACTGCTCGCCAGCAGAAGATCAAGGCCCACAGAACCTACTTACAAAACCCCACTGTAGAGAACAGACAAGCCGACGTCGAGTCCAGAAACAAATATAACGAAGCGGTTCGCAATGCCAAAACCCAGCATGATATAAAAGTTAGGCACAGGGTAATGTCGCAGCGCAATGGCAGTCGGTCTTTCTGGACGCTGGCCAAGCAGATTGAAAAGAACTTCTCACACAGTAGCCTTCCACCACTTACGTGTCAGGATGGAACTATTGTATTCGACTCAAAGGCCAAGGCGGAAGTGCTAGCCAAGATCTTTGCTGCCAACTCCACCATGGACGTCCCCACCAACGCCCAAGTGCCGTCAATTCAAAGGGTTCCCCACACTTTGCGGGAGGTAACATTCAGGCATAAGACCGTAAGACGAGTGCTCTTGTCGCTCGACATCAACAAAGCTTCTGGTCCGGACTTGATTCCTGCCATTGTACTGAAGAGATGTGCAGCTGAGCTTGCTCCAGTTCGTTCGCGTCTCTTCCAGATATCTTATGAATCCGGCACCTTCCCAGAAAACTGGAAATTTGCTCATGTACAGCCCATCCCAAAAAAAGGATCTAAAACCGACCCTTACAACTACAGGCGTATAGCTCTGCTTTCTGTTATCAGTAAAGTGATGGAGAGGTGCATAAATCGCGAGCTTCTGGACTACCTCGAACGTCACAGCTTGATTAGCGACAGGCAGTACGGTTTCCGGCACCAACGATCCACAGGGGACCTCCTAGCTTACGTCACGCAACTGTGGAGTAAACTCATCCAGTCTCATGGTGAGGCTCATGTCGTTGCTCTTGACATCACGAAAGCGTTCGATCAGCTGTGGCACGCTGCCCTCTTGAGCAAACTTCCATCCTACGGCCTCCCAGAAAAGCTTTGCAGATGGGTGGCTGACTTTATCTCTGGCCGCAAGATATCCGTCGTAATTGACGGATTCTCCTCTTCATCCCACAACGTCAACGCGGGTGTTCCCCAGGGATCGGTCTTGGCTCCAACACTGTTTCTCTTACATATCAACGACCTCCTTTCCTGCACGATCAACCCAATCCACAGCTTCGCTGATGACAGCACTCTACATGCAGGAATTCAGAGTGACAAGCCGATCTCTGCCGCTGAGCTGGAAAAAAGAAGACTAGCGACGACTTCTTCTCTGACAAGAGACCTGGAGGCTATCACTGCTTGGGGACGCAACAATCTTGTACAGTTCAATGCTTC
Source organism: Acanthoscelides obtectus (assembly GCA_963669975.1). NCBI lineage: Eukaryota > Metazoa > Arthropoda > Insecta > Coleoptera > Chrysomelidae > Acanthoscelides > Acanthoscelides obtectus. The sequence goes on along the minus strand of CAVLJG010000009.1, from coordinate 61,904,636 downwards.
CAAAACACAGTACTGTACTTTGACGAACAAAAAGCATCCTAGCGCTCATACAGTTTCGATGGACGGTCGAGTTCTACCAAAGAGCCATTCATTTCGGCTGGTCGGAGTCCAGATCACCGAGGACCTGATCTGGCACGAACACATCTCTTCAATAGCTGCAGCTGCTGGGAAAAAGCTAGGCTATTTGTTTAGGGCTAAGAAGTACTTTTCTCCGCATGACCTTCTCACTCTATACAAGGCCCAGATAAGGCCTAGCCTCGAGTATTGCTCACACATTTGGGGTGCTGCCGCCCCGACTACATTGTCCATGCTCGATGCTGTCCAGAAGAGGGCGGTCCGACTGATCGATGACTCTTCTCTAACAGACAGTCTCGGGACTCTTTCGCACCGGCGGGCCGTCGGCGATCTAGCTCTTTTCTATCGCTACACCAACGGGCTTTGCTCCTCAGAGCTCTCTTCCATGATGCCGCCGCGCGATGTGCCTGCCAGACAGACCCGCCTGACTTCGGCGTCCCATCCTAACCGTGTCAAACTTTGTACATCCAGAACTGGCCGATACGACCGCTCCTTTGTCCCGAGGGTGTCTAGATTGTGGAACAAACTAGGGGAGGAAGCTTTTCCCAGTTCTACTAACCTTAGGCAGTTCAAAAATCGTATTAACAAAATTTCTTTGGGATCATCATAGCAGCCGCGGTGTTCCGGCATTTAGGCTTCTGCCTGCGCGGCTGTTTCGAAATAAAAAAAATAAAAAAAAAAAAAAAAGTAAATACATAAGGAAAACATGAGGACACCTATGGGTTACAACCGATTTCGCTGCTGATCAAGAAAAACTTCTTTCACTTTTTTCTTGAATTTGGATAATGGATTGGTTTCTTTTAAACTGCGGTCTAAAGAATTATATGATTTGATCGCATTGTAAATGTATGTATTCTGAGATAGAGACGTGCTGTGGCGTGGAATTGAAAAAGTCTCTCTATATCTAATATTAGTACGATGCATATTCCCTCTACGTATGAATTTGTTTACTAAATATGACGGTGTTTTTGAATAAAGAACCTTATGAGTCAGATTTAGGAGCTGGTACTTATACATTTTATCAATTTTCATCCATCTGAGTTCATTAATGGCATTCGATATATGATCATATTTTCTGAGCTCATTTACAAGATTTGTATCTGTAACATTGAATAAATGAGTAAATATTGAGGAATTTCCACAAAAAAATACCAAACAGGGTTAGATTAGCAAGCATGCGGACATCACTATTGCGAGAAATCACGCGGTCGTCAGAAGAACGTGTTAGTAACAATTCCAGATTCGCTCGCATGATCCTATATAAAATGTCCAAGTCGGAAAAATGGCGCCATATGTGAATCCCGGGGTACCATTTTTCATAAGCGTTTACGGTGTGATCATTCTTATTTGAGCTGTCCAAATATTCTTATTTTTCTTTATTTCACAAAGTCCATGGCAGTTCATAACCAACTTGCGATTGACATCTAATAATCGTGATGTCTAACGTTATCGCATGAATAGCCTGTTTTAGGCCGAGGTTGTGTGACTGATTTTGAATTTTGTTTATTATTTGTTTTTTAACCTGCGTGGAAATAGCATGATTATGCTGACATCTTTGTAGAATGATCGAGCTTTGAATTAGGCATTCAACTCATAAGGTACCAGAAAATTAGCAATATTGCGTTAGAGCTGGGCCATCCGAGTCGATCTAAATGAGTTAATAATTGTCTTATTTGGAACCACCATGTGAGATCCAACAGGCTTCTATGCGAACAACATTTTGTTGAATTGCAAACTGACGTTCAGAATTTACGAAAAACCTATTTCCATTGTCCTTCTTCAGGGATCAGAGGCATGCATCTGCGTACGAGTTCCCTGCAGGACATATTAACAGAAATGCGGAGTATCATTTGTACCCTAGATGCATCCAGGACATTGAACACTTATTCTGTTAAACGCTGGATATATACACAGTTTGGGTGAAACTACACTTTTCTATTGCTTTTCTATAATAAGGCACTATCATGTAAAATGTATGTAAAAGATAATAAAACGTTAGAAAAATCTTTAGTTGGAGAAAAGCTACGTTGCTCAACGGCTGTTACTTATTATTATCATTGTATGTTGTATTCAGATACAGATAGTTCTATATATTGACCTAAATGCCTTTAAAAAGTTCACCCTGTTTCGCCACTGGTTGGTGAGTAGAACAGCCGCCTGTAGTGCCACGCTGTCGTTATGGAATTCATACCTGAAGCAAACAACTGTTTGACATTGCTGAGGGAAAATTTTACGCGTCAGTGCTGCTCCGGAGGAATTTGAGACAAGGGAAACTTTGTTGTGAATTGTTTTGCAGTACTCGAATATTTGCGGAAGGATTTTCTAAGTGAAAAGTATTTTGCTCACATCGGGGAGCTATGCCAGTGGCCCAAATCAGTAGCTCAAGGCTTAGGGCTGCATAAGTCTCAAACACACTGACGTGATTCATCTGATATTCAGTTGTAATACAACATGATCCTTGAGATATCAGAGCAGCCAGATTCCTGTTGATAGAAGAAACAAATACATGTGAGCGTTATAGTGTAATGGATCGGCTTCAAGATACACGTCTAATGCTAAATTAACCGTGAATGTAACGTGGAAGTTAATATCCAGTAATAAGAAAATCTCAATTCTCAAGAACTTTGACGACGAACCAAGGACCAAATCCACAACCATTCCTTGGTGCCTAATTAACGTGAGCATGCTTTATCTGCCTTGTCAACAGTTGGACGTAGAAAGAGACTTCCTTGAAGAAGGCATGAAGCCACATTATTGCCCTGCATATAGCAGCAATGTAAACGATTAAACGGATGAACGCTATAGCCGATGCAAAGGTTTTTGAAAAAAGGTATAAAAGATACTTTCCAAATTCATCGAGACTAAAAATATACTTAAGCACTGAAAGTCTTAACGAAGAAAGAGAAACGCATAACCGTATTTCTAGACTTAACAAAATCCGTTGAAATGATTCTTCATGATTGTTAACATTCTTTAAATTTATCGTATCAGATTAGATGCCCTACAATACGTATTTTTCACATATCTATTTAGACGTTTAAAATTGAGTGTATTATAGTGATCACTTGAACTTGAATACTAGTGACCCACAAGGCACTGTCCTTGTAGCTGTTTTGTTTAACACATATTCATTCGCTAACTAATACTTTTTAATTAATTCAGCAACAAACCAATAATGGCTGTATTCATCAATCACAAAAAGCATTTGACACTATAGATCACGAGAAACTATTGAGTAAATTAGAATACATTCCAATTAGAGGTACGTCACTTAAATTATTTCAAAATTATTTGCATAAAGAAAAAATTAGGTTAAAATCGAAAATAGTACGAGTGAGAAAGTGACTGCAACGTATGGAGGTCCACAAGGAACAATACTTGAGCCCCCTCTTTTTAATATATGCATCAACAACCTGTATAATCTATCAACAGAAAGCGAAAAAATAGGATTTGCAGATGACACCACCATCATCCATAAAGCCAGAAGTTGGACTACATTAAAAGAAGAAATTGAAAAAAGATTTGGTACAGCTAACAGACTGGTAAAACGATAATATCAATTATTAACTATACAGGGTTATCCAAATTAAGTGTCCACCATTAGTAACTTTGTTATTAGTGAAAATACAAAGTTGTTTGAATTAGCAAACTAGTAGCATTTTTAACGCTGGTAAAAATGAGAAATAAAAAAAACAATTGAGAGTCGTTATTTTGATTTTTTTCAGTAAAATAACATTTTTTTAAATGGAAACCCCTGTATATTATATTTTTTTCTGTTAAAGCATCAAATTTTAAACAAAAAAGTTCATAATGACTTTTCCGCTAAAGTCAAAAATAAAGTCAAAATAACGATAAATATTTTTAATTATTTGCAGTATTATAATATTAAGACGGCTATGAAAACAACATGGCGTTCGCGATTTGACAGCATTAAGATAAGCGACAAATTGTTAAACTGGACATACTCGGAACTAGAAGGCTTTGGAAAACAATGATAAAATCAAATAATGTCAAACATTAGTGTAAATACTTGTTTATAAGCTTTATTGTGTCATTAATTTAAAGAAAAATGTTCTCCCATGAAGAAAAGTGTGATATGTTAGAATGCTATTTAGCGTGCAGAAAATCCTCCTTGAGAGCAAGAGAATACTACAGTGAATTATATCCCGCTCGCATTCAACCGTATGAACGATATTTTCTGAGACTTTATCGAAAATTTAGGGGCAACGAAAATGTTTTTGCTAAAACAAGGGCAAAAAAAGCGAGGCCACGGAAATTGCAGTTATTGGATATTTTGAAGCTTATCGTGAGAATTCAATAGCATATATTCTCGCCAAAATGTAAATAACTTTCGTTACCTTTTATGGACAGATGAATCAAATTTTTCAAATTCTGGAATGTTTAATAGAAAAAACCACCATTATTGGTCAAGAGAAAATCTTTTGTTAGTACATCCAAGAGGCCCACAAGTCCGTTTCAGTTTCAACGTTTGGTGCGGTATAATTGGTTCAAAAATTGTTGGCCCGTTCTTTTATGAGGGAACCCTAACTGGTGAAAGATATGTGGAATTTATGTCAGAAATTCTGACTAATTTCTTAGACGAATTGGATCTTATAAGTAGACATCATCTGCATTTTCAGCAAGATGGCGCACCTGCCCACAACTCCAGAGGTACTTATCATTTTCTAAGTACTACTTTTAATGATCAGTGGATAGGAACAAATGGCCCAATACAGTGGCCTCCCAGATCACCAGATCTAAACCCACTTGATTACTTCTTGTGGGGTTACTTAAAGAACCAAATTTACAAGCGAAGGTACGATAACCTTGACGCGTTAAAGACTGCAGTTAGGGAAAAGATAACCCAGATAGATGGTAGGACCATACTTAAGACAGTTGGAGCAGTTGAAAAACGTGCCCAAAAATGTATTGAAGAACAAGGTGGTGTTTTCGAGCATCTTCTTTAAAAAAAATTGTTATTGTATTTTGTAAGATTATAAGTTGATGTTGAAAATAAAGTTTGTCGATACAATTTAATTGTTTCAGATTGGAGGCCATAACTTCAACAATTTGTAACCTAGGAGAAAAGTTATTGTAAGCTTTTTTGTTTAAAATTTGATGCTTTAACAGAAAAAAGTATAATATACAGGGGTTTCCATTTAAAAAAATGTTATTTTACTGAAAAAAATCAAAATAACGACTCTCAATTGTTTTTTTTTATTTCTCATTTTTACCAGCGTTAAAAATGCTACTAGTTTGCTAATTCAAACAACTTTGTATTTTCACTAATAACAAAGTTACTAATGGTGGACACTTAATTTGGATAACCCTGTATATTATAAAAAAACTACTTTATTCCCTTTACCTCTTACACAAATAAATTAACGCTATATAATCAGCCAGATATAAATAAAAGTAGTTTCCAAAATGAATAAGTATATATATATACATGTATATCAAGAAACCCAATGTGTCCGTCCAATTTTATAATTGTAACAAGTGCTCTCATCCCCGCGTCCCAATATATATATATATATAGATGATAAATTTTCAAGTTCTTCAAAATCAGTCAGGGAAAAAACATAGCTATGGTGTTGCAATTCATTAATAAATTTAACAAAATTATGTCCTAGTCGAACCTCTTCGGTCCAGTTTTTTTCGTCGACTATATGTTCTCTTTTACTGTCGTTTAAGAACAATTTCACCAACAATCTCGCAGACTCAGTAAGCAATTATTTTCCCACTAATTATTTATTGTTGCTATTTTTCAAAAATTGTTTTTTAGCTCCAGACGATGATGGCACAGACCATCGAAAGCTCGATTTCAGGTTGTAAGAGTGTACTAATGCAAGATATTGTCTTCAACCCAAAGAAATTTAAGAATATTCTCTTAACAGTTAGGGCAATTAACAATGAATACTATACGTTCCACAGATTTGGGTTTCTTCAACAACATCGAGGTACTTTATGGGTTACACACGGTCAGACTGATGAAAGACTGGATAAGATGTAGGCAACGATTAGCGCACGAAACTAGTAGACGGATCTCCCCATCAAATGCAGGAAAAATGTCATCTCACCATCACCCATCACCCATCGATTAACATCTATCAGTCACATCATACACAATCACTTGGCAGAAGGTGGGATCAATACATCAATTGAAAGGTTAGGAGCAAAGATGTTAACACTTAAGATTTCCTCCTGTCATAAACAGTTTAAAAACCTTAATTCCTCTTTAAAATCATTGAAAAATAATATAATTTCTTCTACATATCCTTCCCAATAACATTTCCAAATTTCTTTCACTAGGTCCAAAGTTTAGTGTTGAACAGATTATTAACAGGGACATCGCATTCTAGCTGATGTAGACATTATGGCCTCCTCCATCAATGATGAAACAAACAGGAACATTTTTGCAACTCTTTCCATGAATATCATTACAAACTTTTACCACAATCATAACATAATAAAAAGACATTCTTTCTCTCATAACCTATTGAATAAAACAAAAAAATTCCTCAAAGAACATCCCGAACTAATGGTTATGCGATCTGACAAAGGAAATGTCACTGTTTAATGCCCAAACAACAGTATTTTGATCTATTCAACAACTTAGTTGATAATGACCCTTCCTGTAACTTAATCAGAGAGCGAGAGATCCAACATCACGAGTGGAAAAAGGTTGTAATGGCATTGTTAATAGGTTGTTCAACACTGGACAAATAAACCAGGACCAGAAAAAATCACTAACCACATACAACTCAGTCTCACAAAAATTCAATGCCCTTCCTAAAATACATAAACCAACACTGTTAGTAAAACCTATAGTAGCATCAATTGGATCAGCTACACTGGCTTTATCCTCATTAATTTCAGATATATTTAAGTCAGCCCACACTAAACGGGAATACTACATTAAAGACTTCTTTGATGTATCTCGACAATTTGATAGGTTGCAAATACCGCCTGGAAGTTTAGATGTAGTGTCACTATTCAGTAATGTCTACTTAGAAGCTTGCAATCAGATCCATTCACAAACATTGGGATCTAATATGTCAGTGCTTCAGTCTAACTCTGGAATCCTTTGTCATCATCTTAGAATACCTTTTTGATAATGATTATTTCACCTTTAACAACAAAACCTATTCACAAACACATAGTTGACCAATGGGATCAGTATTATCACCAATTTTAGCAGAATATGTAATGGATGACCTGCTTGATATTGTTATTCAAGTATTGCCTTATAACCGTTTCTTTATAAAAAATACGTAGACGACATCATTGTTTACCTCGTGAAGGTTTGGACAGTAGTGTAGACATTTTTAACAGCTATGATTCCTATATTCAATTCACCATAGAAAAAGAAGACGATAATCAATCAGTTCCATTCCTGGACTCAAAGATCATCCGAAACAACAATATCTTATTGGTAGACTCGTACATGAAACCTATGGTATCAGGCAGATTCCTGAACTTCAGGTCCTCCCACAAACTTAAGATAAATGTAAACGTGGTGCAACAAATGAAAACAAGGGTTATTAGCAGTTCTGACAATACTTTCCATCTTTCTAACTTACGCAAACTCGCAACACTGTTCTTCAATAATGGCTATCCTAGATACCTGATTAACAGAATTTTGCTCAGCTCTCCCACTACTTACCGCTTTCACATAATAATGATAACAACAATCCCAACCTTTCCAACAATAACAATGACAATCAGTCTAACAATACAGATTTTTCCAGAACTAATTTTGCAGTCCTGCCGTATATTAAGGACCTAACGCCAAAACTTTCTAGATTGCCCAACACTTTGAATTGTCGCATTGCTTACCAGTCCTTCCTCACAATTAACAATGTTTTCTCAAAAATAAAAGATAGAGTTACTTTGCTTAGCTTATCCAACATTGTCTACTCCATCAAATGGAAGAAATGCAATCTCACCTAATAGGTCAAACCTCAAGATCCCTAAAATGCAGAATAGCCTCACATAAAAGTGATACCAGACTGCATCCTGAAAGATGTGCTCTGGCTTTACATGTCAACACCACAGGGCATCAAATGATATCAAGGACCTAGACAGAGAAAACCATATCAAAACGTTTGTTCCTGGCAATGTCACATATCTTCATGACAGACAGTTGTATGAACAAAAAAGCAGATGTCAAGCAACTTAGCGTTATTTATGCATACTTGATGAACTGCGAAAAATTGGAAAAGCACCATATCACTCCCAACATCGACCGTTCTCAATAATCGCTCTTATTACATAAATGTTCACTATCTACAATCAAAATTAAAATAAATTTTCCCCAAATCATCTTTCCTCAAGTTTTGAAAGTTCCTTCGTATTACCTAGCTCGGTGGTAGGATAACATCCAAGTCACACTCCTTCCATAATGACATTTATTAATTTGGAAATAACTATGAACTTAATCGGATAACAAAACATACCCCTCGTACTAGTTCACGGAACTTTCGACACAGTAGGCAACACACATCACGAAGTACGAAACGTTCGATAGCGGGCCAATAATCAATGTCACACTTTACATGCCACTGGAGAGTGTCAGTCGGCCGGCACGCGTTAGATAATGTGGAGTTTATTAGGAAAGATGAAATCTCGAAGGATTTCTCAATGGTTGATAAATTTTCAAGTTCTTCAAAATCAGTCAGTGAAAAAACATAGCTATCGTGTTGACATTTATTAATAAATTTAAAAAAATTCCATCCGATTCGAACCTCATCGGTCCAGTGTTTTGTTCGTCGACTATGTGTCTCTTTCACTGTCGTTTAAGAACAATTTCAGCAACAATCTCGCCGACTTAGTAAGTGATTATTTTGCTCCTAATTGTTGATTGTTGCTATTTTTCAAAAATTGTTTTTTAGCTCCAGACGATGATGGTATAGACCATCGAAAGCTCGAGTTCAAGTTGTAAGAGTGTACTTATGCAAAACGTTGCCTTCAACCCAAAGAAATTTAAGGACATTTTCTCCTGACAGTTAAGGCAATGAACTACGAATACTATATATATAAAGAGAATGGAACCAGAAGTAGGAGATATCGAAATTATACAGTCGCCAATAACAACTAGTGCAGGTAAAAAACGGGAACTTTCTGCGCAAGAATTAGCAGCAGCAAAGAAACGAACAAGGGTTACAGTGACCAAGAATCTTCATTTGCAAGCATCAACATCGCAAGCAAACATTGAACCAGCAGACCAACCGCTGGAGAGAGTGCCAAAGTACACTCCATGGACAGTTAAAATGGAGATGGTTGCCTGTGGAATGTGGGCGAATGCTAAGCATTTGCTCCAATGGGCAAATTACGCCAGGACCATCAATTTCAGTATTGGCGAACAGTGGGTGCAGGCGCTGGAAAGACTGACTAAAGTTAGTCACGAGGCACCTTTCACCGAAGATCACAGGTTCCCGACACCGGAGTCTTCATTGACTTAGATTTTGGTGATTGGGATAGGAAAATGCAACGAGTACGATTAGCCTTATCGTAGAAGGAACCAAAAGGACCTGGGAGAGAACATACTTCTCATTCGTACAACGATGCATTACTTTCATTCACAAATGGAATTAATACGATAGTATATATATATATATATATATATATATATATATATATATAACTAGTCGTTGGCTTTGGCAATGACTACTTCTCACGCAACGTCCACAGATTTGGGATACTTCCAATAAATTGAAGAACGTCATGGAACACGCTCGGTTACATGGCTCATGAAGTAAACAGACGGATATTTCTGATCATGTGCAGGAAGAATAACATCCTACCACCACTCATCAACCATCGCATAACATCAATAAACAACATCATACACAATCACCTTGCAGAAGATGGACTACAATCTCCTTTACAAAGGTTGGGTGAGAAAATACTTTCTCTTGAAATCTCTTCTTGTCATAAACAATTAAAAATACTTCACTCATAGCTTGAACTTCTGAAAACTGAAATCATTTCACTCACGTCCCTCTTAATTTTTAATAATTTTCAATCGAGACAATTAAGACATTATAATACATTGTTCCATTCTATCAAAAATTCGAATATACGTAAGTTTGGCAGGTTACTAAGTGACACAATGAAAATTTTGCTGAATACTCATCCAAACTGGGTAAAGAACCTCAGTAATAACAGCATTCCAGATGATATCAGATGTTTTCTATCGTTGGGTCCAAAATTTAGCGTTGAACCATTTGTCAACAGTGACATTGCAATCAGACATATTCTGGCTGATGTTGGTTCTATATCTTCTTCCATTAGTGATGACACAGAAAGGAACATTGCGATAACTCGTTCCACCAATATTATCACAAATTACTTTCACAACAGTAGCATCAACAAAAAACAATCTTTCTACCACAACCTGCTAAATAAAACAAGGAAATTTATTAAGGATCATCCCGAGTTAATTGTTACAAAATCAGACAAAGGCTAAGTTTGTAATTGATGTGAAAGAAATATTATAACTATTATTATTATTATTCATGAAGCTTATCTTCTATAGGATGTGCTACCATAAATATATTGTTAATAAAGAAATCTTCAATAGAATCGTTACCTTGATGGTGTTACCAGAGTACAATTTTGTTTAGAACAATTTTTAAACACTGCTTGTTAACTATAGCACAGAAAGCGGTATTTCTAGCAAAATGTGTCACTTTTAAAGAAAAGGAAGGACCCTAGCTAAGATGAAAATTAGTACAATTTGGTTGATACATAAACATGACAATTGTTTTATTTAGATTTCAGCTTTTAATAATAATTGCTTTTGGGCGAAGCCTATTTTTACCGAGCACAATTAGTTTAAAACAATTTTTAAACAGTGCTGGTTAACTATAGCACAGAAAGCGGTATTTCTATCAAAATGTGTCAGTTTTGAAGAAAAGGAAGGGCACTAGTCAAGATGACGATCAGAACAATTTGGTTGATACCTACGTACATGGCAATTGTTTTATTTAGATTTCAGGTATTATCCACAA